>JAGFNQ010006295.1:579472-598022 GCA_024364735.1 Boesenbergia rotunda
TTCTCCAGGTCAATAATCAATAGATGCCATGATCATCTGCATTATTTAGAGGACAGAAGATATATCTAATTGGCTTATTTGTATCAGTAGCAATTGTTTGTTCAAATGCTGCAGCATGTATCACCTCAAACAATTCCTATGTTTATTAAAAAGGAAGTGTTAGTTGACTCAATCCTAGAAAATAAACATAAACCAAGTTGCTAATTTACTTACCTCAAAACCCACCCCACAGAATATGGAGGGTGGTAAGGTGAGTTACAGGATTTGGCTTCATTTACAATAATAGTCCAGTAAGTATTTATGCAATCCCCGGAGGTGTAGTCATTCCAATCAAATATTGTCAAAAATGATTGCATATCTAATGTAAAGGTCCCATTGGACCATACTGGTTGCAATTGATACCTACATCAATATAATGTAAGCACCTTATTTAAAAGTGAATGAATAAATTTTATTAATGAATGACAATAACCATCATTGTTTTACAAATAGATGCAACCGCAATAGCAACTAACTCACTTTAATTTACTAAGCTTTAATAATGTTTCTGTAATCTCCGCATCTTTATTCTTCTTAAAAATTGCCTTGGCTTTCTTCAAGATGTTGCTTTTGACCTTTTGGAGTTCTTTCCCTTTATCAACTTATTGATCAGATAAATTTGTTTGAGTAGAGGTTGCAGATTGTGTTGTTTGCGATGTAGATTGTGACATTGATGGGGCAGGAGCCTCCTCATCTTCAGCTTCATCCTCTCCCTCATCCTCATCCTCATCCTCATCCTGAACAATTTCTTTTTCTTTGCCTTTGTCCTCGTTGGGTGGTCTTACCTGAGTTAATTTTATTTTTTTTGGAAGTGGCTGAGGGTCATCTGAGCCTTTGCTTTCCAATTGTATACTCAGTTGTCGGATTGTCTCGTCAGGCTTATCTTTGATTCTATCTTGATCAACTATCATTCTTTTGAACTGATCATCTTTCTCCTTAAGCTGGGAATCCTTATCAGCAATTATTGTCTCCTTCTGAGCAATTATTTCATCTTTTTCTTTGACCAGGGAATCCTTTCAGCAAGTAGTCTATGACTCTGAGCATTTATTTGATCCTTGTCCCTGACGGCTGTTGCCAACTCAATTTTCACATCCTCCAAACTTTTAAGAGCTACATTTAATTGTTGCTGTAAGGTATCAATATGTTCTTGCTTTTCTATACATTCATTGCAGCTTTCCTTCTCTAAGGCCTGTAGTCTATCTTCTGCAGCCTGGCTTCCTTCGGTTGCCTGCTTTAATACCTCACTGTGTACCTCAAGTGCTTCAGTTGAAGGAGAGTTGTGAGGTACTAAATCCAGTTCTATATCAAATGGGATTAAATCAACCAGAATTAAATTTGTGGGCACACGGTCGATCATCCTTTTGATACTCTCTACATGAGCATTAGGCCAATTCCAGCGAAGAATTCTTGGCAATCTATGAGGATGATGAGGAGCAGCAATACTAATATGTTCAGTAACCCAAACCTGCAACATGATTATATTCAGTAATTAGTATCCATCATATCATATATTAGCAGGCAGATGTACTCTAACTTACAGCTAAAATATTTGGAAAACCCTTGAGCAAGGGAACCTTGGTCGGTTGGCTTGTATCACCTACATGTGTTGTACGCCTCAATGTGACCTCCTTTCCAATGGCTTCCAACTGAGGAGCCATGAAATTGTACAGAGCATTGCACCAATTATAGTTTGGTAGATTGTCAAAATCATCAACGCAATCAATGAGTGACATTGCTGGAATGACAAGTGTGTTGCTTGTACCATAAAAAAGAACCGTGGAAAAAAAAATACAGTATATATATCTGACAGTACAGCTTGTCATTGGATGTAGACTTCGTTATCAGTTTCTCCAAATGCTTTGCAGAACAACTGGAATCTTCAAAATATTCCTTGTACAGTGGGCTAGAGGCCTCATTAAAATCAAGTTGGATTACCTCTCCATTGTCAGGTAGCCCTAGAATAAGTGATAGGTCAACCTTTGTGAAATTGAGTTTTTTCCCATGGAACACAAAGCTCTTTTCTTCTTCATCCCAATTATCAAACATATTTTGAACCTGAGGTCTTACACAAGAACTAGTGGGGAGGTCGAGGACCCATGAAAAGGGTGTTTGTCGAAGCAATTGTTCTTGTGCTGGTGTGGGTGGAACAGAATCTATAAAATTTTTGAAATGGCAAAGGCTACTTTTCCAGTTCATTCGTTTAGTTCGACCTCTGTTGGCAAAACTCATATACTCGCTTGGCAATTTGATTTTTCGTTGTGGTTGTTGTTTTTTCCCATGACTTCTCCCAGGACCTTGATGTTTCTTTGAATTTTTAGGAGCAGCTTGCTTTGAAGATGATCTTTTCGGAGCCATCACGAACTTAGGAACCATCAAACAAAAATTATTCGAAACTGATGGAAAAATGACACTTAGATTTCGTTCGTCAAGGGTATCCTCATATTCGGTCATTGAGTGGCAACAATCGCTAACCCTAGGTCAGAAGCAAAAACTACACTGAAATGAAAAAAACAAAAAATTTGGTTACGTACCTTTCGACTAGTCCGATGAAGAGGATGCCGGCCACCACAACTCCAATGGAGGTAAGCACGCTAACTTCAAATGGCAACAAATCAGGATCTACGAGACGATTGCTTACCACTAGGGACCCAAGGACCCTATAAAGCTGACTAACTGCTGGGCCTGATAATAGAGGATTTCAGGCCCTAAATGGTAACTTTTTTTTTTCAGTTATTTTACATATAACTTAGGTATATTTTTTGTATTTCAAATATATAACACATATCAAAATTAAAAGGAAAATTTTAATTATCAAATATTTATCTGATTTTCCACAAATCAACCTGAAAATTAGAGGGATTAGAGGAATTTGTTATTTATCAAATATTTCAGGCACGTTGGGCCTGAAATAACATTATTTCAGGCCCAAGGTGGGTCTGAAATAAAGATATTTCAGGCCCATAGTGGGCCTGAAATACATTTATTTCAGGCCCACCTAGGGCCTGAATGAAGACAATTCAGGCCCACCGTGGGCCTGAATTAAAAATTATTTCAGGATGACCCTTAACCATATAATATTTTGACTTCATCCCCCAAGTTGGATTACATATTTTATCCCTAAACCCTAAAATACTCTCTCCAACCTCACCCCTAACTACTGATAATGGTTTTGTAGAAATCCAGATATGGGAGGTCCATCAGTGGGTTTTCAGCAAAACCCACTGATGGAATAAACTAGACCTATAGCTTTGAACAAAATTATAATTTGAGGTTTCGGACACCTAATCTACATTCTCCAACCTCAACCCTAACTACTGATAATGGTTTTTCAGAAATCCAGATATGGGAGGTCCATCAGTGGGTTTTGCTTAAAACCCACTGATGGAACTAAACTACACCTATAGCTTTGGACAAAATTATAATTTGAGGTTTAGGACACCTAAAATACTTTCTCCAACCTAAACCCTAACTACTGATAATGGTTTTTCAGAAATCCATATATGGGAGGTCCATCAGTGGGTTTTGCTCAAAACCCACTGATGGAGCCCCCATAACTGGATTTTTGAAACCCCTACATAAATAGTTAGGGATGAGGTTGGAGAAAGTATTTTAGGTGTCCATAACCTCAAATTAATATTTTTAGTATTTTAGGTGTCCATAACCTAAAATTTATATTTTTTCCAAAGCTATAGGTGTAGTTTAGTTCCATTAGTGGGTTTTGCTCAAAACCCACTTATGGACCTCCCATATCTGGATTTCTGAAAAACCATTATCAATAGTTAGGGATGAGGTTGGAGAAAGTATTTTAGGTGTCTATAACCTAAAATTTATATTTTTTCCAAAGCTATAGGTCTAGTTTAGTTCCATCAGTGGGTTTTGCTCAAAACCACTGATGGAGGCCCCATAACTGGATTTCTGAAACCCCCTACATAAATAGTTAGGTATGAGGTTGGAGAAAGTATTTTAGGTGTCCATAACCTCAAATTTATATTTTTAGTATTTTAGGTGTCCATAACCTAAAATTTATATTTTTTCCAAAGCTATAGGTGTAGTTTAGTTCCATCAGTGGGTTTTGCTCAAAACCCACTGATGAACCTCCCATATCTGGATTTCTGAAAAACCATTATCAATAGTTAGGGATGAGGTTGGAGAAAGTATTTTAGGTGTCCATAACCTCAAATTTATATTTTTTCCAAAGCTATAGGTCTAGTTTAGTTCCATAAGTGGGTTTTGCTCAAAACCCACTGATGGAGCCTCCATATCTGGATTTCCAAAAAACCATTATCAATAGTTAGGGATGAGGTTGGAGAAAGTATTTTAGGTGTCCATAACCTCAAATTAATATTTTTAGTATTTTAGGTGTCCATAACCTAAAATTTATATTTTTTCCAAAGCTATAGGTGTAGTTTAGTTCCATCAGTGGATTTTGCTCAAAACCCACTGATGGACCTCCCATATCTGGATTTCTGAAAAACGATTATCAATAGTTAGGGATGAGGTTGGAGAAAGTATTTTAGGTGTCCATAACCTAAAATTTATATTTTTTCCAAAGCTATAGGTCTAGTTTAGTTCCATCAGTGGGTTTTGCTCAAAACCCACTGATGGAGCCCCCATAACTGGATTTCTGAAACCCCCTACATAAATAGTTAGGGATGAGGTTGGAGAAAGTATTTTAGGTGTCCATAACCTCAAATTAATATTTTTAGTATTTTAGGTGTCCATAACCTAAAATTTATATTTTTTCCAAAGCTATAGGTGTAGTTTAGTTCCATCAGTGGGTTTTGCTCAAAACCCACTGATGGACCTCCCATATCTGGATTTCTGAAAAACCATTATCAATAGTTAAGGATGAGGTTGGAGAAAGTATTTTAGGTGTCCATATCCTCAAATTTATATTTTTTCCAAAGCTATAGGTGTAGTTTAGTTTCATCAGTGGGTTTTGCTCAAAACCCACTGATGGACCTCCCTTACCTGGATTTCTGAAAAACCATTATCAATAGTTAGGGATGAGGTTGGAGAAAGTATTTTAGGTGTCCATAACCTCAAATTTATATTTTTTCCAAAGCTATAGGTCTAGTTTAGTTCCATCAGTGGGTTTTGCTCAAAACCCACTGATGGATCCCCCATATCTGGATTTCTGAAACCCCCTACATAAATAGTTAGGGATGAGGTTGGAGAAAGTATTTTAGGTGTCCATAACCTCAAATTAATATTTTTAGTATTTTAGGTGTCCATAACCTAAAATTTATATTTTTTCCAAAGCTATAGGTGTAGTTTAGTTCCATTAGTGGGTTTTGCTCAAAACCCACTGATGGACCTCCCATATCTGGATTTCTGAAAAACCATTATCAATAGTTAGAGATGAGGTTGGAGAAAGTATTTTAGGTATCCATAACCTAAAATTTATATTTTTTCCAAAGCTATAGGTCTAGTTTAGTTCCATCAGTGGGTTTTGCTCAAAACCTACTGATGGAGGCCCCATAACTGGATTTCTGAAACCCCTTACATAAATAGTTAGGGATGAGGTTGGAGAAAGTATTTTAGGTGTCCATAACCTCAAATTTATATTTTTAGTATTTTAGGTGTCCATAACCTAAAATTTATATTTTTTCCAAAGCTATAGGTGTAGTTTAGTTCCATCAGTGGGTTTTGCTCAAAACCCACTGATGAACCTCCCATATCTGGATTTCTGAAAAACCATTATCAATAGTTAGGGATGAGGTTGGAGAAAGTATTTTAGGTGTCCATAACCTAAAATTTATATTTTTTCCAAAACTATAGGTCTAGTTTAGTTCCATCATGAGTTTTGCTCAAAACCCACTGATGGAGGCCCTATAACTGGATTTGTGAAACCCCTACATAAATAGTTAGGGATGAGGTTGGAGAAAGTATTTTAGGTGTCTATAACCTCAAATTTATATTTTTTCCAAAGCTATAGGTCTAGTTTAGTTCCATCAGTGGGTTTTGCTCAAAACCCACTGATGGAGCCCCCATATCTGGATTTCCGGAAAACCATTATCAGTAGTTAGGGTTGAGGTTAGAGAAAGTATTTTAGGTGTCCAATCCTCAAATTATTATAAGTACCATTGCAGTAGGTGTTGTTTAGGTATAACACTTGAGACCCACGGTGGGCCTGAAATTAATATATTGGGACCTGAAATAGCTTCATTTCAGTCCCAACTCGGGTCTGAAATAAATGTATTTCAGGCCCAAGTTGGGCCTGAAATTAATATATTTCAGGCCCAGTGTCGGCCTGAAGTAACTGATTTCAGGCCCAGCTTGGGCCCGAAATACATTTATTTCAGGCCCAACGTGGGCATGAAATCATTTGACCCCATCCACCATCTTTAAATTTGATTTATATAAAATATATGATGATTAAATTATATAATGATTTTTAGAATAATATTTTATATTTACCTACAAGATGTGACAGAATATGTCATTTGGCACACAACAGTACAGCAACTGGCACACAACAGTGCATTATCAGTTATTATATCTGACCGTATCACTTGGCACACAACAGTGTAGCATCTGGATTTGAATAAATATCACCCAATTATTTTGTTTTTGTTGACAATATATTATATAGAATAACAACATCTACATAATCATAACAACATCCACATAATGAGATTTTTCCATACAAATGCAGGTCAATTGACAACAATGGATTTTTACATCACCAATACAGCATTCACATTATCTCAAGTTTTACAAAACATGTCCCTCATAATATTAACTGTCAGCTCAAATCTGATTTTACTCATGTCTCCTTGTTTGAAATCCATCTTCTCATCGTATAGGAGACATCGAACATATTGCATGACAAAGAAGGCACAGTCCACGCTGAAATTAACAAACAATTTTTTAGAATTCTAATTAAGTCAGTTTATAAAATATTTTCTTATTTTTAAAACTTTTTAACCTCTTCCTCATTTAGTTACCTATGTTCTTGTTGGGGACATTTTTGTTTGACGGAGGGCCATTTGTCCAAGGGATGATGACTTTGTAGATACGGATGAATAGCCGTAAGTTCCTCGCGAGTATATTGTTTAAGTTCTTTCACCTGTCAAACATATCATGAATTTATTAATCACTATCAATGACATTTTAGACAAAATGATGACCATATATAAGAATAAAGGAAGGTAGCTCACCGCTGTGTCAAATTCATGCTTATATTTACGGTCACTAGCAAGAGAATTAAAATGATTGAAAGTCATGGATTCTGTATCCACCGCCAACAAGTGAAAGTGTGTATTATCACTGCACAAAGGGATTAAAATAAATCTAAACCCTTGTTCTAGCATATCAGTCTTCATCACTTGTTGCAGGGAAATCTTTCTTGACGATCTGATTGATGCCTACAAATATGCATTCACAAAATTAATAATACCCATATCATACTATTAGGTCTTCTACAATATATCTGTTTAATTAATATACATCACTTACTGTGAAGAAGGTTGAACAATATATTGACTTGTTGTATGACCTACCACATGCGGATGCTCCCCTAAATAAATTTTTACAAAAGGCATCAATGACCTCGCCTTTTGTAAAAACCTCTCCATTGAGGATTTGTAAGAATGAATGCAAATTCAAAGCAAAGGGTGCATCCTCCCAGATAAATTCATTTGCCAACCTACCATGTAAATTGATAAGACTATATATTACATAAGAAGATATATTAACTAAAGTAAACTATAATATTTTGTAACTTACTTTAGATTCTCCAATCTATTTATCAGGTAGGCCACTTCTTTATCTTGATTTTTCTTCTTTGTATTCATAAAATGTTTCTTCACAAACTACATCGATAAAATTTATTTAGACCAAACTAATTATTGACCAAATTCAATACAATTGACGTATTTTAATTGAAATTAACACACTTACATCAATGCCTTGTTGCCTCATTTTGTATAGTTCGGAGGTTCTTCTTGTTTCTTCCTCTATGTCTTCTTCAGACATGACTTCCATTACATTAATGTTTTCTCTTGCTTCATCCATATCCTCCTCACTAAGTTTCCTTTTTCCCTTGTCCATGACATTTGATATTTGTTTCCTGTCCCGCTTCCCCTTAGGTAAAAGCTGGTGCCATACTGGACTGTCAATTGGAGTATCCCTGTAATCATACCGAGTTCGGTCACGTCCTCTCTTAGGTGTACAAGATACTGGATCAGACAGAGGATCGACTACAGGATAACTTTCTTGACCCTCCATGCCTTTTTTTTTCAATAATTGAAAGTAATTCCTTAACCCTTTCATTCAAACATATATTCTCCTCTGTTAGCTCCTTGATTCGGTTGTCCTTAAGAATGCATTCACCACATAGCCTAACATCTCCTTCTGATGTCTCCATTGGCCGTGGTATGTCATCACCGATATCAAGATTCTCAAACAATGTGTTTTCATGTAGGTTAGGAATTAATTCAATAATAACCTGTCAATTACGAAGTACACAAATGTTACTACCTCTATATCTAACTCGGATAGATCACATTTAAGAATAATTACCTCTTCGGACGAGAGTCGGTCGACAAGGCCCCTCACCCTACTAATATGCGAAGGAATATTCCTCCACTTATTTATTCGGGGTCCTTCAACATTGAATAGTTTTTGAATTGGTACATGCTCCAAAAACCATGCCTACACAAAGTTTTCCAGCCAAATACATTAATGACATCAAAATATTATAAAATTTAACAAGGTAATTCTACTCACTGCCAAAAGCCCTGCAAATCCCTTTAGGTAAGGGAGGTTGGTGGTGCTCTGGTTTCCCTGAGTTGATGAAAATAAGTCCCCAATCTTAGGTAATTGTGGAGACAAAAATTGATGGATAGCTTCTACCCAGTTGAATCTACCTAGATTGTCATAATCATCTACTATATCTACAAGACCTAGAGGAACCTTATATGTACTAGACGAAAATAAAACATAAACAAATATATACAAAATATAAAATTTACACACTAATAATACATTATCCTCTGATTCAACACTTTTAGAAAAATGTTTAAGTAACTCCTCAAGTCTTGTTCTTGTAGGTTGTTTTTCTTTTGAGAAGTAAGTACGATAGAGGTCACCCGATGCTTTAGTTGAATTAATAGGGACCGAAACACCACGGTCCACTATACCCAGTATCAAAGCAACATCTCGTCTGGAGAACGCAACCGGTACATCTGAAACTATTACAATATTTAGTTATCATCAAGAATATATGCTTGAAATTATTCCACGTTGGGCCTGAAATGAATTTAATTCAGGCCCAACGTGGGCCTGAAATGAATTCCATTCAGGCCCGACGAGGGCCTGGAATGAATACATTTCAGGCCCGAGGTGGGCCTGAAATGTATTCATTTCAGGCCTACCGAGGGCCTGAACTAAATTAACTTCAGGCCCTCGGTAGGCCTGAAATGATTTTATTTCAGGCCTACCGAGGGCTTGAAGTCAATTTCACTTCAGGCCCTCAGTAGCCCTGAAATGAAATAATTAAACTTTATCAAAAACTAATCATTTCAGGCCATCTATATTACTGTCTTATCTTACTATAGATACTATAGATATTGTCTACAATTCATAACTAAAACTATTACCTGAGAATTTAAAAACTTGCGAGGTTGAATCCCAACTTTCAAATATATTAACCAAAATTCCACGGATATGCTGCAATTCTTGTATGTCCAGGAAAAAACTGAAAGGCGACCCTTTGATCTTCGCAATGTGTCGATCATTTAAAATTTCAAATGCTTCAAAAAATTATTTAAAGTGGCCTAAAACACTGCACCAACGTAATTTTTGTCCAAACACATCTGAATCCTACAGTTTATATACAGTACAAATTTATTCAGCAAAATAATTTTAAACATGTTGACAAACTATGCTGGTTTGACCTAAGCATATCGCTAACATACCTTGGTGGATAATGCCAACGAAGAAGACGCTGAACCACCCACAGACCTTTTTCCTGACATTATCAAATAAATCAAACGTGCAGAAACCCTAACCCCTTGGTGTATTATGCCGATCAGTCTTGACTTCAACGTTAACACTAAAACCCACCTCAGGATCACACAGAAACGCTTTCGAGCATTGCCTAGGTTTTGGTTGTCCGCAGGGATTCGGGGGATGAGCTCGCAACTATATTACAGCTAGGGCACGCACAATGTCCTCCACCTTCAAACCTTCCATTTACGTTGTTGCGCTGAGAGAGAATGGAGAAAAATTCGACTGCTACCCATACGAACCATAAATTAATATTTTATTGATAAAGTGGTTTGGTTGTCTCGAAAATGTGTTTGATAAAGCCATTCTTTGGCGGGAGGGGTATAAAAGTAACTTCACTATATGGGATGCGCCCTTTGGTATAATAGAAACCATGGTACTCCTTTCGGTAATTACGAATAGTTGGATATGCCCTTTGGTAAATTGCCATAATAATTAACCTAAGTGAATAAGAAGGAAGAATTTAATAAGGTAGATAATTATAAATATGATATGGAATTATACATAGAGTAAACTAATTCAATTGTACGAAGGATCTTGAGAATTTAAACTTACAAAGTAAGACTTCTTAACAATATAGCTAACAAATAGATTGATGGCTAGTAGAGAATCGATCATCAATTGAGACGAAGTTAAAATTAAAAAAATGCTTTGAACAAGTTTCTAAGATCATCTCAATGGACATCAATTAATAGTGGATAAACCTACTCTAGGCTAAAGGATTCAACAACTTTCACACTTGAATTAAATAGAAAGTAACTCAACCATCCATTGAGGTAAGTTCTTCTGAATTTTTTAGGTTAAACATCCGACGTTGACGGTATGATGAGTCAAATGAGATGGCATACATGGTGAAGATCATGTGAAGAAGAATCATGCAACAAACATGAGCACTACTAGTATAAGGAAGAGTTTTGATCCACTATTTATGGATGGCAAGGAATCACTCTATGTTTGAGTGTGTGAGTTTTGATTTAGAGGTGGTTTTTACATGTATATATATATGTTCTTGGATATCTATTTAGATATGATACTTTATTAGACATGAATAACTATCCTTGGTCGGCGTTGTACATTTTTATCATTATATATATTTATGTTTCATAAAAAAAAATCGAAAACGGAAGAGGTAAATAAGATATGTTTAAAAAGGAGAAAACAAAGAATTGAGGAGAACAAAAACAATCAAATGCTACTACTAATAATGTAGAAAAGGAAGGCTAGTAAGAGAAAGAAAACTTGAAACTAAAGAAAGAAAATCAAGGCAAAGACAAGAAAAACGTTTTCGCTATCATATGACCGGGACGACATGAACTCTAACTCTTGAAAAAAAGAAGCAACCCTAAAGTTCTTTGAACACCAAAGCCATAAGGAGACTCCAAATAAGAGGGAGACAAGGAGACTCTAAATAAGAGGGAGAGACAACTAACAAACTCTTCTCATAACTAACTAAATAATGTTATAATTATGTAATATACTAGTGTTCTAGAAAAAAAAATTATTTATTCTTTTTATTAGGGAATAAAAAAGAAAAATATTGAATATTTAAAACTTCAGTGGAATTTTCTTTTAAAAACCTATATGCGAGAGTTAAGATAGAAGGGATAAATTAAGTACAATTATAAAAGATAGTAAACTATATTTCTTCTAAATTTTTGGAAGAGATATGAGCATTTTAATCTTTTAAACTGTCTCTTCTCTTTTTTGCTTCAAATAAAATGAATTTGTAGATTTATCTTCCTTAACACCATTCTGTTTTCAATTTTTTTTAAATTTTCTCTAGAACCCATGAATTAATAATAAATAAATTTAATTTTTTAAAAAATTAGTCAATATGGTAAAAATTAAATTCATATAATAATTTCATCCTAAATTCAATAAGGAAAAATAACCTAAACATTATTATACTAGTCGAAGTGTGGACTTAATAAAAACAATTACCCTTTAAATATTTTATTATCTGTACCATTTTTCACAATAAATGCTTGCGAAAAGAAAAAATATATTTAATAAAAATATGGTCAATAATCATTTCTTTAATTAAAAAAACAATTTAGGAAGTTCATATGATCCTCATGGTGATTTTTAATTAAATATTATTAAAAGTTATAAAAATTTGGACATCATTAATTTAAGAATATAATAATAACATATTTTTTTTAAAAAAATGTCAATAATTAATTATATTGTGGAAAGAAATCATTACATACATTACACTTAATAAGAACTCTTTAATAAATTATATGAATGAGTGAATAGTTAGAAGTGATATAATCACTTAGTATAATTACCATGGTGATTTTTAATGAAATATTATTAAAAGTTATAAAAGTTTGGACAACATTAATTTAAGAATATAATAAAGATAGTTTTAAAAAATATTAATAATTCTTTATATTGTGGAAAGAAATCATTTCATACAATTAGTAAGAACTCATTAATAAAAATGAATGAGTGAATAGTAGAGTTTACATAGAAGTGATATAATCACTTAGTACAACTATCACAACCTTTACAACTACTATTATAAGCTGGCATGGTGATGTAGACTAAGAAGCAAATAATGTAGAAAAGAAAATAATTTTAAAATAATAAATTAAAGATAAGTTCTAAATTAATGCAACCAAGATAAAAGAAAAGAAATTGAAAGATATTCAAAAATGAAAAAGCATTCAAGATTGATGTTTCTAAAATAAATAGAAATAGAATGAAAATTATTCAACATTAATGCATCAAGAAATAAGGAATAATAATCATATGGTTGTTAAGAAATAAAATAGAAATAATTTTAGAGATTTATTTTTTTATCATATGGTAAGTAATGATATTTTTTATTTTGGAAATAAATAGGGAATAATTATTATCTTTATTAAGCGTAGAAAATTTTCTTTATTTCAAATATTTATTTTTATATTTGTTATATATAAAAAAAGTGTAGAGTCTTGTATTTTAATGAGCTTGGAATTAATATAATTTTCAATTTAACTTCAATGAGGGTTTTTTCCTCTTTGAGATTATTTTTTGTCTTCACTTTATTAATTTTGTTCAAAGTTCCTTGGTAGTTTGATAGTTTTTGAGATTTTTCTAATTATTTGGTGTGAATCAACAGATTGATTCTTTATTGCTTTATGCTTTTGTAACATAATTAGATACTTTTCATGAAATATTATTAAAAGTTATAAAAATTTGGAATCATTAATTTAATAATACAATAATAAGATAGTTTTAAAAAAAATATTAATAATTAATTATATTGAGGAAAGATATTATTACATACATTACAATTAGTAAGAACTCTTTAATAAAAAAAAAATGAATGAGTGAATAGTGTGATATAATCACTTAGTATAACTACCATGGTGATTTTTAATGAAATATTATTAAAATTTATAAAAATTTAGACGTCATTAATTTATGATCAATATAATAATAATATAGTTTAAAAAATATTAATAATTAATTATATTGTGGAAAGAAATCATTACAAACATTACAATTACTAAGAACTGTAATAAAAATGAATGAGTAAATAGTGGGGTTTAGAAGTGATATAGTATAAGAAAAATGATATGTCCAGTGAAAAATTTTAAAGAAAAGCTCGTGATATTTTATATGTAACGATCCCTGACAGGTTCATCGTGCCCCCAGGATATAGTTTGATTCGGGGGGGGGGGGAGGCGGAGGTTATCGATGGTGTCTGAGCAATAATCGGACGTCTTAAATATTTCATTAAATTTTTTCACTTAGTGTGTCAGAGCTCATAGTATAACTATCGCAACCTTTACAACCATTATAGTGGAGTTGGCATGATGATATGTGCAAACAAAGAAATAAATAAAGTAGAATATAAAATATTTTTTAAAAAATAAATTAAAGATAAATTCTAAATTAATGTATCCACCACGATAAAAGAATTTTCTTTGAAAGATATTTAAAAATGAAAAATATTCAAGATTGATGTGTCTAAAATAAATATAAATAAAATATAAAATATTCAAGATTATTACATCAAGAAATAGATAATAATTATCATATGATAGTTAAAAAGAAGTAAAATAGAAATAATTTGCATCAAGAAATAATTAGAGATTTAATTTTTAACATATGGTAATTATTTTTCTATTTTGAAATTAATAGGGAATAATTATAATCTTTATTAGAGTAGAAAATTTTCTTTATTTTTATATTTGTTATATATAAAAAAGTGTAGAGTCTTGTATCATGATGACATTGGAATCAGGGTTGTCTACCGAAAATTAGAAGCCCTAGACTAATTTCTAGATGAAAGATAATTAGACAAGAAAAAAAGAAAATATGATTTTTAATATATATATATATATATATATATATATATATAATGAATTTTTGATATTTTAGACCCTAATTTAGGGTCGTTCTAACAATTATCTTTTGAAAAATTTAATTTATTATCAAATTTAATAGGTAACCTAAATAATATAGAGGCTTCTAAAATAGGAAAGCCCTGCTTATGCTGCTTCCCTTGAAGATGACCCTGATTGGAATTAATATAATTTTCAATTTAATTTCTATGAGGGTTTTTTCCTCTTTGAGTTTATTTTTTTTCTTCACTTTATTAATTTTGTTCTAAGTTACTTGCTAGCTTACTAATTTTTGAGATTTTTTTAATTATTCTATGTGAATCGACAGATTAATTTTTTATAACTTTATGCTTTTTGTAACATCAATAAGTTTATAATTATTCTATGTCAATCAATATGTTAATAAGTAAAATGATGATTATGTTCATCTCAGTCCGTCTCTTGATATGTGAAGGGAGGAAAATTAACCAATTTATAGTCGATTGTTAAGTGACTAGGAATTGAGAGAATTTTTTTCGAAAGATATTAACTCACGAGAATTATCTCTGCCTTATTATAGTGAATATGTTACTCTCTAGTAAACTGACATCTTCATATTAATTGGAATCAGAGTCACAGTTTGTGATTCAATTTTGATATTAGTTATATGTAGCCTCATCCCTATCAATAACTCATTACGAGTCTGCAACCACTATAAAAATAATAAGGAATTGCGACGGACATTTTTAATAGTCCGTCGCAAATAGCGACGGATATATAGTATCCGTCGTCAAAGTTGCGCGCCAAGTCAAACTCCTGAATCTAGCGACGAACTCGGTCAAAGTCCGTTGCTATAGCGACGGATAATTTATATTATCCGTCGCTAGAATTTTTCGGCGGGTCAAACCCCTCAATATTGAGACGGAATCAGTCAAACCCGCCGCTAATTTGCGACGGACATGTAAATCCGTTGCAATATTACTTAAAAAAGGCGACGACCCCCTTCTCCCCAGCCACGCGAACCCTAGCTCGATCTCCCATCTCGGCGATTCTCCTCCGACAAACCCTCCTCCGATCCCAGGTACGCGAGCTAAGCGACATTTCCTGTATTTTATCGTTTGTTTGTGCATACGCGGTGGCGTCGTCTTCTCCGGGCAGCCACGGCTTGGCACGGCCGTGCGGGGCAGGCGCGGCCTCGCGCGGGCAGCCGCGGCCTCCCGCGGCCCCTCGCGGCCGCACATCGCCTGCTGCGGCCGCGCCCCGCCTGCTACGGCCGATCGACGCTTCCTGCGGCCGGCGACCCCTGCTGCGGCCGACCCCTGCTGTGGCCGACGGCAATATAATTATTCAATTAACTGATTAATTGAATAATTAATCAGTTAATTAATTAGGTAAATTATCATTTAATTAATTTAGATAATAATATCCTTTGTTAAATTATTAATTGTGTAATTAATTGATCAAATGTTTGATTTATTTTAGATTAATTGTTTGATTAATTAGATTATTAAGATGATTAATTGTTTGTTTAATTAGATTATTTGATTCATTAATTAGATCTTGTTTGATTTATTTTAGATTAATTGTTTGAATAATTAGATTAATTTGGTGATTAATTGTATGATTAATTAGAATAATTGATTCATTAATTATATCATGTTTGATTAATTAGATTTATTTTTTAGTATAGCATCAATATCAAATTTTAATATGGATCATAATATGTGTGGTTTGATTAAATTGTCTTATCTGAATTCAGATACAATGTATTCGAACAATGCATGAATATATAATAGGTTAGACAATGGATTTATCCGTGAGGAATTTTTGCTGGAGTCGAAGAATTTGTTAACTTTGCAAAGTGTCATCCTGAGTGTTTGAATGACACAGAGTTTAAGTGTCCATGTAATCAACGCAAATGTAGAAATACAGCTTTCCGTGATGAAGATACAGTGAAAACTCATATCGCCAGGTATGGGTTTGTTCCAGATTATTACAACTGGTACTATCATGGAGAGCCGTGTGTATATGAATTTAGTGGACCTTCTGTTGCATCATCATCCAACTCAATTGGACCAGAGACATCATATAACCTTGCTGATGCAATGCAATCAATGGTTTACGATGCAATGAATGCTTTTGATCAATCAAATGTAAAACAAGTACCTACTTCTGATGTTCAGAAAATGTATGAAATGTTAAAGGCTAGTGAAAGAGAATTATGGGAAGGTATTCCTTCAGGTCATTCTCAATTATCTGCTACTGCAAGATTATTGAATATGAAGGCAGAACATCATTTCTCAGAACGATGTTATGATGACATATGTCAACTTATGTCAGAGTTGCTTCCAACTGATAACTGCATGACTGATAGTTTTTACAACACTAAAAAACTAATCAGAGACTTGGGTTTGCCAGTTGAGAAGATACATTGTTGTGTCAATAATTGCATGATCTATTGGAACCAAGATAGTGAGTTGTTGGAATGCAAAATCTGTAATCATCCTCATTACAAGCATGATGCTCGCATGGTAAATCAGAAGAAGAAGAAAAATATTCCTTACAAAGTCATGTATTACTTTCCTTTGACTGCTAGACTCCAACGTTTGTATGCATCAGCAGCAACAGCAAGTCATATGATCTGGCATCAAAACCATGAACATGATGGAGACATTATGTGTCATCCTTGTGATTCCCCTGCATGGAAACATTTAGATTCAACATTTTCTTCCTTTGCTATGGAACCACGTAATGTCAGACTTGGACTTTTTGCAGATGGATTTCAGCCATTTGGAAGTTATGGACAACAATATTCATCGTGGCCTGTTATTTTAACACCTTACAACTTACCACCATGGATGTGCATGGAAGATGAATTCATGTTTTTTACTGTTTTAATTCCAGGTCCTCAAAATCCAAAAGGGCACATAGATGTTTTTTTACAACCTTTGATAGCTGAGCTGAATTATTTATGGAATAAAGGTTCAGAGACGTATGACATTGCTACAAAGTCAAACTTTTTAATGCATGTAGCATTGTTATGGACTATTAGTGATTTTCCTGCTTACTCAATATTATCAGGATGGAGCACAGCTGGAAAGTTAGCATGTCCACATTGTATGAGTCAGTCAAATGCATTTTCTTTGCCCTGCAGTGGCAAGATTTCTTGGTTTGATAATCATCGGATATTTTTACCTCTTGATCATCCGTTCAGAAGAAATAAGAAACATTTCAAAAGGAATGAAGTAGTTAGGAAGCAACCTCCAGTTGGGATGTCAAGCGAAGAAGTGTTAAATGAAATTGATAGTTATGGATTTCTACCAGTATATCAGGATGGATCAGATGATATCAACAAGTATATTGTTAGAGTCAACAAATGTGGTTGGAGGAAAAGAAGTATTTTTTGGGAGCTTCCATATTGGAAATATTTACTCATTCGTCATAATTTGGATGTGATGCATATTGAGAAAAATTTCTTTGATAACATCATTAATACTGTCTTAAATGTGCATGGGAAAATAAAAGATACAACAAAATCTCGTGAAGAATTGAAACAATTAGTTAGTAGGCCTGAGTTGCATCAGAATGAAACAACTGGTAAATATCCGAAGGCTTGTTATACATTGGACAAAGAAAGTAAGCAAACATTGTGTTCTTGGTTGAAAAACATAAAATTTCCAGATGGATATGCCTCTAATATGTCTCGTTGTGTGGATACGAATAGATTTAAAATGGTTGGAATGAAAAGTCATAATTGTCATGTGTTCATGCAAAGATTAATTCCAATAGCTTTCCAAGAATTACTTCCTAATAATATTTGGCAAACACTTACAGAATTAAGTTTTTTTTTTCAAAAATCTGACTTCCAGAGTTGTTACGGTAGCAGATATGTTATGCCTTCAGACAGAGATTCCTTTAATACTATGTAAGCTTGAGCGAATATTTCCACCATGCTTTTTTGATTCAATGGAGCATTTGCCTATTCATTTACCTAGCGAGGCACAGATTGGTGGTCCTGTACAATACAGATGGATGTATCCTTTTGAAAGATTTCTTAGAATTGGTGGTCCTGTATAATACAGATAGGTGTATAATCAGGTACCATGTCCGCACCCCGTGATTAGCATATTAGACTTACAGTTGTCGGTGACAGGTATACCTATTCTTCTTATATATTT
>JAGFNQ010006295.1:600090-657973 GCA_024364735.1 Boesenbergia rotunda
TAGCTCCATTTGCCGTATATTATCGTTTTTTTTGTGATCACGCGCCGACGTCGTCTTCTCCGGCCAGCCACCGCTCTTGGCACGGCGCGCGCGTCCTCCCGCGGTCTCGCGCCGCCTGCTGGCGGTCGCGGCCCAGTGCGGCGGCCGGCGCCTGCTGCGGCCGGCCGACGGGCCTACGGCGGCCGGCGGCCCCTGCTGTGGCCGACACAGTAAAAAAAAAAATTAATTAATTGAATTAATTAGAATTAATTGAATCAATTAGATTAATTAATTGAATTCAGTTAATTAATTAGTTAATTATCATTTAATTATTTTAGATAATAAGTTTCTTTGTTAAACCATTAAATATGTAATTAATTTATCAAATATTTTATTTATTTTAGTTTAATTGTTTCATTAATTTGATTATTAAGATCATTAATTGTTTGATTAGTGTAATTATTTTGATAAATTTTTTCATTACTTGTTCTATTAATTAGATCTTGTTTGATTAGTTTTAGATTAATCAAATTATATGTGTGGTTTGATTAAATTGTCTTATCTGAATTCAGATACAATATATCCGAACAAGGCATGGATGTATAATAGGTTAGACAATGGATTTATCCGTGACGAATTTTTTGCTGGAGTGGAAGAATTTGTTAACTTTGCAAAGTGTCATCCTGAGTGTTTGAATGACACAGAGTTGAAGTGTCCATGTAATCAACGCAAATGTAGAAATACAACTTTCCGTGATGAAGATACAGTGAAAACTCATATCAGCAGGTATGGGTTTGTTCCAGATTATTACAACTGGTATTGTCATGGAGAGCCGTATGTATATGAATTTGGTGGACCTTCCGTTGCATCATCATCGAACTCAATTGGACCAGAAAGATCATATAACCCTGCTGATGCAATGCAATCAATGGTTTACGATGCAATGAATGCTTTTGATCAACCAAATGTAGAACAAGTACCTACTTCTGATGTTCAGAAAATGTATGACATATTAAAGGCTAGTGAAAGAGAATTATGGGAAGGTATTCCTTCTGGTCATTCTCAATTATCTGCTACTGCAAGATTATTGAATATAAATGCAGAACATCATTTCTCAGAACGATGTTATGATGACATATGTCAACTTATGTCAGAGTTGCTTCCAACTGATAACTGCATGACTGATAGTTTCTACAACACTAAAAAACTAATCAGAGACTTGGGTTTGCCAGTTGAGAAGATACATTGTTGTGTCAATAATTGCATGATCTTTTGGAACCAAGATAGTGAATTGATGGAATGCAAAATCTGCAACCACCCCGTTACAAGCATGGTGTTCGCATGGTAAATCAGAAGAAGAAAAAAATTCCTTACAAAGTCATGTATTATTTTCCTTTGACTGCTAGACTCTAACGTTTGTATGCATCAGCAGCAACAGCGAGTCATATGATTTGGCATCAAAACCATAGACATGATGGAGACATTATGTGTCATTCTTGTGATTCCCCTGCATGGAAACATTTAGATTCAACATTTTCTTCCTTTGCTATGGAACCACGTAATGTCAGACTTGGACTTTCTGCAGATGGATTTCAGCCATTTGGAAGTTATGGACAACAATATTCATCGTGGCCTGTTATCTTAACATCATACAACTTACCACCATCGATGTGCATGAAAGATGAATTTATGTTTTTTACTGTTTTAATTCCAGGTCCTCAAAATCTAAAAGGGCACATAGATGTTTTTTTGCAACTTTTGATAGCTGAGCTGAATTATTTATGGAATATAGGTTCAGAGACGTATGACATTGCTACAAAGTCAAATTTTTTAATGCATGCAGCATTGTTATGGACTATTAGTGATTTTCCTGCTTACTCAATGTTATCAGGATGGAGCACAGCTGGAAAGTTAGCATGTCCAGATTGTATGAGTCAGTCAGATGCATTTTCTTTGCCCTGCAGTGGCAAGATTTCTTGGTTTGATAATCATCGGAAATTTTTACCTCTTGATCATCCGTTCAGAAGAAATAAGAAACATTTCAAAAGGAATGAAGTAGTTAGGAAGCTACCTCCATTTGGGATGTTAGGCGAAGAAGTGTTAAATGAAATTGATAGTTATGGATTTCTACCAGTATATCAGGATGGATCAGATGATATCAACAAGTATATTGTTAGAGTCAACAAATGTGGTTGGAGGAAAAGAAGTATTTTTTGGGAGCTTCCATATTGGAAATATTTACTCATTCGTCATAATTTGGATGTGATGCATATTGAGAAAAATTTCTTTGATAACATCATTAATACTGTCTTAAATATGCATGGGAAAACAAAAGATACAACAAAATCTCGTGAAGAATTGAAACAATTAGTTAGCATGCCTGAGTTGCATCAGAATGAAACAACTGGTAAATATCCCAAGGATTGTTATACATTGGACAAAGAAAGTAAGCAAGCATTATGTTCTTGGTTGAAAAACATAAAATTCCCAGATGGATATGCCTCTAATATGTCTCGTTGTGTGGATACAAATAGATCTAAAATGGTTGGAATGAAGAGTCATGATTGTCATGTGTTCATGCAAAGATTAATTCCAATAGCTTTCCAAGAATTACTTCCAAATAATGTTTGTCAAACACTTACAGAATTAAGCCTTTTTTTTCAAAAATCTGACTTCCAGAGTTGATACCGCAGCAGATATGTTACGCCTTCAGACAGAGATTCCTTTAATACTATGTAAGCTTGAGCGAATATTTCCACCAAGCTTTTTTGATTCAATGGAGCATTTGCCAATTCATTTACCTAGTGAGGCACAGGTTGGTGGTCCTGTACAATACAGATGGATGTATCCCTTTGAAAGGTTTCTTAGAAAATTAAAGAATAACGTGCGTAATAAAGCAAGAGTTGAGGGATCAATATGTAATGCATATCTAGTTGAAGAAGCAAGTTCATTTTGCTCTTATTACTTTGCTGAAAATGTGAAAACCAGACATCGAAAGTGTCCACGCAATCAAGATGACATTCCATCAGTTGACCCAGACATTCTTTCTATCTTCAAGTATTCTGGAAGAGCAATGGGTTCAACTCTATCTAGACGGTTAAATGACAGAGAATATCATGCTGCCAAGACATATATCCTCTTAAACTGTGAAGATGTCAAACCATACCTAAGGTATTATCTCATGTTGTAATGAAATTATTACCAAATGATATAATCAAATTTCTAGTATGATATCAAATTAACTTATATGTCAGGTTATACTAAGAACAGTTGTACATTCAAAATCCATCGATAAGTGCAAATGAGGTAGATCAAAAGATAGAAGAAGAATTTGCCTTGTGGTTTCAAATATATGTAAGTGAGTTAATATGCAATTTTTGTTAACAATTCTTGATTACTTATTAATCTAATAAGTTCACCCACCACTATTATAGGTCAATGATGACAGAATTTCAAATGTAGAAGACGACAGAATTAAAAATCTCGCATTTGGACCTCTTCGTACTGTGACAGTCTACTCGGGTTATTACGTGAATGGATACAGATTTCATGTGAGGCAACGTGATTCAGGGATGCTAACGTATAATTCTGGCATCAGTGTCAAAGGATCAACAAACAATAATGATAATGAATTTGACTATTATGGCAAGCTAGAGAAAATTATCGAAGTTGAATACCCAGCGTTGCCTTTCAAAAGATGTGTACTATTCAGGTGTTCTTGGTATGATCCAACATCAAGGACGGGCACAAGGAAACATCGGTTATACAATTTAGTTGAGGTTAATTCAAACAAAAGATTCAACAAGTTCGAACCTTTCATTTTTGCAGTGCAAGCTGGTCAAGTATTTTATTTGGAGTACCCAACTAAGAGAAGACGCCCTAGTGAATGACTTGCTGTATGTCAAATGAAGCCTAAGTCAACAATTGAAATGCCAAATACGATCACTAGCCAAAACTCCGATGCATATCAAAATGAAGAAGTTATAATCAACTCAGTTGATTCAGAAATACAATCAGTATCTCAATTACTTATAGATGAGAATGTCTCTGACGAGGAAATTGATGATGGTGAAATATCTAGCAGTGAGGAGGTCAATGTATCAACGGATTCAAGCGATGAAAACTTGCATGTTAATTTAGTTCCATCATATTAGGATGAGTTAGATGTATTGAACAATATTAACTAATCAGAGTTTGTATTAAGATGAGTTGTTAATTTAGATCATGCCTGCTTGTATTGAACATGTTTATACGATGCTTGATTATCCATTTGCTAGCTTTATTTAGATCATTCTGCTTGTATTGAACATTCTTCATTAGTGCACGTTTCCATTTGTCTCTAATATGTCTCATTTGCATGTTTTACCTATTCTGCTTATTTACCTAAACTTTTTGTCTAATCAGGTACCATGGCTGCACCACGAGATCAGCGGATTATACTTACAGTCGCCGGTGACAGGTATACCTATTCTTCGTATATTCTTTCTTACAGAATTTGCTAATATATTTTATTTTTTCCTACAGTTTCATGCCAGATGGGCATCAGGTCTCATCTTATATATCTAAAAAATTTAAAGAAAGACTGTCACCTACGACGACATGGGGTCATATTGAGAATGATTTGAAATCATTCTATTATGGAGAGTTTTTAGTAAGTATTTTACATGTATATTTAATTTGATATTATAACTTTTTTTCATACTAACCATATAAATTTTTTTCATACAGAAAAGGTACACCTGGGAGGAGGGTGCGGAGGAGCAATTTAAGAAGACCTGGAATGCCTACTGCTCCAAATTGTACAGGGACATGCTCTACAAATGGAGAAAGAAGGCTGATAGGCCTACAGAGGTCCCTGAGCCGATTTGGGCAGCATGGCGAGCTGTCTGGGATGGCCAGCACTGGAAAGAGAATGCTGCGATTGCTCGAGGCAATCACAATTCAGAGGTTGCTGGGCCCAGCACGGGATCGACGAAGCACACTGCTGGATCCCGTTCCATTATCCAGCATGCCAGTGATTTGGTAAGTACTTTTTATTTTGGTTATTAAATGTATTTAGTATGTTTTTGTGGATATATTTAAACATTATATTTTCTGTATACAAGCTGCTGAGCTACAGAGACCTCCCACTAGTTGGGAGTTATTCAGCAAGACCCACAAGAAAAAAGATGGGTCTTTTGTCGATCGTCGCTCCCTATCTATCAATGTAAGTATATTAATTATATTTTACTTGACCCAGACATTTTATATAAACTAATTAAATTTTTATTTCACAGGAATCAATGACCATTAGAGTTTCTGAGGCACAGGCGTCTCAGCCTGCTGCAGAGGGGGAGGATGCACAGCCTCTTTCGACCGACGATGTGAATCAGATTTATTTTGAGGTCGTCGGTGGGAAGAGGAAGACCGCCTGCTACGGCCTGGGCTCTCAGGCAAAGGTTACATATGATCAGATGAGAGCTCCAGGGGTTAGGGGTCGTCCACCATCCTCCTCCTCTACCTCTAGTGAGGTTCGCCATTTGCGGGAGGAAAATGAAGCCCTGCGGACTCGACTCACGTCAATAGAGGAGACGTGTGCCGGGAGGGACGCAGAATGGGCTAAGACGAGCGCAGAGTGGGCTCAGAGGGAAGCAGCGAGGGATGCTGAGTTGAGAGATTTGCGGGCTCACCAGGCACACACTGACGAGATATTACGTCACATGCGAGCTTTTGCTGCTACCATATCGCCGATGACACAGATGCCAACCCTTCCCGCCCCTCGTTTTGACGCTCCGGATACACAGATGTCAGCCGCTCCCGCTCCCGCCCATCGTTTTGAGTCTCAGGAGACACAGGATCCTGAGTATCCCACAGAGGAGTAGAGCTATTATAGTGGTATGATCAATTTTTCTTCCAATTTTTTTCAGTAACAATGTATTAAGTTATTATATCCATAATAACTTGTTTTCTTATTACTCCATTTATGTTTACAGATTCTACATTATTAGAGTTGAGTTCAGATTTCTTCTCTTGCTTGAAAGGTATTAGAGTTACATATTTAATACATATTTAATATTTCTTCTCTTGCTCCGGTATAGTTTAGTTTTCATTTACATATTTCATATTATTAGAGTTATCTTTATTTGTTGTTTTTCTTCTATTAGATCGAGTTATCTTTTATTATATATGCTTACTTCATTTGTTATTTCTTATTGTTATCAATTCATATTTATTTCTGTATTGGATTGCTTTCTTATTGTTTTATCTTCTATTGTGCAGGAATATTTTTCCTTTCCATCCATTATTCACTCTGATATTCATGTACGTAATGATTCTCTACGAAACTCTGATTTTTGATATATGTTTACTTTCTTTTGATATATACATTTACTTGCTTGAAAAGTGTATAAGTTTTGATTCTCTACGAAACTCTGTATATGTTTACTTTCCATCCATTTTTGTTTACTCTGTTACATTTGGATACATCATATGTTTACTCTTTTTTGGATTGGAAAGTTTAGATTGGAAAGTTTAGATTGTATAAGTTTCCACTTGTTTCAAAGTTTCGATTGTAAAAGTTTGGAAATTAAACTTTGGAATGAATAGTGGATTGAATCTATACATTTCGAAATGATTGTTTGGATCTGATTGGATTCGAAACAAAAATTTGGATTGTTGTAAATGTTTGGATTGTTATAAATGTTTTGATTGTAATTGTGAATATTTGGATTGTTCTGAATGTTTGGATTGTAATTGTGAATGTTTGGATTGTAATTGTGAATGTTTGGATGTTTAAATATAGATTTCTGTTTGATATTTGTATATGTTATTGATGTATCCAGGGAAAGTCGAAGAAACAGATACTGCCTGTCAAAAATTCCCAGGTTTAGCGACGGATATTTTTAAAAATCCGTCGCAAATAGCGACGGATATTTGACTATCCCGTCGCTAAAACGATTTATTGGCGACGGATTTTGACCGTATCCGTCGCTATTACGATATATTAGCGACGACATTTGACCTTATCCGTCGCTACTCAAAAAGTTTGCGACGGATATTTGACCATCCGTCGCTACTATTTCCCCGGCCACTTTTGGGGGTTTTGCGACGGGGGGTTAAAAATCCGTCGCTAATATAGCGACGGAGGTCAAAAAACGCCGTCGCTAACAAGCTCTGCGACGGGTTCCCAGCCGACGGCGACAATTCCGTCGCTAATCCGTCGCTATTACTGTTTAGCGACGGAATAGCGACGGATTATTGCCGTCGCTATTGCATGTTATTTTTGTAGTGAATTGGGAGTTTAAGTAATCGTTATTGATTAATATCAATCGTATGGTTTAATTAATTAACTAAGCTATTAATCAGATGATAATTGATTAAATATCAATTAATTGGGTTATTAATTAACTTGATAGCTATTTAATTACTAGTCAGATAGGGAATGATTAATCAATAGGTTGATTCATTAAACTTAGATTTCTCTTTGTATTTGGTACTTATAGATTCGATCTAGACAATGTGAACTATATACAATTGACATGAGTAGTTCATGCTTTGACCTTTATAATTTTTTTGATCTAAGTGCATGATTATTTATTATCATATATTGATTAGACAACAATTATTGCTTACCTCGACTGCAATCTATTTGCTGATTATGTTTGATACTTACCTACTTGTTCTTATTTTACTCTCTATCAACATTCATGTAGTCTCATTGTTATCCATGATATTAATTATTATTTATACTTATACTCTTATGCTAGCGACATTATACCGTAGTATAGGTGTAAAATATTGAACTAGATTACTGGCTCGACATTTATATTTATGACTGTATAATAGTGATGACAATTCTGTAGTGTGGGATATCGAGTATCCTACTAGACTCTTGTTTGATAATTAGGCTCGTGCCCTATAGGTTGTTGGGATCGTACGGTCGATAAGAGGGGAGTGAATTGCCCTTGAAAAATTACACTATTTTTTTTATTCTTGCTTAAACAAGATAAGGTTAGTGATCAATAGAACAATAGCATAAAACAATTACTAAGCAAAAGAAAATAGGCACTAGATGTTTACTTGGTCGCAACCAGGATGGTTACTAATCTAAGGCAATAACAAGCTCAATTCCAAATATACTACTTGTGACGGAGAAGTATCTTACACAATTTGAACTCAGAGAAAAATAGAAAAAACTAAAGAAGAAATTTATTGCAAATCAATTGATAAAATGAACTGAGTTTAGGGGTCTATTTATAGAACCTGTGAAAATTTATCGCAAAGTTGATGTGGCGCTTCTTGGGCACCCAAGCGCATATGGGCGCCGGACACGTGGTCAATACTTATCCACGTCGCAATGAGCATGAAACGACTACTTTCTTGATAGAATATGAATACTCAGGTGCCAGAGTCAATACGAGCACCTAGCGTCCCATGATTAAAATATGATAATGAATGATATTGTAGTGGAATTATAATTCCATGAGTAAATTAGCTATCAAATATTATTTTGGTTACAAAATAACGACAAAATAATAATTTCATCGCTAATTTTGTTGTTATTAGAGGGTTTTCTTGTAGCGTCTTTCCATTAAAAGAGTGACTTGGTTATCATCTCTAGTAAATAAGATTCATAAACATCAATTTTGATGCACAAACCTTATTTACGTGTTCAAATTGACAATGCTAATCTTATTTATTTTTAATTTTACACCTTTTGTCAAATCTGTAATTCTTATAAAATTCTTTTTTACTATAAATTGTTTGTAAAAATTCTTCTAAAATTAATTTGAATTTATATATCACAAATTAAAATTTTGATTTAAAAAAAAATCTCTTGTTCTTTGTCAAAAAAACACTCATGAAGACTTTGACTTTAAAAATATATATCAGCATAACAACAATATCTTAAACAGGGTAAACACTTGCATTGTTATTATGATTCTTTGGCTTATGCATTTGGAGGGATCATACTTTTTCAAAGGACATCATCTTCTTGTTGATCTTCCAAGCCTGAAAATCTGTCTTCCTTTTCTTAATGGTTATCTCTTTCTTGTTTTTAGTTGGATTCTATCTTGTTTTATTGATGATCCTGTGTTTTAATTGTTTTGTTTTCTTCTATTCTTTCATTATTTGGAGAAGTATTTTCTGTTAAGACCCTTTGGAAATTGGACTGTGGCTTGCCACCGTTTGTTCCCCGCTTTATGTCAAGTGGAGTTCAGTGTCTTTGTAGCCCCATCCTGATGAAACAGTCGTTACAACTACATGCTGCACTCAAGATGGATCTTCAAAATATCCATCCTAAATTTAAATTGCAATTCTTTTATTTATTCGTTAAAGTACTTTATCACTATACCGTATCCTCCGTTAGATTTGGATTCCAATTGCAACAAAGTGGCGAAGTGTACAATCATTAGAATGTCAGAGACAATGCTGTCGTGGTCGACTTTAGAGGCGTCAAATGCACCCAACAGTGCTCGCGCAGACATGACATGCTGCTAGTTATTTTCAGCCCAAAAGTGAATGCGATGCGCCGGGCCAGGTTTGATGTGCTGCAAATTTTTGTGTCTCCAGTGCGACAGCCGCGCGCGAGTCATGGTCCCGAGCTGACTTGGATCCGAGGGCTATGTCCGACTTGACGCGAACCAAGCACGATGCAATATATTTAACATGTGATCCTGTCGATGAGTGAGTCAGACCCCCAACTCGATGACGTGCCCTGATGGATCGATGGAGGGAACGTGTGGGAGACAGGTGGCCGGATTGGATATTCTGAAAGGTGACTGGCTCACCACTTGCAAGAAAGGGACCGTTAGAAACCTGTTGGAAAAGTTCTCAGTAAAGACTCTCCGACAATCAAGTCAAAAATCCGATGGTGGACAAGAAAAAAAATGAATAACATTGTAGCTCCCTCTAAATTGCGTACTTTCATGTGAGAAGTGGAGGGTCCTATATATAGTTGGGAGAGTTGACCAACTCTGTTCCCACCTTTGTCTAATGCAAAGACAAAATCAGGGAATAGTGTCAGTTGGCCAACCAACGTCGTGATTTCTGGGATTCACGGACGGCTCCGTGGTACGTCATGCTCTTACTCACTACAGTTGTCAAAAGTCGTACTAAGTCAGCAAGATGCTTGCGATTCTTGATGAGTGACATTAGGCTTGGGGTAGCGGATATTGGCGGGGTCACTACTGCCCCACGCTAGATGTCAGAGAATTTGTACGAGTACTGACAAGAGAAGCCTCCAAGAATATGGCTTGCCGAGTCGCAGAGCACCCGGTAGGTTACCGATCGACATACATGAAGTCGCATCATCAGGACCCTCGAACGGAGCTTTTCCACTGAAGGGGAGAAATAAAAATGCTATAAGTTGAGATACCCCGGTTGGGGTCTATCTTGATCGGGAGGCATGGTCGAGACCATTCCCGATCAGGCTTTCCTCGATTGATATGTCTGACCACCTGCTTGGGTTTACTTATGACCAATCCCGTCGGACCAACGTAATTTTCTTGTGAGCTGAGTCATCTTACGAGCAAAATTGGTCGGGCAAGTCTGATCCAAGTGTGGGCCTTATGACTCGTATTTTTCCTTGTGCCCAGTCCCGGTCGTGGATCCTGCATCCAACCTATCATCTCTGTCAGCCATGCCGATCAGACATCATCTCCATCAATCATGACATGATCAATATGGAATATGAATTATTAGTCATTAATATCAGATAGTTTTAATAATATAATTTAAATTTTATTTCTTTAAAAAATAAATTAAGTGGGTTAAAAGTAGTCTGATGCTAATGATACTGTAGTAGAAGTACAATGTCTCCTTCATGTTTTTAGACATTTATTCGGGTGTTTTGAAATCCAATCCACTGTGTCTGTACCTCTTGGGAGTGTTTCGACGGATTCTTACATGAAACCTTGCAGCAATGGCAGACAGACGACGGCCCGGACGGTCCTCCATGGGTACCCTCGTGGGATTGTTTTCTGTTTTTTAATAGAATCATAAAACATTTATTATTAAAAAATTAAATGAAAATACGTAATATAATTAAATGAAAGCATCTACATTTTAATTATTTCTATTAAAAAAATAAAAATAGCTATTCCAACTAAAAAAACACTTGTTATAACTAATTTTTAAGTATTCTAATGCGCCTATTATAATTAAATAAACATAGTTTTTATAGCTAAATAAAGAATGGCATTCTGTTTTTTTTTTGTATGGAAATGAAAACACACGTTATAACTAAATAATACTAATAATTAAATGAAATAATCTATTATACTAAATAAGTATATTTTAATTTTGAACAGTTGGTTTTGGAAAAAAAGTAATTGTTATGATGGTAAATTACAGAAAACTCCTCAATCTTAAATTGATCTTTGTATGCACTCTCTATTTGATAAATTATTTGCATTCACTCTCTGATGGATTAAGTATAAAAGAGTGAAAATTGAATATACATTGTAAAGATTTAAGTATAAATTATTTGTCAAAACTACCTTCAAAATTATCTTGTCATTTTTCTTCAAATAATACTCACAAAATTATCTTGTTAATCCTATCAGGGATTGCATGTAAAGAAAATTTCGAATGAGGACTGTATATAAAGATGAGTTTGAGATTAAAGAGTTTATAAAAAAATTTTCTTGTTTCGACATGTCCATATTATTAAAAAAAATAATAATAAAGATGTCTCTCATCCTAATCTGGTGGTCTTTTCTTTTTTTTATGGTAGTAAAAATAATAATAATAATAATAATAATTTGTCAATAGGATGATTTAAATAATAATTTATCAGGTGAGAATTGAAAGCTATCAAATCAAGTTACTCTGAAATCGACGCTGCAGATGGCGCAGACAGACACATCGACGCTGTTGAAAAGGAAATACCGCCTATCATAAAAGCAGTAGCCACAGACGGAGTGGATGCTGCGTCAGTGGCAGGAAAGAAACCAATCAGAATTCTTCCGCCACCGGTTCGAAGGCCGTACCAAATGAGACAGTTTTATAAAAAAATCTTAAAAAATATTATGACATCGTAATTATAATAATTTTGATAAATTTATCATATTTTTAAAATATAATTTAATTCATAACGGTGATAAAAAACCATCGAATAATATACTAACGATAATTGAACATATATGTATTGGTTGTCACGTTGTTTTTTTTTTTTAATTTTTATTGAGTTGTTCCTTTTAAACGTATGATTAGTCATGTGACGTCATCACTTTGAGGTTCAGATCTTTTCATATAATGTATACCTTATGTTTTTTTTATCGTCTTTAAATTTATTAAACATATTTTCCCAATACATTTTAATATCATGTTAAACAGGAATAAAATATTTCATACTCCAATTGACAGCGACGTGACTTCATTTTGATGGCTACGCACGCAAGATGCCAGGTTTCCCTGGCGAAGCCGAGACGGCAAGCACCCAGACCATCTCCAACCATAAATATCATTTTGATGTCACTTCAATACCAATTTGGTGTCACTTCAACATCAAATTTTTTTTCCACTCCAACCAAGAGACACCATTTCTTACACTAAAAAGAATATTCCTTAGAATATTCTATTTTTCTATCTTATAATTTATTATTCAACATACATATTAATTTTAACATATATATTAATATGTTAAATATTTTTATTATGATCATAATTAGTAATAAAATTAATATTTTTATGGTACATAATCATTAATTTTAACAAAATTAATATTGGGGTGAAGAAAGCAAAACTGAAGCGAAAGAATGAACAACAACTTACAAAAATAGTTTCACAAAATGACCAACTTATTGCAGCATTGGATAGAAGTACCGATGTTGCTATATTCAAGGAAGAGAATAAAATTTTATTCAAAGATTTGAATACCATCGCCGATCCGATAATGCGTGAATTTATTCACAGTGAACAAGTCAGAATTATGCAAAAGAGGAAAATGCACCAAAATTCTCAATCAATTCCACATCAAGGAGAAGGATCTAAATTCAATTCGTCTCAAGAAGAAGGACAAGATTTTGAAGATCCTTTGAATGGCTCCGGTCGATTCTAAGATTATTTCAGTAGTTTTGGAGGAAGTGATTTACCAGAATATTAAACATTCAATGGCTCTGGTCTATTTCTGAAGATCATTTTAGGAAGTTATTATTAGGAAGTTATTTTAAATGCATGTTTACTTTAATGTTTGTTGCATCTTTAATTTATATGCTGAGCTATATGTTATGTATTTTCTATGTATGCACTTTGAAATATTAAATATTTAATTGTGTGTTTGTTATAAAATTATCAGTATTATAAATTTTAAAATATTTATAATCTTAGTAATATAACAAATATTTTAAATATTACTTATTTAAGTTAATAACTAATATAAATTTATAATATATAAAATTTACAAAATAAATTCAATTAAATTAAATAATAATAATTTATAATATTTAAGAATATTTTAAATATAAATTTAATATTATAATACATTTAATTAAATCATGCAACACTTATATAAAATATTTTAAATATAAAATTAATATTATAATATATTTAATTAAATACAAATATAATATTATAATATATTTAATAATAAAATAATCACTTGCACCAATTTGGTGCAAGTGAATAGTATGGCACCATATTGGTGCCACACTATTCACTTGCACCAAAATGGTGCCCATTTTAGTGTATGCATTGGAGATAAATGGTGTTTTTTCAACACCATTTTGGTGTTTTAGTGTATCCATTGGAGATGGTCCCAGGTTCAGCCAAAACATAAGCATTACTGTGCACTAGTGACGGATCTAGGGTTATAAATTCAAGGAAGCCAACATAAATAATTATTATAATAATCATTAAAAAAATAATTATTATAATAATATCTTCTATAATTTTTCAAAGATAATATATATTGAATTAAAATATAAAATATAAAAAAAAATTAAAATTTAATCATCTAAGGGATTTGAACGTTAGATATATGCTAAAATAAAAATTAGACTTACCATTAAACTTACTACAAATATAGATTTTTAAGGAGTCAAATTATATATATACTAAGAAAATAAAAATTGCTATACTAAAAAGATAAAAATTTCTATATAAAAATAATATTATTAAAAATTTGGATGGGGAGCCGTGGTCCTCCCGGGTCCCCATGTAAATCCGCCCCTGTCGTGCACCACCCAACGAAAGGAACAGATTTTCGCTTAAAAACAATTTTAAATAGTCATAATTTGACACGCCAGAAATGATAAAATAAAAAAAATTAAAAATTACAATTTAATATTCTTTTTTAATTTTAATTTTTCTTACTTATTTTCCTATTAAATTATATCATTTTCTATTTATTTTTATATTAAATTGAATTCTTTCTTATTTTATTTTTATATTTTATTACTTTTTTAATTTCTAAAATATATAAATCTATTATAATTTTTAATGTCATTATTGAAAATATCTAATCTCAATTATATTCTTTCTTATTTATTATATATTAAATTATATTTTTTTAAATTATTTTTTATTTATTTATAAAAATATATTCTGGATAGTCAGACAGATTTATTATTTTTATGATATATATACCGCGGACGATATGTTTTATATAATGTCACGTGTTACCATTGCAGAGGTCAAAAACGTCATAAATTAGTTTGGGAAAATTTTAAACTCGATGCCTCTAAAATGCCCCAAATCATTTATTAAATGCGCCTATAATCACAGGTGTTATTTGACCTCTGCAATCTTAAGACGTTGAATTTCTGAATCGTCAGTCATGAGTACTTTCCGATTTACCTTGATAGTCGATGAAAATTTTTTATGAAAATAAATCGATCGTCCGAATTTAAAAAAATCTCATTAATTATTTATTTTTATCCCGTCAATTCAAGGAAGACCACAGCTCCGTCGTGAATAATCATGTGATTGTCATCTTGCAGACTTAACCGATAGCGTATTCAAGTTCATCTGGTAATGCTTCAGAATTCATATAAAAAACGTCTCTTCGAGACGATCTCAATATAAATTCATTTTTTCCCCTTCTTTTATAATGATTTAGATTTAGTTTAGATAATTTTCGTTCGGTCAAATTTGACCCTTTATTGTAATCTAACTGTCAGGAGCCCTTTGCTCTGGACCAGCTATGAAATATTTTTTGAGACGTCGATATCTTAAAGATAGATGCTATTCTACCTTCTTAATTCTGCTGGGTAGCACGAGCTGGTCGTACAGAAATTGCACGGCCGAAGCGAGTACCGGCCTACCGTGATCGACTTGTCCTCCTCAGCTAGCTACCGCCCTTTTCACTGCAGGACAAATAACTCACTGTCCCACTCCATCCACGCACTTATCGTCTCGCACTGTGTGTTCTACAGCTCATGTCATCAGCACTTACGACCATGGCAGTTTGGAGTGTGAATGAGCTTAGCAAGCACAAACAGGCAAACAGAGTGGTCCGTGGTGGAAGATGATGCAAGCCAAGCCGGTAGAGTGCTGCTGAAAGGATGCTGGTGCCCAGATGCTTGTGAATTTTTTTCTGAAATGAGAAAGCTTTGGTAGGATAATTAAGAGACTTGAAACAAGATATACTCAGAGAAATTAGGTGAGGCCATTAATCAAACCTAACATTGGATGAAATATGAACAGTAGCAAAAGCAAAAGGGTTTCGAACTTTGAGTTCGATTCGAGACTCGAATCGGAGTTCTTACTGTACAGCGGAAAATGGGAAATTGAAATTAGTGGATCGAAAGAAAGCCAATTCTAGGCTAGATTGTTGATCTCGACGGAGGTGTCGGGGCAAGGCCACGTCCTTGCTCGACGTCGCGCCCACTTGGAGTACTCCCCGAAGCGCCGCCGGTCCTGTTCCCGCGAAGGAGAAGCCACCGCAACGGCCTCAATGATGCCTTTGGCGGCGGCGATGACTCCTCTGTAAGCCTGCTCGCCGGAAATGACTCCTCTGGCGTCGACTCGACGGGCAATACGCTCGAAGAAGCGCTAAAAATTCCTTCTTGCGAGTTCCAATGGCCGGTTTCGGCCGAGTTAAGCAATTGAGATCTGGACTTGTCGATTTCTGACGCCTCGAGCGCTGCCGGCGTGCGGCAGAGGGGGCAGGTGGAGTGGGTGCAGAACCACGTGTCGATGCAGTGGAGATGAAAGGCGTGGCCGCACATGGGCAGCAGCCGCACCGCCTCGCCGACGGCGAGCTCGGAGAGGCAGACGGCGCACTCGAGGCCCTCCTTGAAGCCCCCCGGGCGGAGCACGAGGGGAGGAGGGAGGGAGGCGGCCGCATCAAGGCCATGGCCGCTGCCGCAGGGCAGGCCGGGGGTTGGGGCAAAGCGGGCGTGGGCGGCGCCGGAGACGGGGATGGCGCCCCAGTACCTGTTGGAGCGGAGGTAGCAGAAGAGGAGGAAGAGAAAGACAAGGAAGACGACGATGACGCCGGCGACCAAGAAGCCGGTGGTAGTCGAGAGGGAGAGCCGAGCGAAGCCGGCCATGTGTTGCTGCGGGACTTCTGCCGTGTACGTGGGATTCATGGCGAGATCGATCATCAATGTGGACGGATCATGCAATTAGAATCATAGCCGCGGAGAAGAAACGAAGATGCGCTTTGATATATAGAGGAAAGGAGAACTGGAACCGCTTGAAGGCGGCGGCGGCTGCGGGAATATTACTATCAATAAAATTTAATCAGTTTATTTTAAAAAATAATAATAATAAAAGACAAGAATATAAGTGCAAATGCTCAACTAATTAAATAAAATTTTATCTGTTCGAACTAAAAAACAGCAGAGTACAGGTGATAGTGGCGGATTCTCGACCTGTTAACGTCAAACATTTATATTTTTATATTATGTTTTTAACTTTCAGCCTTGGTTTGGCACAGCCGACAGAGTGAAAATTATGGGAAATACTCGTAGGGGAGAAGAGGGATAAAATGAGGTGAGTGGAAAAAACAGAGAGAGCAGACGAGAATTTTTTTTTTATAGCTGTCGTATTTTTATTTTATTTTTGGTCTACGTACGATTCAGTGCCCACTCACCTGAGGACTGCACAGGTTGGCTGACACCTGCAGGGCCTCCAGTGGCGCCTTGCTCGATCGACCGTTTGATTCATCAAAAAGTTCCATCTTTCCGAACTGACCGATTGATCACCTAATTTTCCAAGGTCGATTAGTCAGAATCAATCGGTTGGATCTCCAACCAAGACTGATCCATCAGTGTCAACCCGCCAAAACTGACGGGCTGTTTTCCTGATCGAGCCGAACCCATCACTCGTCCTAGCTGGCCAGTAGCCCGTCGTTGACGGGCAATTCCACAGTCGATCAGTACCATCGACCTACTCTCCAACACAATCATTCTGATTGACCGGCAACATGCAGGTTCTACGTGGATTGTCAAAATATATGAGTTATTACAATACATGCGTTATAATATATGAGTACTCAAATATGTGGAGTAATATATGTGCCACGTATTGGGATCCCTATAAAATTCTTATATTGTAACGTATTGGGATCCCTATAAAATTCTTATATTGTAAGACATGAGTGATATGATATTTTGACACCTTTAAAATAATATATTATTTAATATGAATATGATATTTTGATAGAAATATTTCTTATAAAAAATTTGTTCTTACGGGCCAAAGGGCGGAACTGATTACCACATACTCATTTTTCATTACTCAACTATTGTTTATTTTCATCGAAAACTAATTTGAGTGTCAGAGTGAAAGGCCAGAATAGTCTGGTCTCCAGTCTAACTCCTCCTTCACACTTTTACTCCTCACGAACTCTTCCGATAACGAAATATTAAATTCAACAACACAAAACACAGCCTAGATTTTTTTTTCAGGATTTACCGGATAAGTTCAAAGGTTTCTGGGCTTATGGAGGAAGTTTAAGGGGTGTTATTTTAAACAACCGAAATTTATCGGTGGTTTAAATGGAAGAAAATCCTATTCTTGAGGGTCAGGATCCAAGAGTTGGAAATCTAGAGGGGCTAAAGGTATAAGACCTAAAGACAAGGGCTAGGTTACAAACGATCCTAAATCTTGGAGGGTTTATTCGCTTAAACCTGGATTATTTTTGGGAAGGGAGGGGGGTGCGGTTTGCTTAAAGACCATAATTGAAGGGGTGGAATCGGAATAGCCAATTGTAAGGGTTCTAAATGAAAAGTGAACCTGACTTAAAATCTTTTCTCAATGCTTCCTGCGCTCAATCACAACAGAAACTCTTCTCCTTGGAAGCATCGACTCCATCTTTGAGCAATCACCGAGAGCCCTCTTCCCCGATCGCCAACGTCAAAGGATCGTTCTCGCAAGTCAACCAAGGATCTCCCACCACACAACAAGGCACTGGGATTAGGTAAGGATTTCATCAAGTTTTGTTTTTTCCGCACCTTGGATCGAGGTGAATCAAAGGGCGTGCTTACCTCTAGTTCCCCTCTTTCTTGCAGTCTTCTTTTGGGAGAATCTTGGATGATTGAAGTGGTGGATGTTAGAAAATATTAAGTCGAGAGATTTTGATGAACAATCTTAATCTCTATTACACTCTTAAGAAATAATAAACATAATAATTAACCAAAATTTCGGAAGCGTGCCGAAATCTATAGTTTGTAATCGATCCTCGGAGATGATTTTCAATCTGCAGAATTCCTTAGGTTTTCAAAAAGTTTTATCGACGGGGAACAAAACAAAAACATCATTCTGCAAACTGAGACCATAACCCCCTATTTATAAAATCTAAAAGTTGTTTATTTCTAATTTAGCCCCTTAACAAATCAGAATTAGCACATGGTATCCATATTATTTTATCGGCAATTTACCAAAGGGCGCACGGCAGAATTGGAAATTACCAATTAGCGGACCATGGTTTATAATTTACCAAAGGGCGCACGGCTTTAAGTGAACTTCCTAATATACCCCTCCCGCCACAAAATACCTTTTTCGATCACATTTTCGAGACATTCGAACCACTTTTGCAGTAAAATAATAATTTGTGATTCGGATAGCCAGGTAGTAGAATTTTTGTCCATTCTCTCTCAGCGCAACAACGTAAATGGTCTTGTCGAAGGAGGACATTGTGCGTGCCCTAGTTGTGCTTTAGTCGCAAGATGATCCCACGAATCCCTCCGGCCAACCAAAACCTAGGCAAGTATCGAAAGTGTTAGTGTGTGATCCTGAGGCGGCTTTAAGTGTTAACGTTGAAGTCCAGACTGCTTGGCACTATCAAAGTAGGATTTAGGGTTTCTACAGGGTTGATTTTTATGATAATGGCAGGAAAAAGATTTGTGGGTGGTTCATCGTCTTCTTCATTGGCATTAATCACCAAGGTATGTTAGTGAAAGACTTAGGTAAGAACAACATAGTTTGTGAAAATGTTTATACTTATTTTTGCTGAATAAATTTGTAATGTATAAAAACTGTAGGGTTTAGATGAGTTTGGGAAAAAATTACATTGATGCAGTGGTTTAGGCTATTGTAAACATTTTGTTGAAGCATTTGAAATTTTAAATGATCGACACATTACGAAGATCAAAGAGTCGCCCTTCAGTATTTTCTTGGACATAGAAGAATTGCAGCATATCCGGGGAATTTTGATTAATATATTTGAAAGTTGGGATTCAACCTCGCAAGTTTTTAAATTATCAGGTAATAGTTTTAATTATGAATTATAAACAATATCTATAGTAAGATAAAATTTGGATATTGATGGCCTTAAATGATTGATATTTGATCAATTTAAATGAGTGAATTTCAGGTGAAATTCACTTCAGGCCCTCAGTAGGCCTAAAATGATTTTATTTCAGGTCTACCGAGGGCCTGAAGTGAATTTACTTCAGGCCCTCGGTAGGCCTGAAATAAAATCATTTCAGGCCTACCGAGGGCCTGAAGTAAATTCACTTCAGGCCCTCGGTAGGCCTGAAATGAATCATTTCAGGCCCACTTTGGGCCTGAAATCAATTCATTTCAGGCCCACGTTGGGCCTGAAATCAATTCATTTCAGGCCCAAAGTGAAATAAGTTGAAGCCTATATTGTTGATGAAAACTAAATATTTTAATTGTTTCAGGTGTACCGGTTGCGTTCACTAGACGAGATGCTGCTTTGTTACTGGGTATAGTGGACCGTGGAGTTTCAGTCCCTATTAATTCAACTAAAGCATCGGGTGACCTCTATCGTACTTCTCAAAAGAAAAACAACCTACCAGAACAAGAATTGAGGACTTACTTAAACATTATTCTAAAAGTGTTGAATCAGAGGATGATGTGTTGTTAGTTTGTAAATTTTATATTTTGTATATATTTGTTTGTGTTTTATTTTCGTCTAGTACATATAAGGTCCCTCTAGGGCTTGTAGATATAGTAGATGATTATGACAATCTTGGTAGATTCAACTAGGTGGAAGCTATCCATAAATTTTTGTCTCCCCAATTACCTAAGATTGGGCAATTATTTTCATCAACTCAGGAAAACCAGAGGACCACCAACCTCCCTTACGTAAAAGGATTTGCTGGGCTTTTGGCAGTGAGTAGAATTTTCTTGATAAATTTTATAATATTTTGCTGTTATTAATGTAATTGTCTGGAAAACTTTGTGTAGGCAAGGTTTTTGGAGCATGTACCCATTCAAAAACCATACAATGTTGAAGGACCCCGAATAAATAAGTGGAGGAATATTCCTTCGCATATTAGTAGGGTGAGGGACCTTGTTAACCAAATCAGGTCTGAAGAGGTAATTATTCTAAACTGTGATCTATGTTAGTTTAATATAGAGGCAGTAAAATTTATGGACTTGGTAATTGACAGGTGATTGTTGAAATAATTCCTAACCTACATGAAAACACATTGTTTGAGAACCTTGAGATTGGGGATGACATTCCACGGACAATGGAGACATCACAAGGACATCACACAGAAGATGTAAGGCCATGTGGTGAATGCATTCTTAAAAACACCCTAATCAAGGAGCTAACAGAGGAGAATATATGTTTGAATGAAAGGGTTAAGGAATTAATTTCAATTATTGAAAAAAAGGGGTGGAGCGTCAAGAAAGCTATCCTGTAGTCAGTCCTCTTTCTGATCCAGTATCTTGTAGAACAAGGAGAGGACGTGACCGAACTCGGTATGATTACAGGGATACTCCAATTGAGAGTCCAGTATGACACCAGCTATTACATAAGGGGAAGCGGAGAAAGGAACAAATATCAAATGTCATGAACAAGGGAAAAAGGAAACTTAGTGAGGAGGATATGGATGAAGCAAGAGAAACCATTACTGCAATGGAAGTCATGTCTGAAGAAGATATAGAGGAGGAAAAAAGAAAGACCTCCGAACTATACAAAATGAGGCAACAAGGCATTGATGTATGTGAGTTATTTTCATATAAATTACGTCAAATTTATTGAATTTAGTCATTAATTAGTTTGGTCTAAATTTTATATATGTAGTTTGTGAAGAAGCATTTTATGAAGTCGAAGAAGAAAAATCAAGATAAAGAAGTGGCCTACGTGATAAATAAATTGGAAAACCTAAAGTAAGTTATGAAACATAGTTTAGTTAATATATTTGGGCCTTTAATATATAATCTTATCAATTGACTTGGCAGGTTGGCTAATGAATTTATCTGGGAGGATGCACCCTCTGCTTTGAATTTGCATTCATTCTTACAAATCCTCAATGGAGAGGTTTTTACAAAAAGCGAGGTCATTGATGCCTTCTGTAAAATTATATTTAGGGGAGCATCCACATGTGGTAGGCCATACAACAAGTCAATATATTATTCAATCTTCTTCACAGTAAGTGATGTATATTAGTATCAATTAATAGATTGTAGAAGACATAATATTATGATGTGGTTATTAATAATTTTGATTATGCAAATTTGTAGGCTTCAATAAGATCGTCAAGAAAGTTTTCCCTGCAACAAGTGATGAAGACTGATATGATAGAACAATGGTTTAGATATATTTTAATATATTTGTGCAGTGATAATACACACTTTCATTTGTTGGCGGTGGATACAGAAGCAATGACTTTCAATCATTTAAATTCTCTTGCTAGTGGTCGTAAATATAAGCATGATTTTGACTCAGCGGTGAGCAACCTACTTATATTCATATATATGTTCATCATTTGATCAAAAATGTCATTGAAATTCATGATATGTTTTACAGGTAAAAGAACTTAAACAATATACTCGCGAGGAACTTACGGCTATTCATCCATATCTACAAAGTTATTATCCCTTGGACAAATGACCCTCCGTCAGGCAAAAATGTCCCCAACAAGAACATTGGTAAGTAACTGAGGAAGAGTTTCAAATACACAAAATCATGAAAGTATTTTATTACCCCACTTATTGAAATCAGAAATACTGTTTGTTATTTTCAGCGTGGACTGTGCCGTCTTTGTTATGCAATACGTCCGATGTCTCCTATACGATGAGAAGATGGATTTCAAACAAGGAGATATGACGAAAATGAGATTTGATCTGATAGTAAATATTATGAGAGACATGTATTGTAAAACATTAGGATGTCAACACTTCAAGTAATGTTGTAAAAAAAAATCCTTTGCTGGTGATTCAGCTCCATTTGTATAGAAATTGTGTAATTTGTATGAATATAATTTATTGTCCAGAAAAACAAAACAATTGTGTGATGTTGATTCACATCGAGTTGCTGCAATGTAGGGTACCAACTGATACGGTAAGAAAACATAACTCATAATAATTGGGACTAAATTTGCACACCAGAAATAACATATCTTTGGTTAACTCTAACTACTGATATCGAGTATGGACATATCCAAGTATGGAAGGTCCATCAGTGGGTTTCTGATGGATTTACAACACTCCTATTGCAACATAATTTGATAATATGATTTAAGGTTCTCAAAGGAATTGAAATTTGGTTTGCATTCTGTATTTACTTAGTAAGATGGATTATGTCTACCATAAATTTAATAAACTTGTTGCAAATTATAAAAACTGTAAGAATGTTTTGATAAAATTTAATAATTAAATAAAATTAGAGGATTTGGAGTTAAATATATAATATTATTCTATAAATCATTATTGTATTTAATGCCCAAGGTGAGCATGAACTTAAATGATTTCAGGCCCACGGTGGACCTGAAATAAAATGACTTCAAGCCCACGGTGAGCCTGAAATAAAATGATTTTAGGCCCAAGGTGGGCCTGAAATAAAATAATTCAGGCCCACGGTGGGCCTGAAATAAAATGATTTCAGTTCCATGGTGGACCTGAAATAAAATGATTTCTGGCCTAAGGTGGGCCTAAAATCACTTCAATTCAGGCCCAGTGTGAGCCTGAATAGCTTCATTTCAGGCCCAACATGGGCCTGAAATAAATTTATTTCAGGCCCAAGGTGGGCCTGAAATCACACTGTGTGCCTAAATTGGGAAAATTTCAGGGGTGCTGTTAACCATAAAATCCTTCTGTTTTAAGTTGATGGGCAATAAATTTGTAGTTATATAGGTGTATAAATCTGACTCCATCTTTCACGTTTATAGAACATAACTCATAATTATTGGTACTCAGTGTGCACATAAAAATCCACTGATTTACCTAAAAACCTCCTATTGCAAACTACTCCTATAGGGTTTTCAGAATATCATCTCCTAGCTCAACTCTGTCTACTGATATAGGATTTTCAGAATTCCAGATATGGTAGGTCCATCAGTGAGTTTTGCTCAAAACTCACTGATATACCTAAACTATTCCTATAGCATTGGTGATACAGCAAGATTAGAGGTTTGGACACCAAAAATATCATCTCCTAGCTCAACCCTGTCTACTGATATAGGGTTTTCAGAATTACAGATATGGTAGGTCCATCAGTGAGTTTTGCTCAAAACTCACTAATATACCTAAACTACTCCTATAGCAATGGTGATATAGCAAGATTAGAGGTTTGGACACCAAAAATATCATCTCCTAGCTCAACCCTGTCTACTGATATAGAGTTTTCAGAATTGCAGATATGGTAGGTCTATCAGTGAGTTTTGCTCAAAACTCACTGATATACCTAAACTACTCCTATAACATTGGTAATACAGCAAGATTAGAGGTTCGGACACCAAAAATATCATCTCCTAGCTCAACCCTCTCTGCTGATATAGGGTTTTCAAAATTCCAGAAATGGTAGGTCCATCAGTGGGTTTTGCTCAAAACTCACTGATATACCTAAACTACTCCTATAGCATTGGTGATACAGCAAGATTAGAGGTTTGACCACCAAAAATATTATCTCCTAGGTCAACCCTCTCTGCTGATATAGGGTTTTCAGAATTCCAGATATGGTAGGTCCATCAGTGGGTTTTGCTCGAAACTCACTGATATACCTAAACTACTCCTATAGCATTGGTGATACAGCAAGATTATAGGTTTGGCCACCAAAAATATCATCTCTTAGCTTAACCCTCTCTGCTGATATAAGATTTTCAAAATTCCAGATATGGTAGGTCCATTAGTGGGTTTTGCTCAAAACTCACTGATATACCTAAATTACTTCTATAACATTGGTGATACAGCAAGATTATAGGTTTGGACACCAAAAATATCATCTCCTAGCTCAACCCTCTCTGCTGATATAGGGTTTTCAGAATTCTAGATATGGTAGGTCCATCAATGGCTTTTGCTCAAAACTCACTGATATACCTAAACTACTCCTATAGCATTGGTTATACATCAAGATTAGAGGTTTGGACACCAAAAATATCATCTCCTAGCTCAACCCTCTCTGCTGATATAGGGTTTTCAGAATTCCAGATATGGTAGGTCCATCAGTGGGTTTTGCTCGAAACTCACTGATATACCTAAACTACTCCTATAGCATTGGTGATACAGCAAGATTAGAGGTTTGACCACCAAAAATATCATCTCCTAGCTCAACCCTCTCTGCTGATATAGGATTTTCAAAATTCCAGATATGGTAGGTCCATCAGTGGGTTTTGCTCAAAACTCACTGATATACCTAAACTACTCCTATAGCATTGGTGATACAGCAAGATTATAGGTTTGGCCACCAAAAATATCATCTCCTAGCTCAATCCTCTCTGCTGATATATAGTTTTCAGAATTCCAGATATGATAGGTCTATCAGTGAGTTTTGCTCAAAACTCACTGATATACCTAAACTAGTCCTATAACAATGGTGATACAGCAAGATTAGAGGTTTGGCCACCAAAAATATCATCTCCTAGCTCAACCCTGTCTACTGATATAGAGTTTTCAGAATTGCAGATATGGTAGATCCATCAGTGAGTTTTGCTCAAAACTCACTGATATACCTAAACTACTCCTATAGCAATGGTGATACAGCAAGATTAGAGGATTGACCACCAAAAATATCATCTCCTAGCTCAACCCTCTCTGCTGATATAGGGTTTTCAGAATTGCAGATATGGTAGGTCCATCAGTGAGTTTTGCTCAAAACTCACTGATATACCTAAACTACTCCTATATCAATGGTGATACAGCAAGATTAGAGGTTTGGCCACCAAAAATATCATCTCCTAGCTCAACCCTCTCTACTGATATAGGGTTTTTAGAATTGCAGATATGGTTGGTCCATCAGTGAGTTTTGCTCAAACCTCACTGATATACCTAAACTACTCCTATAGCATTGGTGATACAGCAAGATTATGTTAGGATCTTTGCCCTAGCTAGAGGGGGGTGAATAGCTATCTTTCGATTTTTCTTTCCTACAAACACGTTAGCGGAAGCAATGCAAATAGAAATATGACGGTAGGAAAGAAATCAATACTAACTCACTGATTTTACTTGGTATCCACCTCTTCAAGGTGACTAATCCAAGGATCCACACACACCACACAAAACCCTTCACTATGAACTTCTCCTTCTCAAGATCACACTTGAAGGTGGAGAAACCCTAACACAATGATCTCCCTCCTCTTACAAATGAAATGAAAGCTTGGAGGAGGAGATTGAGAGAGTTGTGAAGCTTGGAGAGCTCTAAAATGATCACACACTTCGTACACAAGGAAAGCTCCTTGTTTCTCCAAGATAAAACACTAGGTTTTATATCTTCGTCCGCGACTCCAGTCGACTGCTCACTTACCAGTCGACTGGTAGGCTTCAACGGCTACAAAATATGTAATGAGTGCCTCAGCCGCCTTCGCAACGGTCGACCTCCAGTCGACCGGTACAGGACCAGTCGACTGGAGCCAGTCGACTGGAACCAATTCCAGTCGACTGGCAGTCGACTGGTCGACCCTCCTTGGGTCGACCCGATTCTCTGTGTGTTGTGGTCCCAGTCGACTGACAACTTACCAGTCGACTGATGATGCTGAGAAATCATCCCTTTTCATCCCTTAGTCTTGACTCACGCCTTCAAACACCTTCCACAAGCCTTGTGCCTCTCTTGGATGCTTCCGAGTCCACGACTCCTCATCCTTGCACTTGCTTGAAGTGTTTCCATCGGCTTCGTCATACTAAGTCTCCCTTTTGCCAAGAGGTCACACCTCCGGGACTTCCTTTGCCAAGACTCTCTTCTTGGACTTCCCTTGCCAAGTCTTCCACCTGGACTTTCCTGCTTACTCAAAGCACACAAGTTAGAACACAAAACATTGCCTAACTTAAACTTGTTTAGCCAAACATGAAAACCATAATTACTTGGAGCAAGATTGCACCAACAATCTCCCCCTTTTTGATGTTTGGCAAAACTCATTTAAGTTAGGTCTTTAAATATCACAACATGCTTTAAGTATAATGATACATGAACATGAGGCATATAAAGATAGGCATATGAATATAATCATGCAACATTTCATGTAATCTAAAACACATAATCACGATTAAGAGCTAACTTAATCTATTTCTCGCCCTTTTTGACAAAAATCACAAAAGGGAGTGACAACACTCAAGCGAGGAATGAGCCATGAGATAAGTCAAGATAGATCCTAGTAATTCTCCTCCTTGGATAATGGAATCTACCATCCCTTGATAGACATGTACCCGTTAAAGGCTTGCTCCCCCTACAGCCTTGCTCCCCTTGGATCATTGCTCCAATAATGTCCTTGATTCATTTTGAAGGCAACACCAACAATTCTTAGCCATCAATACAGATTAAAAAGAATCCGAGCCTCTTTCCATAACATAACAACCTTGCGTGTCAACTTGAATCCAATGACTCTCTTGACCAATCCTATTATCCAAGATAAGATTACATGCAGGCCATATCACTTCCAATTGATACAAGGTATCAGAGAACTCACAGGGTTCAAAGGACGGACAAAACTTCAATTTCAGCACAAAACAGAGTCACCCGGTCGACCTTTGGTCGACTGCTACCAGTCGACTGGTATAGTACCAGTCGACTGGTAGCTGATAAATGCAGTTTTCAGCTCCCGAAATTCAGAAATGCAGAAATAAATGTACAGTGATCGAAAAATTCTGAAATTTCACCCCAACATTTCTTAAGTTACCCACTATTCATGAAAAATATTTTGAAAAATATATGCACCTTGAAATAGTGGTTTGATACAAAGTTTGAAAAGTCCAGAAATAACTTGATACTCATGAAACTATGTATCAATCTAGGCACCAACTATAGCCATCAATGAAAGACCGATGCTATGCCATTCTATGGGGATTAGGAAATGTGTTCAAGGCAAATTTAAGAGTCATGATCAATGATTACCAAGAATACATGGATATGGCCATAAATAAGACTCTTGTTCTTAACCAACAAGGAGACTCCCCCTTAATCCATTATGCCATTAAAAATTCATACTGATCATAAATAGGGCTGATGGCAGCAAGAAAAATAAGAGTATAGATTTTACACTGCCAAGGTGAAATATAGTATCAAACATAATCCAAACCAACTCATACGATCACCAACCCAAAATTACGAGACTACTTCATAACTGCAAATAGAGTTTTTACATAACTAAAAACACATAAACAGAAGTGAAATCAACCATAGCTAGGTAAATAAAGTGCCATCCAAATACATCAACCAGAAAGACCTGCGTCCGAGATACAATATAAGGACTAATAAAACAAGGCTCGACGCCAGGAAATGCCAAAAGACAACTCAATCTACTCGTCGGCAGGCGGAGGAGGTGGAGTATACTGATGAGAGATCTGCATAGCACGTAGCATCTCATACATCTCCAGCTGACGCTGGTCATAGATGATGTGACGCTGATCCTCCACGGTCCACCGGTCATATGTCGCCTGACGAAAGTCACGAAACTCCTGAAAGCCTTGGCCGACCATCTCCTCCAAATGTGTAACCCGCTCAACAAGAGAGTCGGGGTACTGAGCATCAGGCATAGGAGCATCTCCAGGGGCATCCTCAGCCCCAGCGGCATCCGCAGCCCCAGCGGCATCCGCAGGTACAGCAGGGGCGTCCTCCTCGGCTGCTAAATCATCATGACGAGGAACCTGAGCCTTCCACATCATGACTCCCCCATGACAGACAATCTTGGCGAGTTTAAGATGCAGTTCCCCTAGTTGACTATATTGAGGGGATAGTTTCTTAATCTCACCCCTAGATGTATCAATTCCTTTGGATGCAAAGTACTCTGTCAAAATGTGGCCAAAAGGCAGATAGAGTTTTCCCTGGATCGGACCTGAAAAGTGTAGGATGGAAAGAAAGACATGCAGGGCAACGTCTATGTCAAAATGCTGCTCAAGAGCATACATCATAACAAGATGCGGAAGTCGAATGACAGACCGTCCCCGGGTGATAAGAGGGAGAATGCAGTCTAGAATGATGCGATACCATATGTACTGGACTACCCCCATGTTTGTATGCTCAAAGATGTTCGACGTGATGGGTCGAGGACGGCCAAAATAGTGGCGATGAATAAGATCGATGGTGACATGAGAGAAAGAACCCGTAATGCGGCCAGGCATGGTCGGAAAGCATGTAAATGGGTTGGCCGACTCACGACACTGTAGAAAGTGACGAAGACTGTCAGGATTGAACTCAATCACTACTCCCCCTACAGTAGACTCAAAGTTGTGCTCATGACCACCTATGGAATGTAAATTTACAAAAAATTCCTTAAGGAGTGTGACATTGATATCGGTTTTGCATCCAGTCAATTTGTTTAGGTGGTAGTAGTCAATTATTTCAATGAGATGTGGGGTTCTCTCTTGAAAATATGAACGATTTAGATACCGGCAATCCATCAAATGGAACTCGGTATCTTCAAACGTTCTTTGAGCGGCCGCAGAGTAGAACCTAGGCACACGCAGCCTCGGTCTAGGAGGAGAGGGTTGCTGGGAGCTTCCCTCTCCTTGACGACGAGGTGGTGGAGGGGATTGCTGGGAGCTACTCTTACCCTTTTTGGATGCAACACGTTTTTGCCTAACCCTAAATGCATGAATGAAAAGCATGAATGTCATGGGTGAACCAATGAAGAGCACACAACACCAAAAAATTTGATTAGTTGATAAACATGATGGAAAACAAGTGCTAACCAGAGAAGTAGGAAAGGAGAAAGCCATTACCTTCGTTCCATGATGGTTGAGAGTAGGAAGGTATAACAAAATCGTCCAAAAGCCAATAGGTGCCCAAGCAACACCTTTACAAACCCTAATCTCACTCAAAAGGGATGGAGAAGATGGAGTAGGAGCAAAACCTAAGGCTTGGAGGGGTTGGGGAAGTTCGGCAAGCTCAAAGAGAGAAGGGGCGTCGAAGAGGAGAAGTAGATCTAGGGTTTTAGGCGACCGGTCGAGCGTCCCTTTATATAGGAAATCGCCAGCCCAGTCGACTGGGACGGTCCCAGTCGACTGGCTCCAGTCGACTGGGGTATTCCCAGTCGACTGCCCTTCAGTTTTTCTTGCGTACAGAGATCCCGGTCGACCTCCCAGGCGACCCCCAGTCGCCTGCCACCAGTCGACTGGTATCTGAGCCAGTCGACTGGTGGCTGAATTTTAGCCCTCATTGGTGAATTTCAGAAATGTCGTAGAAATTCCAGAAAATTCGAAAAATCTTGAAATTTTGCAGACATCTTTCCTACACTATGTATGATCAAGGAAAAATAGTGCAACATGAAAATTCAAGATAGTTTAGGAGTTTGGTACAAACTCGAGAAGTGAACTTATTTGATACACTTTGTACCAAACTCAAGATCTGATTTGAATTCTTATAGAGGTTGATTACACACTAGCATGAATACACCCCAGAAATGGTTTTACGCCATTGAAAATGTCCAACCATGATCGATGGGCAAGATATCCATAAATTGAACATTTGCTTTCCCCATGGTTGGTATTTTAACATTCAATATTGATACACATGATATTTCATCAACATGCCACAAGCACAAGTGAAATATGAGCATCATCCCCTAGCATCCCACAATATAGCAAAGTGAAAACACAATCAAGCCAACCTATAGTCCTTGTGAGATGTATTTAAGTGTCTCCATGCTAAGGGATCAAGTAATACTAAATTCCTAGAATTCCACAAAGCACATACCAAGTTCCCTCCGAAGTTGGTGAATTCGGCCTCGGGTAGGGGTTTGGTAAAGATGTCGGCAAGATTCGATTTAGATTCAATATAATGTAATTCAATATCTCCTCTTGCCACATGATCTCTAATGAAATGATGCTTTATCTCAATGTGCTTGGTCCTAGAGTGGTGTACCGGATTTTTTGTCAAGTTGATGGTACTCATATTGTCACATAGGATTTTGACCTTAGAGTAGTGAAGCTCATAATCTTCTAAGGTGTGCATCATCCATAATAATTGAGCCACACATCCTCCTAAGGCTACATATTCGACTTCGGTAGTAGATAAAGCAACACATGGTTGCTTCCTACTACACCAACTTACTAGGGAGGATCCAAGGAATTGGCAACCACCACTAGTACTTTTCCTATCTAACTTACACCCGGCATAGTCCGAGTCGGTATATCCTATTAGGTCAAAGTTTTGATTCCTAGGATACCAAAGTCCTACATTTAGGGTGCCCTTTACATATCTCAAGATCCTCTTGACCACCACTAAATGGGATTCTTTGGCACAAGATTGATACCTAGCACACATTCCTACCGCAAAAGTATATCCGGTCTACTAGCGGTTAGATATAGTAAGCTACCAATCATACTCCTATATTGTTTAGGATCAACTATTTTCCCTTCAAGGTCACTATCAATTTTAGTATTTATACTTATTGGAGTAGATGTCACCTTAGCATTTTCCATACCAAATTTGGAAATCATTTCTTTAGCATATTTTGTTCGATATACATGAGTTCCTTCATGTGTTTGTTTGACTTGAAGACCTAAGAAAAATTTTAACTCCCCAACCAAACTCATTTCAAATTCATTTTCCATATGTTTAATAAATTCTTGAAGAAAATCATCATTTGTTGACCCAAAAATGATATCATCAACATAAACTTGGGCAACAAATAAATCATTTTCTCTAGATTTAATAAACAAAGTTGGGTCAATTGTCTTCATTGGAGTAGTTGTGGGCGACATCCTCGTCATCGCACTAGTCGAATTGTACGTACCCTAATTTGTAGTTTGTCATTTTAGTTCTTGCTTTTCACCTAGGGTTAGCGATAGTTTTCAGTAAAAGACTGAATTTGAGGAGGCTCTTTTTTGAACGAATTCTAAGTGTCATTGTTTGTTTGTGTCAAATAATTATTTGTTTGATGGTTGCTAAGTTCGGTATGGGTCAAAAAAAGATCATCTTCAAAGAAAGCTGCTCTCACCAAATCTAAGAAACAGCAAGTCCCTGGGGGAAGTCATGGGAAAAAATAGCTGCCACAACGAAAAATCAAATTGCCTATCAAGTATACAAGTTTTGCCAACAGAGGTCGAAGTAAGCGAATGAACTAGAAAAGTATAGCCTTTGTCATTTCAAAAATTTTATTGAATCTGTTCTACCCACACCAGCACAAGAACATTTGCTTCGAGGCACACCCTTTTCTTGGGTCCTCGACCTTCCTACTAGTTCTTGTGTAAGACCCCAGGTTCAGACCATGTTTGATAATTGGGTTGAAGAAGAACAGAGCTTTGTATTCCATAGGAAAAAACTCAATTTCACAAAGGTTGATATATCACTTATTCTAGAGCTACCTGACCATGGAGAGATAGTCCAACTTGATTTGAATGAGACCTCCAACCCACTGTACAAGGAGTATTTTGAAGATTCTAGTTGTTCTGCACGGCATTTGGAGAAACTGCTAATAAAGTCTACATCCAATGACAAGTTGTACTGTCAGTTGTATATACTCTATTTTTTTGTACAGTGCTATTTTGTGGTAGTAGCAGCATACTTGTTATTCCTGCCCTATCACTTATTGATTGCGTAGATGATTTTGACAATCTACCAAACTACAATTGGTGTAATGCCGTGTACAATTTCATGGCTCCTCAGTTGGGAGCCATTGGAAAGGAGGTGACATTAAGGCATAGACCACATGTAGGTGATTCAACCCAACCGGCCAAGGCTCCCTTGCTCAAGGGATTTCCAAATATTTTGACTGTATGTTAGAGTACATATACCTGCTAATATAATTTGATGATGAATATTATTTACTGATTATATTGATGTTGCAGGTATGGGTTACTGAATATATTAGTATTGCTGCTCCTGAACATCCTCATAGATTGCCAAGAATACATCGCTGGACTTGGCGTAAAGCCTATGTTGAGACTATCAAGAGGATGATAGACCGTGTGACCACAAATTTAATTATTGTTGATTTAATTCCGTTTGATATAGAGCATGATTTGGTACCTGACTACTCTCCTCCAACTCAACCACTTGAGGTACACTGTGAGGTATTACAGCAGACACCAGAAGGAAGCCAGGCAGCATAAGGAAGGCTAGAAGCCTTACAAATGGAAGCCTGCAATATATGTATACAAAAACAATAATAAATTGAAACCTTACAGCAACAATTAAATATAACACTTAAAAGTTTGGAGGAAGCCAAAAGTGAGACGGCAACAGTCATCAGTGCCAAGGATCAAATTATTGCTAAGAAAGAAACAATAATTGCAGAGAAGAAGTCCCAGCTGAAACAAAAAGATGACATCATTATTGAAAAGGATAAAATAATTGGTGACAAAGATTCGCAGCTTAAATAACAAGACGAGCAAAATGATAAAAGGGTAGCTGTAAGAGAGTCTATCATACTTCAGTCTAACCAAAAAATCAAACAGCTGTATAAATAATTGCCAAGCAAAGGGTCAGATGAAGGTGAGCCACTTACCAAAAAAAGGAAAATAACTCAGGTCAGACAATACTACCAGCCTAAAGGCAAGGGCAAACAGTTGTTCAGGATGAGGATGAAGATGAAGATGAAGATGAAGATGAAGATGAAGATGACGAGCCTCTTGCCCCATCAATGTCAGATACTACAACGCAAACAACAAAATCTCAGACCTCCACCCAAACAAACATATCTAAACATCACGTAGCTAAAGCTAAAGAATTTCAAAAGGTTAAAAGGAAAATCTTGAAGAATTCCAGGGCATTTTTTAAGAAGACTAAAGATACAGAGATTGCTGAAACATTATTAAAGCTTAGTAAATTAAAGTGAGTTAGTTGCTATTGCGTTTGGAAAAATATTGTAAAACAATGATGATTATTGGCATTCATTAATAAAATTTAATCATTCACATTGTTATTGAGTTGCTTATCTTATTTGCATGTAGGTATGAGTTGAATCCAGTATGGTCCAATGGGACCTTTACATTAGATATGCAATCTTTTTTGACAATATTTGATTGGAATGACTACACCACCGGGGATTGCATAAATACATACTGGACAATTCTTGGAAATGAAGCAAAAGCGTGTAACTCACCATACCAACCCTTCATATTCTGTGGGGTGGGGTTTGATGTAAGTCAATTAGCTACTTGTATTGTTATTTTTTTCTATGATTTAGTCCATTGACACTTCCTTTTTAATAAACATAGGAACTTTTTGAGGTGATTCACGCTCAGACATTTGAACAAACTATTGCTACTGATACGGATAAGTCAATTAGATATATCATTTGTTCTCTAAATAATGCAGATGATCATTGGCATCTAATGATTATTGACCTCGAGGAAGGTACTATCCATCATTATAATTCTCTCGGCGTCACAGAAGGGTACACTGTCAAATTTGACAAAACAGTAAGTTTTCTATTTCATATATTTACCTCAACAAAAAGTTTCAGACCAATATAATTGTTACTAATGTAATATCTGTGTAGGTGGCGTTTTTCAAAAATTTGAACCGGTCATATTACAAGATATGGAATAAAGGATTGTCTTCCATAGCTGGGACAGAGTTTAATAAAATTGTTATAGAATGACCCACCCAAAGCAGATCGTAAGAGGATGTTTATTTTTGTTAAAAATAACAATTTATTTCATGGTTGGATTTATCAGATGACAACAATGTGAATATTGGTTTTTTAGGTTGGATTGTGCATTTTTCGTGATGCGGTATGCTGAAAGTCTCATTTTTCAACGATCTAAAGATTTTAGCCAAAAGCAAATGAAAAATTATCGATTTCAGGTGGGATATAAAATAATGAGAGACAAGTGCTGGAAGATAAATGTGTAAATATTATTTTTGTTGATACTATGCATATGTAATTGTGATCACAAACATTGTATATTTGTAATTATTCAATCTATGTACTCCCTTTCAAATCAATCAAACTTTGCTTTGGATCATTGTTTTTGTCTCATATATGATCTGTAATCTGTAATTGTTGTCGAACCCATCAGTAATATTGAACCTTGGTTGGAATCATTTGAATTCAGGACCACAGTGGCCCTGAAACAAAAGCATTTTAGGCAACCCACTCAGGGCTTGAAACAAAATGATTCAGTTGTATAATGTAAGTCTAATACCAAACAATATATGTTTGTAGTTATAATGTATGTAAACCATTTTGATACTCCAATGGAGCATTGCTTTCGATCCTTGTTATTGTGTAATCTCTAATCTATAATCTGTCCTCTTGTCGATACAATAAGTAATATTGAACCTTACTTTTCCTCTACCCTAATTTGAATTCACAGCCCACGCTGGGCCTGAAGTGAGATTATTTCAAGCCCAGCGTGGGCCTAAAATAATGTCATTTCAGGCCCATGTTGGGCCTGAAATAATCCCATTTCAGGCCTAAGCTGGGCTTGAAACAATATTGTTCAGGCTCACGCAGGGCCTGAAATAATAATCTCATTTCAGATTTCAAATAATTAAATAAAAGAATAATTAAATATTTTATATAAATATAGATGTTGTGAAAATATTTTTAATATTAAACAAGAAGGAGAGTACCTAAATAGACATTGCATATCATAATTTAATTTCATTTACATTATTACCTCATATTTTCAGAATTTGACACAGCAGGAGGTTTGTTTCATGGACCTATGATATTTTGCTTTCTAAAAATTCATTACGAGTAGTTAGAGTTTAGCTAGCTAAGAGATGGTATTTTTGGTCTCCAAACATAGTCCTAATGATTATCAATTACGTGTTAATACAGTATCAGTTGGCACAGAACCATGAATCAACAAAGCAAACAAACAGACGGCCTCAAATGACAGATATTCACAAACCATAGGACTTCAGGACTTGAAGACCTGAAATAACATTAGTGTGGGTTTAAAAATCAGAGGACTTCACACCTGATCTTTTATGCTTACATAAAATTACACAAGAAGAAATGTATCATAATATTGAAATACTTCTTCAAGTCACAACATTAACAACAACTATTTTTTTAACAATACTATGGTTGTACAATATACAAAATATATATATTCAGTTCTCCTCCATACAAAATATCTACTTCAATCAGAATATTGGGTCACTACATATACCAATTAACTCAAGACCTTGGGGCTGGCGACATTCTACATGTCCTTTTATTATGACCAAGTTGTTTGTAGCGGCTGCATTTTAGTTTGACTTTGCCATTGTGTCTGGACTCTATCCGTGCCTTCTTTCGTCTACCAGGTTGCACAAGGCTACGGGGACATAGAACTGTAATGTCGTTTACTCCAGTAGGCCAAAACTGCTTGCTTCTACAAGGGAAAATATGATCCATGGAAACCCACTTCCAAGTTTTTGAATAAAAATAATGCTCACAATATGAGAGTGTATCCATGTTCCTGTGAATGATTACGGCAATAGCATGTGAGTAAGGAAGTCCTGAAATTTGAAACTCCCCACAATGACAAAACTTTTTTTCCAAATCAACAATGTATGAAGTGCCCCATGTTTCTACTTCCATTTCTGATTGAGAGTAAGGGTGAACCTTATAAGCTCTTGCTTTCTCTCTACTTGAATCCATTTCTTTTGTAGCATAAGGTGTCAAAGCAACATGCCATTTGGAGACTTCCTCTCTACGGTTATAGAACCATTGAGCAACTTTTCTTCTTGTACTATCAATTAACCTGTTTATGGGAAGCTCACGTGTAGACTTGAACAAAACATTTAAGCTCTCCACATAATTCGTGGTAAGCATTCTATACCTTCTCCCTGTAAAGTGTGCATTTGCCCACCTTTTAGGGTCAATGTTCTGAAGCCACTTATGGGCAACTGGATGTTTTTCAAGCATTGTCTGTTGGATCGAGAAAATACGATAGAGGGGGGGTGAATATCGTAAAAGCGTTTCAGATTAGAAAAGAGAATGCGCAGCAGAAATTTAAATCAATCACACGGAACACAAGTGTTTTACTTGGTTCAGAGTCGCGGTCGGCTCCTACTCCAACGCCCACGGTCCTTGACCGTTTACTGTGGGCAATTCTATAATGTCACAATGATTTACAAAGATTCATACAATAGTAGTGCAGTAAAAAGAACAAGTATACTCTTCGTTACCGACGTCCGGTGTCGATCGTAATTTGGAGCAAAGGGTGGTCGTCGTCGGCGCTAGAATCTCGAGATCGGAGGTTTCTGGAGCAGAGCGCTTGAACGAAGAGCGTAGAGGCGTTGGAAAATTGATTCTGAAGCCTTAGGGGTCGAGCCCCTTTTATAGCACTCCTGGGGGCGCCTGACGCGTGCCTTCGGATCCGAGAACTCTCATCAGAAGCTCGGTCAGCGCTTATTCCTCTAGGATCGGGCTCGGAGCTGACGGGGGCGCCCGGGACACTCGGGGCGCCCCGGTTGACTTGGTCTGTTGGCTTCTCTCTTGAATTCGCTTCGATTGCTTCGTTGGCATGGACCCAGGGCGCCCGAGGCATCCAGGGCGCCCGGGACCATCAGGTCGCCCGGGAGCTTGAGGGTGCCTGACCCAGTGAGCTTCTGAAGCGATTCTTGCTCAACTGCTCGTTTGACTTTGACCTTGGGCGCCCGGGACCTCCCGGGCGCCTAGCCCAGCTGCTGCCCCTCTCCTTTGGGGCGTTCTGAGCTGCAGAAACACGTTCCTTTGGTCCCTGCATCCAAGGTTAGTTCCACAACAAACAAGGCAAGAAATGTTAGGTTTATACAGCCTTAGCTGTCTTGGTTCTGACTTCGGGTCTCCCAAATGGAACCCTAGGTCGAACCGACGCCTATTGTTCCCTCGACGGGGAACGCGTCCTCACCTACTCCTCTCAGGAGAGTTTACCTTTTGCCAACCGGCTCCTCCGGTTGGACTTTTACCCAGCAGCCCTTCGCTAGGTGCCTAGCAGTCCTTCACCGGGTCTTCGATTCCTAGTAGTCCTTCGCCAGGTGCCTAGCAGCCCTTCACCAGGTCTTCAATTCCTGGCAGTCCTTCGCCAGGTGCCTAGCAGCCCTTCGCCAGGTCTTCGATTCCTAGCAGTCCTTCGCCAGGTGCCTAGCAGCCCTTCGCCAGGTCTTAGGGTTTCGATGCCTAGCAGCCCTTCGCTAGGTGCCTAGCAGCCCTTCGCCAGGTCTTAGGGTTTCGATGCCTAGCAGCCCTTCACTAGGTGCCCAGCTGCCCTTCACCAGGACTTCTTTCTGCACACTCAGTGAACACATTAGACCACCAATAATACTTAACTTTGAACCCTTTGCCAATATCAAAACAAGGTTCGATATGGTGCTTCCTGCACCAACATTGTCTGCATTATCATCTCATATTGGAGTGTTGTGTTGGCTCGTGTTGCTGCCCAAAACAAACCTACAACAGCTCTACTTCCAGTATCAGTTACCATATTACAACACATGTGGTGGCAACAAAAGGCATGATGCGCGTTTGGATAGACTTTTCTAACTGCTGATATAATGCCTCGATGTCTATCTGATACTATGGTGATTAAGTGATCATCGATAGCAAAGAACCTCTTTGTATGCTCCAAAAACCACTCCCATGCAGACCCACATTCAACTTCAGCTATTACAAAGGCAACTGGGAGAACATTGTCATTACCATCAATCGTCGTTGCAATCAACATTACTCCCGGATACTTACCTCTTAGGTGTGTGGCATCAATTCTGATAAGTCTACGCAAATAAGACCTGAATACTCTTCGACAAGCACCAAAAGCCCAAAAACACCGATGGAATTGATTGTCACCATTCCTGCATAGTGTCACATACGTTTCAGGATCTCTAGCTCTTAACTCGCGCAGATATTGTGGAAGATCTCTGTAAGCCTCATCATAATCTCCAACAACCTTTTTCAATGCTTTAATTTCTCCCTAGCTATGTATGCTTTTATGTATGATATGATTACTCCAAATCTAGCTTTAATATCTGATATAATCATACTTGGTTTGTATTGTTCATTATGAAGAAATTGCTCTTCAACAAAAGATGCAACAACTGATGAAGAGCATGCATGATAATCAGCACTTTCCATAACAGTTCCACATTGGTGTTCCTTTATATATTTTGTAACAGTGAACTCTACTTCCCCCCTTGCTACTATTCTCCATTACATGATTGGTTGAAGCACACTGCTTTAACTCTATTTTTTTGGGTGTCAACTGGGTTATATCTCATATGTGTAATCATGACATGTTTGACAAGTGCATTCTTGAATTCTTCTCTAGATGGAAATATCTGCCCCACAAAAAATTCATGCCCATCTCTTGCCTCTACCTCTCCAATTGGCCCAGCAAGCAATCGAGAATTTAAAATATAAGGATCTTCAGCTAATGGAAACTCCTCCTCTAAGTCACTGTACTGATCTGGGGGGAATTCATATTACTCAATCTGTATATCATCGGCTTAGAATTCTAGTACACTTGTAATGGGTTCTAATTCATCTGCATTCCAGATTTCAATTCTTTCCTCCCCACTCCAGGTTGGCTCAAAGAATTCAACAACTCTTGTAGAAGAATTCAAGCCCTCACCTTTTAGATTAGTTGCTTCTTCATTTAGATCAATTGTCAAATTCCTTGTAATTTCTGATCCATTCCCCGTGACAGTATTATCATCAAGAGTATTCCATATTGTTGGATCTTGAATGGCTAGAGAGGGGGGGGGTGAATATAGCCAGACACCAAAATCGCTTTCTTTTCAAGTTTCTGCACTTAAATGTTAGCAGCGGAAGACAAGATGCAGAAACAGAAATGAAGAACAGAAATCAACACAAAACGAGCAAACCAGACGACACAGCGATGTACAAGGTTCGGGGATAACTTGTTCCTACTCCTTGGCGTGCCCGTAAGGTGGGCGATCCCTTGATCGTCGGCAGATCAAGCCCCGGTGAACACCGGATAAGATAGAGCCTCCTTCTCGGTGGAGAAACCTCTCCACAGATCTCACGGATGATTGAACTTGAGTACAAGAGATCACACAAGAAGGAACACTCACAAAAATCTCTCAGGAATGCAACAAGATCGCACAAGCACAAAGCAACAGAGAGCACAACCCCACAGCAAAAACTTCACTAGTTTTTCTGTCTTCCTTGTTGTCGCTCCTCTGCTTCCAGCCTCGTCTTAATCCTCTGCTCCCATCACCAGGCTCTCCATCAGCATCCACTGAAGCCACAGCCTGACCCCCTGACTCCCTGAGCACTCAGTCCACTGAAGACCCTCTCCAGCAGAGCCTCCGTCAGTTGTCAGCTGCTCTCCAGACGCCGTTGAGACCTGAAACAAGGAAACAGCCAAACCTGCTCCAAGGAAAGCCTCCCATTGACTCTCCTCCAATGTTTGAATCATCTCTGTAAAGCCAGCACACTCCAATAGAAGCTTAGCAACTCATATCAAACATAATCAGCAATGTATCAGAGAATCGACAGAGAAAACAGTCGCGATCAGAGCATCTGACAGCGTATTTGAATTAAAGTTCTGCTCCTGATTGGTCACCAGACCGATCAGGAAGGACCCTGATCGGTCACCAGACCGATCCAGCAGTCTTCTGCACACTCCTGATTGGTCCCCAGACCAATCCAGCATTCTGCTGCACACTCCAGATCGGTCCCCAGACCAATCAGGCTCTATCCTGATCGGTCACCAGACCGATCAGGCTGCTTCCTGACCGATCAGGAGTCATCCTGATCGGTTATAAGGAGAATCTCGCGACACTTGATCGTTCTCTAGACCGATCTGAACAGTATCCCTGATCGGTCACCAGACCGATCAGGAGCAGATCAGCAGGGGAACTCAACTCACTGTGGGCTCTCTGATCGGTCACCAGACCGATCAGGAGCTGAGCAGTGAGTGAACTGCACGCTGCCTGATCGGTCACCAGACCGATCAGGAGCCGCACAGTAGGTTTCCAACCTCACTGTGTGCTCCCTGATCGGTCACCAGACCGATCAGTCATCGCTGGATCGGTCACCAGACCGATCCACGAAGGAGCAGCGTGCCAACTTCTCTGATCGGTCACCAGACCGATCCAGTGACTCAAACCTAGCCCTCCAAGCTAGGATTTCATCCAACCTAGCCCTCTAAGCTAGGGACCTGACCCTCCAAGCCAGGAATTTTTCACCTAACCCTCCAAGTTGGGACTTTTCACCTAACCCTCCAAGTTAGGACTTTTCACCTAGCCCTCCAAGCTAGGACTTTTCACCCAACCCTTCCGAATTAGAACTTTTCCACACCTAGCCCTCCAAGCTAGGACCTGACCCTCCAAGTCAGAACTTTTTCATCTAACCCTCCAAGTTGGGACTTTTCACCTAACCCTCCAAGTTAGGACTTTTCACCTAGCCCTCCAAGCTAGGACTTTTCACCCAACCCTTCCGAATTAGGACTTTTCAACACCTAGCCCTCCAAGCTAGGATTTTCCAATCACTCCGTGCCTAATCCCCGATTAGGACTTAATCATAATCATAATCATCAACCTAAACTAAAATCGATGTTAACACCAAAACAAGAGTCATGACTCAACAAACCCTTTCTCATAGGTTTGTATCAAATCAACATTTTAATACTTGATGTTTCAGAAAAAATTCTGAAAATTAAGGGTCTTAAAAATTCCTACCCTTCTTTGAATACTTGAACAAACTTATACTCACTTAGTATCATGTTTGTACCAATGGAGGATCAAGATGCTTCAATTGTACTTGGTTTGTATCAGATTTGTGTGTATCAAAATGATCAAGTAATCTGATACAACTTGACGAAATGGAATCGGACTGAGGAGTAGTCTGATACCTCTGATCAGTATTGATCTGATCGGTCACCGGACCGATCAGTATGATTCCTGATCGGTCACCGGACCGATTAGGGTGAGTCCTGATAGGTCGGTGGACCGATCAGGTCTGATACAGAATATTTTCTGAAACTAATCAGTTTTAGAAACAAGTTCGTTTCAACTCTTACCATTCCCAAACCCTAAATCAAGTAGTTTTAATTTATTTGATCCTAAGGGTTCCTTTAATCAAAGTATATTTCTTCAAACAATTATCAACATATGATACTAATATCAAATTTCCAAAACATGATCAGATTTCATAACACAAACAAAAACATGATCAAACTTTCAAGAACATGCTTGTATCAAATTAGTACCAAAACATGATCAAGCTTTCTAACACATGATTGTATCAATACAATTCATAAGGTTGTATTTTGTCCTACATGCTTTTATCTCATTTAACCAGTTTTAAAAACATTTCGAAAGCATGCATTGATATTGCCTTGTGAGGTTTTATGATGATCATCACAAACTATATATTCCTCAAAAATTTGCATGCAATACATTAACGTTACTAACACATACAGTAAATCATGGCATACTTGATCATGTTCACCAAACAAAATATCTTGAGCATAACCTAAGCCTAAACCTAAACCTTAAGCTCATGCTCTTTGTCTAATCATGTATAGTGAAGTTTTCATAGTGATTTTTGAATCAATACTAATTCATGTGTCCATACTTGTTCTTTAGCATGCATTCATGTTGTCTAACACATACAAAAAAATCATGGCATACTTGATCATGGAAGACCTTAAATACTAAAGTAGATTATACCATGACTAAGTACTTTAACACATGAATTCCATAAAAATCACTAGCCAAAGGATTATATTATTATGAGAATTAAACCAATGGAGATCAAAGCATTTAATTTGAATTTTCCATAACCAACCATGTGAATAACAATTTTTTCTTGGTCATGGGTTTGGAGCACCAAATATCAACCTCCCATGTTAATAGATGCTCCCCCTCAAATAATGATTATACAATTCGAAATATGGAAGTTTTAGGTACCCAAATTTTGGGACCTAATGCATCAACAATGAGGGACTTAGGCACCCATGCCTTAGTTAATTTCTTTCTAACCTTTTGAACCCTAGAATTATTTTGTGATCTAAAATGGGTTCTAGACATTAAGGATACAAAGGTTGGTTCTTTAGGTCAGTAACCTATACCGACCTTGTTGTAAACCGCTTTTTGTGAGTTTAAGATCATATCTAGGGTTTTGGAGCTTGTTGAAAATTTCTCAAGAATATTCTTGAGATTCTCAATTTCACCTTTCAAGTCCTTATTTTCATTCTCAAGGGTCTTAGCATGTAAATCATCAATTACTTCATCCTTAGAGGTTTTCAATTTTTCTACTTCTAATCTTAAGGATTTAACTTTGGCCTTGGATTTTTTAAGCAACTTAGTTAAATATGCTATTGTCCTATAGCACTTATCCAATTCGGGAGAGATTACCTCTTCATCATCCGAAGATGATGAAGGCGCGGTTGAGGAGCTTGCCGATTCGTTATCACTCCCTTCATTTGACTCCTCTAGTGCCATGAAAGCAAAGTGATGGGTGCGCTTCTCCTCCTTTCCTGCCACAAAAGCAACTCCTTTCTCTTCGGAGCCTTGGTTAGAGATCTCATGTAATTCCATTTCATAAAATAGATCTTCTAACTTAACTAAGGAAAGATCCTTCGAAACCTTGTAGGCATCCACCATGGATGACCACAATGTATTCCTTGAAAAAGCTTTTAGAACTAACCTTACTAGATCCCGGTTTTCTACCTTTTCATTGATGGAGTGGAGGCCATTGAGGATCTCTTTGAATCTTCTATAGAGTTTACTTACCTTTTCATTTTCTTCCATAGATAGATTTTGGAGTTGACTGTGAAGGAGGTCATTCTTGGCTATTCGGGTGTCTTGAGTTCCTTCGTGGAGCTCAATGATTTTGTTCCAAAGATCTTTAGCACTTGTAAAAGGACCCACCTTGATCAATTGCTCTTTGGTCATCCCACATTGTAAGGTGACCACAGCTTTGGCATTTGCTTCCCCCTTCCGGATTTGCTCAGACGACCACATGGAGAAATCTATATCTTTTCCCTCAATATCCTTTGGAGGAGAGAAACCCTCCTTTACTGAGAACCACATGCTCATGTTGGTTTTGAGATAAAACTCCATCCTTGACTTCCAATATGAAAAATCAGTGCCGTCAAGAAATGGAGATCGGTTTGTGCTCAATCCTTCTCTTCCAGCCATCTTGCTGTAAGCTCTCGGATGTTAAGCCGTGAACAGAGCCCCAAGCTCTGATACCACTTGTTGGATCTTGGATGGCTAGAGAGGGGGGGTGAATATAGCCAGACACCAAAATCGCTTTCTTTTCAAGTTTCTGCACTTAAATGTTAGCAGCGGAAGACAAGATGCAGAAACAGAAATGAAGAACAGAAATCAACACAAAACGAGCAAACCAGACGACATAGCGATGTACAAGGTTCGGGGATAACTTGCCCCTACTCCTTGGCGTGCCCGTAAGGTGGGCGATCCCTTGATCGTCGGCAGATCAAGCCCCAGTGAACACCGGATAAGATAGAGCCTCCTTCTCGGTGGAGAAACCTCTCCACAGATCTCACGGATGATTGAACTTGAGTACAAGAGATCACACAAGAAGGAACACTCACAAAGATTTCACAGGAATGCAACAAGATCGCTCAAGCACAAAGCAACAGAGAGCACAACCCCACAGCAATAACTTCACTCATTTTTCTGTCTTCCTTGTTGTCGCTCCTCTGCTTCCAGCCTCGTCTTAAGCCTCTGCTCCCATCACCAGGCTCTCCATCAGCATCCACTGAAGCCACAGCCTGACCCCCTGACTCCCTGAGCACTCAGTCCACTGAAGACCCTCTCCAGCTGAGCCTCCGTCAGTTGTTAGCTGCTCTCTAGACGCCGTTGAGACCTGAAACAAGGAAACAGCCAAACCTGCTCCAAGGAAAGCCTCCCATTGACTCTCCTCCAATGTTTGAATCATCCCTGTAAAGCCTGCACACTCCAATAGAAGCTTAGCAACTCATATCAAACATAATCAGCAATGTATCAGAGAATCGGCAGAGAAAACAGTCGCGATCAGAGCTTCTGACAGCATATTTGAATTAAAGTTCTGCTCCTGATCGGTCACCAGACCGATCCAGCAGTCTTTTGCATACTCCTGATTGGTCCCAGACCAATCCAGCATTCTGCTGCACACTCCAGATCGGTCCCCAGACCAATCAGGCTCCAGCCTGATCGGTCACCAGACCAATCAGGCTGCTTCCTGACCGATCAGGAGTCATCCTGATCGGTCATAAGGAGAATCTCGCGACACTTGATCGTTCTCTAGACCGATCTGAACAGTATCCCTGATCGGTCACCAGACTGATCAGGAGCAGATCAGCAGGGGAACTCAACTCACTGTGGGCTCTCTGATCGGTCACGAGACTGATCAGGAGCTGAGCAGTGAGTGAACTGCATGCTCCCTGATCGGTCACCAGACCGATCAGGAGCCGCACAGTAGGTTCCCACCTCACTGTGTGCTCCCTGATCGGTCACCAGACTGATCAGTCATCGCTGGATCGATCACCAGACCGATCCACGAAGGAGCAGCGTGCCAACTTCCCTGATCGGTCACCAGACCGATCCAGGGACTCAAACCTAGCCCTCCAAGCTAGGATTTCATCCAACCTAGCTCTCCAAGCTTGGGACCTTACCCTCCATGCCAGGAATTTTTCACCTAACCCTCCAAGTTGGGACTTTTCACCTAACCTTCCAAGTTAGGACTTTTCACCTAGCCCTCCAAGCTAGGACTTTTCACCCAACCCTTCCAAATTAGGACTTTTCCACATCTAGCCCTCCAAGCTAGGACCTGACCCTCCAAACCAGGACTTTTTCACCTAACCCTCCAAGTTGGGACTTTTCACCTAACCCTCCAAGTTAGGACTTTTCACCCAACCCTTCCGAATTAGGACTTTTCAACACCTAGCCCTCCAAGCTAGGATTTTCCAATCACTCCGTGCCTAATCTCCGATTAGGACTTAATCATAATCATAATCATCAACCTAAACTAAAATCGATGTCAACACCAAAACAACAATCAGGGTTAGACTGCATCAACACATATGTCGGATAGAATTTCATCAACAATATTATCATCCCTGAAAAATAAATTACAATTACATTTTGCAAACTTTTGAAAATCATAATCAAGGACCTAGGAAGGCCTGAGGGCCTGAAATATTTTGATTTCAGGCCCTCACAGGGCCTGATATCATTATATTTCAGGCCCTATGAGGGCCTGAAATCTTTTGATTTCACCCTCACAGGTCCTGAAATCAGTATATTTCAGGCCCTTGGAGGGCCTGAAATATATTGATTTAGGCTCTCCCAGACCTTCAAATCCAATGATTTCAGCCCCTGTAAGGGTCTGAAATCTTTTCATTTCAGGCCCTGGGAGGACTGAATTCCTTTTATTTCAGGTCCTCCCAGTGCCTAAAAACAACATATTTCAGTCCCTCCTAGGGCCTGAAATCTAAATTATTTTCATACACTCTCAGGGACTGAAATCCTTTAATTTCAGGCCCTCCTAGGGCCTGATAAGGTAAGATATCACCCCTAAGTCAAATTCAAGCATTTATTTATCTTAAGTTTAACACATTTCAGAGAGCCCTTATTAAGTAATGCATATCACCCTTAGACTCCTCCAAACATAAAAATTATAGAAAGAGTTGATAAGTATAAAACTAGGTCTGATACTATATCAAAGATGACAATCATACGTACATTACTATTTGTATTTGTTACCAATATGTTGCTTGCTTTTTCTCCTTCAACACCTATTTTCCTCAGCTGCCTTGGTGATGAATTGAGTTATGCAAGGTCGAAATATATACGTACCCTCCTAATGATTCGACTTGTGCAAGGTAGTAATATATATATAGGCTGAGAAAATTTCCACTACCTGGCCATCCGAACCATAAATTATTATTTTACTGCAAAAGTGGTTCGGATGTCTCGAAAATGTGAATCGAGAAAGGTCTTTTCTGGGGGCAGGGGTATTATAGGTAGTTCACTTAAGGGCCTGCGCCCTTTGGTAAAATATAAACCATGTACGTCCTTTGGTAATTTCCAATTCTTGCGTACGCCCTTTGGTAAATTGCCGTTATTTTATTCATAATAATTAAGACCTAAAGTCAAATTACATAATTTCAAAATTTAGATCACAACAATTTTGACTTATTTAATTGATGACATTCAACATTTATAATTACAATTATGACCCTAAAATTCTAACAGTGGATCCGTCGTTCTGTGGCTGTGAGCACCCAATCTGGTATGGGTTGTGTCCGTCAGCCACCATGAAGGTAAGAATCCGGATTTCTAGATCTGTGTGTTTTGTTTAGTTTACACATATTAGATCCACAGTTTAAGTTAGAATCATGAATTTGGTGGGGTTTTTGGATGAGTTGTAGTGTGTTCTTGTTTTTAGAGTTGGGTGTGGTGTTATGGACCTAATTTGGATTTGCGATTGAATCGTTTCAGTATTTGGAATTGATATTAGGGTTAATCTAGCAGTAAAGGATGTTAATCTTGTGCCCTTCGTTTGCTATGGGTTCTCCTTGATGCTCTGTTTCTTGCCTTGTTTTCATGACCACCGAGAATCTCATTTGAGAGATTGATGACATTCGAATCTGCTTTGGAATTTATTAAGTTTTGTGTTTAAACTTTGATCTTATGTTTCCTATGCCATGAGCAAGACTTGGAATAGCCTGCTATTGATTAATATAGTGCTGATATGTTGTTGTTTATTTTGTTGTTCTTGCCATGAGTATCCTATGTTTGGGTTTGAGATCTTGAGTAGTGACTTGATTTCTAATGTACCGTGAGCTTGGATTTTTGGATGTTGCCACGTGTAGCCATGAGTATCCTATGTTTGTGTTTGAGATCTTGAGTAGTGACTTGATTTCTAATCTACCGTGACTTGATTTCAACTAAATAGTTTCCTTACAAGCTTCTGTAATAATCATATATTCAGCCTTTCTAGTGGACAATGCAACTGTAATTTGCAAAGTAGCTTTCCAACTGATAGCACAACCACCAATAGTGAACACGTACCCCGTAAGTGATCTTCTTTTATCAATGTCACCTTGTGACAGCAACATCATATATTACTGTGGATCCCTACAGAATATATAAATTGACGGTTCTCCTTAGTCCCTTCATCACAACAAGAGACCCTTTACTGACCTTTACAGCTCCACCTTCACCAGTGTACTTGTTGTTGAGGTAATCTGTGGTCCGGAGTGACCATGAGTTTTGATGTTTGGGCAAAGAGTTTAAGTTAGGTTTACCCTTGTGTATTTGATATGTGTATGTGAGTGTGCAGGTTGTGCAGGTTACACATATTGACTTGACTGGACGACCTCGGTACGGTGAAGGGTGGCATGGAGACAAGCTGGAGGCTTGTGTGCACCTGAGGGACCTTGGTGGAGCAGGGACGATGAGCTGAGGGGTGCGGGCTTCGAGGCATGCGTGAAGGATGGCATGGAGGCAAGCTGGAGGCTTGCGTGCATTCGAGGGACGGGAGCCGAAGATAAAGAGGACGTGAAGGCAATAGTCGAGGCTGCTGATGAGGAGTCAGTTGAGTCGTGAGGGTACGAGTGTTGTGTGATTGTACTCGGGAAATCCTAGAGTTTGAGTGCGGAGTGAAATGTACTCGGGGAGGATAACCTTAGGTGTGTGAGTAGACCAGTCGACTGGCCTAGGAGATAGTCGACTGATGAAACTTACAGATTGTTTTTGGCTGGGGACCAGTCAACTGCCTTGGGAGCAGTCGACTGGCAAAGTCAAAAACTAGCCGTTACAGCGAGCCGTTGGACTTTTGTTTGGCTGGCACCAGTCGACTGGTAAATGGACAGTTGACTGGTGGCGAGGGTTTCAACCCGAGTTCTATTTAAAGGGACTTCGTGGTGGCTGAAAGGTTTGACGAATTTTATCTTGGTTAAAGGCAAAATAGTAGTCTTGGTGCTCAGGTCTTGTCAAGGTGTTGTGGTGAGGTTTCTCCACCCACAAGGAGCGGCAAGGATTAGCCGGAGGTTATCCGGGGAGTGATTCACCGACAGATTTTTGGATTAGTTACCCTTCAGGGTGGATACCAAGTAAATCTTCCTTGTTAGCATTGTTCTTTACATTGTTAGTTTTATTTTATTGTATATTCCGCTTGCGCAACTAACCGTGTAGGAAGAAGAATTAGAAAAATTGTTATTCACCCCCCCTCTAGCAACCGGATCGATCTAACACTTATACCCTTTAGAATCAAGAATACTCAAAGAGATCATATTTCACTTCAAATCAGGGACGTGCCACACATTACCAATACCAGCGATTCTGCAGGATGCATTATTGCCTATCAAAACGGCACCACTCGAAACTGTTTCATATGTTAAAAACCAGTCCCGATTGAGACACATATGAATCGTACAGCCAGAATCAAGAATCCATTCTTCACTCTGCTTTAAATCAGCATTAGATGCAACGAGAAGTTTACCATCATTGTAATTTTCGGCAACATCAGCCTCACCAGACTTCTCTGATTGTTTTCCCCTCAAATTTTCACCTGCCCTTTTATTCTTATTCTACAGCTTGTAACATTCTGATTTGATGTGACCCTTCTTCTTGCAATAATTACAGATCTTATCGTTATTTCTGGATTTCGACCTGCCTCTGATATTACCATCAGAGTCTTTCTCCTGAGTCCTTCCTCGAATAATAAGACCCTCACCCTGAACCTCAGATCCTTCGACAAGCTGTTTCATTTTCTCTTTCGAAAATAATGAATTATAAACTTTATTCAAAGTCAGAGTATTACGACTATATAAAATAGTATCTCTAAAAGTCGTATATGATGAGGGTAAAGAATACATTAAGATCAATGCTAAATTTTCATCGTCATATTTGACCTCCAAACCCTCTAGGTCAGAGACGATTTCCTTAAACACGGTCAAGTGATCTCTTAACGACGTACCTTCTGCCATGCGATGAGAATACAAACGTTGTTTCAGACCTAGTTTGCTCGTAAGACTTTTTTGTCATGCACAACTGCTCCAATTTTAGCCATAGTGCAGCAGCGGATTTCTCCTTCAAAACATCCTGTAAAATCTCATTCCATAGGTGAAGGTAGATCTGAGATAGGGCTTTTCGATTCTTACGTTCCTTTTTCTCCTTTGTCCATGTCGAGGGCATGTTGTCAACCCCGAACAGTGCGTCGTCCAAGTCCAGATGCGCTAGCACCGCTTGCATCTTAACCTACCACAGCGTAAACCTGGTGTTGCTATCCAAAAGCGGAATATCATACTTCATGCTTGCCGTTGTCATTAATCCACAAAATCAAAACCAACTTGGCTCTGATACCACTTGAAACGAGATTAGTACGAAAAACGATAACAAGAACAATAGAGAACACACATAAAATTTACGTGGAAAACCCTTGACGGGAAAAACCATGGGCAGAGGAGGAAAAATCACTATGAACGGTGGAATACAAAGTCGGTGGCTCCGATAAAGTAAAGAGAAGTAGAGAGAAAAGAGAGGTAGAGAGAAACAAAGAAGAGGTAACCAAATAACTTTTTTGATTGATAAAATTTATCCATGAGATACACAATTTATAGAGACCTTAGATACTTAGTCAAATGAAAAATTAAGATCTGTTAATTAACATATTAATAAGAAAAATATCTAATAATAAATTAACGGATTAAACTGAATTCGGGTCACCAAACTCTAACACAGAGGAACCATCCCTTACCTGGGTAAGAGGTCGCACAACGCCCCTGTTCAGATTTGGGTGACATCAGGACTCACAAAGAAGATCCACCACTGGAAGGACCTCAGCTCCAGCACTCATAATGTGGATATTTCAATTGGTGCGATTGGAGAAGATCCGACGATGAATGGAAAGGAAAGGTCGCGCTCGGTATCGAAGAGCAAAGGTTGCGGCGAACTGAGAGACCGTCGCTCTCGATCTCGGTCGGTGAGGGGCAATGACAACACGGCAGAGGAGAGGCGGAGTCACGATGGGCGATGGCTAGTCTTAGTTGTCTCTCGCGCACAGAACAAAGGCTCGAGGGTGGCCTCGGCTTACTGGGCTTGGAGTTGATGGAGTAGTGTGGTGGTTGTCGTCGGCGATGGGGAGGAGAAGTGCAGACGGAGGGGAAGAGGTCAGGCGAAGAGCTCGCGGGTGTTCGCTAGGGATTGCGTCGGCCGATTGTGTTGGCTTCGTGCGAAGGAAAGAAGAAGGCGAAGATGGTGATCGGGATCGGGCGGAGGAGATGTGAGAAAACCGGGTCCTTAGGTCAAGAGCATTTTGCAAAACGAACCCTAGGTTTTAGCCAACCCCAAATACATCCTCATCTTCTAAAGGCATTTGTATTTAGCCCCTCACACTTAGCTAAATTTACATAAGCCCTGATATTTGAGGTTTCCTTTCATCAAACCCTTGATAAGTTTTAAGTTTTTACAACAAACTCAATTGGGCTCCTCCCGTAGGTCTGGAAACCCTAGACTCTATCCGGAAAAATACCGAAAAATTTTCTGGATTGAATTCGAGTTGCCGAATTTAACAGATCACCTCGGGGTAACGGAACCCAAGGAGTACTCGACCTCAAGTAACCGTCCCCTTCCTTCGGAGTTGGGGATAATCATCGCCAATAATTACAGGATATGACCCATAATACATAGTCATTAAAATCTTAATCATCGCAACGGTCTAGATTTAATGGCTGCGACAACTGTTACAAATATTATCCAGTAACCGACAATTGAGGGACATGAAGAAGAATGTGGGACATGTATGACGGCTACCTCATGTATAAAAGGAACTCTAACCCCTCAAGTAAGGGGGTTACGCACATTCTAACTCATACATTTCTGCTTGTTTCCTTCCATCTCCTCAAATCAGGTACTGACTTGAGTGTCGGAGTGGGCTCCGCCGGACAACCTTCGGCGTGTTCCCCTAACGCTCGTGTTACTGTCACAGGGTGGATGTTTTTCCTCTCTCGTCAACATCCTCGTGGGCTGAATCTCGATGACTAGCCATCGACAATGATTTCTTCCGAAATAGCATTGTTGTGATGTTTCTCTTTTTATTTATGATAGTATTACCAGGCTTGTTGATTGTGTCATATTGTATGTTGAGTGATATGTTTAAATGATTCACATTGTCCGTTGTACAAGGAAGACGCTGCCAATTTTTCGATCAAGTATAAACCTTTGGAGACGTGACAGTCTCATATGTGCTTCACTCTCTTTTGCAGCTAGTTTCGCATTTGCTTATGATTTACCTTCTCCGTGTTAATTCTGGATGTATTAGTAGAAGTGCTAGGACAAACGAATTGTCTTTTATCTAGTATCACATTTGCTTAACTTTGGCCAATTATATTTGGCAATGAGAAAATGAGTTTATGGTTCGCTTAAATTTTAAATTGCTCTCTGCTTCTCCAAATTGAATCTAGCAAGAAGTTGAAGCGTTATTTTTTTTATTAAACTTTTTGAACAACAACGTTGTTCGATACTTTTAGAGAACTTGAATTGGTGCTAAATTGACATTATTTCATCTACATTGACCAACAGTTCAGGACGGCCTCGAACTACTTTCAATAATTGAATTTGTACCCTAAATCCTAAAGCCCTGTGAATAGTGATCTCCTAAGTCTATAAATTTCTTTTTTTAATGATATTATATACATTTATATATATATATATATATATATATTATATATTTTCACTTTATATATTACGAGTAGAATAAGATTTGAACGTAAATTTGTATTCTGGTGATTGATGGAGATGTCCCACGGCCACGACGCGTGGATTTGTATTCTTGCAGTGCAAACTGTTCAATTTTTCCAGAGGCCCGCCATTGTTTTTAACGCGTTCATACGCTTTTACCCACTTGCTTTTATGAAAATTTTAAAATATATCTTCAATTTAAATATTTAAATAACAAAAATAAAATCAACGTTGTTAAAAGAATATATTTATCTTACTTTTTCATTTTATATAAAAATTTACTTAAATAGTCAAATTAAGCGATTTTGATGGACTAAAAAAATTTAAAGTTATTTATTAATAATAATAATTAATTAATTAAAATAATATATATTTTGAAGAAGCAGTAGGAATAATCGAAGAAAATAATCAGGAGATTAGATAATGAGTTATGCGAGCTTTCTGCTCTGCATCATCATATTTTAAAAAAAAAAAAAATCTTTAAATGAGATATGAATTCTGGAATGTTAGGATTTTAAATTGTTTATCATAAATATTTTTTTATTTATCCTGATAATCCGATAAAACATTGATGTGAAACCAAATTCATCCTTTCAATTCATCTGCTCCCTTTTCAACAGTATTTGTTTTCCAGCTCTGCATCGTGCCGTACGTTAACTTGTTGGCGTCGATTTGGGAAGAACGCATCCTTGTTCTTCATCGCAGTCAATGGGTCGGCCGTCAACGGATCGGCTTCCGGACCTCAGAATCAGCCTTCGAAGCGACGTCAGCGCCTCCGCCGCTCTCTCCGATGACGGGAGGGAAGAGCTCGAACCGGCTCCCTGCGGTGCACTCGGAATGGAGGTGTTCGCCGGCAGCGATTCAGATGGCAAGACGGCAGCTTTGGGCGCCGCCTGAGTCCGGCAGAGTGGACAGGTGGTGTGGGAGACGAGCCACCCGTCAATGCACTCTACGTGGAAGGAGTGGCGGCAGTTGGGCAACACCCGCGCCTCCTGCCCCGGCGAGAACTCGCTGAGGCAGACGGCGCAGTGCTCCGAGCCGCCAGCGAAGTCGTCGGGGCGGAGAACCGTCCAAGGTAGCGCCTTCATGGATTCAGCGTCGAGGCCGGACGTCTGCGGAAGGGGATCTTCCGCGGCGGCGATCGGGTCGCCGCCCCAGCGGCGCTTGGCGCGGAGGCAGAGGATGAAAGAGAAGATGAATAGGATTAAGAGAAGTATCGTCGACGCGACAATGAACCCGCTGGTAGTGGCCAAAGATGGCGCGACGCCGTCGTCTCCCCCGCTGGTCATGGGTTGCTCTGCTCCAGACATCATTGATACTTGAAATTAAAGCAAATTGTGATGGGGTGAGAATCAGAGTGAGAAGTTTGAGTTTTCTGGTCACGTAAAATGGATTGAAGCCGATATTTTTATGCGAGTTTTCTCACACGTTTATCAATTTTTTGTTCCTCTCGTCAAAAGCTGCTAAACTGTCGTTTGTTCTCACTTCTAACTTTGTTCGTTTCCATAGGGGATGGTCAAAGGAGAGGAATAACTTCTAATTTACGTTGTTTTTTAGAAAAGCAGCATTTATAGGAAAAATAAGCAAGAAAAGACCTCCTTCACTGTTACAAAGAGCAAGGAAAGTAATTGATTTTTGTCCCCACGAGATACATCAATGATTAGTGCGTGGGTGTTGCCACCAAGAAGTTTAGAGGTCAAATTCTAGCAAAGCCTATCCTCTCCACGCGCTAGCCACAACATCCGGACTAGTAACCCCCATGATTTACCTCCTCCGTGTTGACCCTGGGACGGGTTGGCGGGGGCGCTGGAAGCGAGCGATTCGCCTTTTTGCCACTAAGGAAAGTAATTGATTCCCGATTTACCCTGGCGGCCGATGAGAAACTTCCGTGAGGCCGGATCGATCGCCTGAGGTTGAAAAAACCACGTTAATCATTTTAAGGAAAGTAATTGATTCGGTCAGACGACGGTTCCGTTAATAGGGTCCTTTTGTGGGACTGATCAAGTTTTAAGGGACCGAATGGAGGGACACGGAAGTCATTGGAGGAGGCCCCGAATGGTCTGTGAATAATCAGTTGGTTAGCCAGTCAGCTATACGACCAACTGGGCTAGACAAGTTGGGCAGATAAGAGGCGGGTCAGTCATCCTGCAGGCCAAGTCATCCGACCGTCCGATCGGCTACATCCTCTTCCGGACGGACAACCTCTGTTCGTCCAATCAGGTGTCACGTGCTGTCAGTGAGTTCCCAAAGTGGCCTTGCCCCCTTTTAAGGATTTATTCTACTGGTTGGTCAGTTAGGGAGTCAGAAAGGAGGCACATGGGCGGACTGCGAGTCATTAAGAATCTCATACGAAGTGATAGGGATGAATAATCAGGGAGGACACGTGACACGGAAAAGCTACGTAGCAGAGCCAACCAAGCTAGAGATCTGAGGTTAGGCTAGGGGCTCGGGAGAAGCTAGACACCCGAGGTCGGGCCGGGGGCTCGAGCTCCCGAGACTATCTCGGGAGAATAGAGGAAAACCCCCGAGGCCAGACTGGGAGCTCGAGCTCCCGAAACTATCTCAGGGGAATGAGGAAAGTCCCCAAACTCAGTATAGGAGATAAGATTCTGAGACTAACTTGGGAGAGTGGAGTCCAAAGAAACAACATAGGGATAAGAGAACAAAGCTTCAAGTAGCCTCTCCTCCTTCTAAAACAGGAAATTCAACAGGTAATTATTGTTTATAACGCATTATAATGATGATCTTAATAGTCACGGTGGCTGTTACCAGTCATCATAGAGAAGAGAACAACTATCAAATAACCGATAACCAGGAAACGAGAAAGGGGAGGTGGAGATATGTGGGGGAAGGCATAGGTATATAAGATGCTTCGACACCTAGGTAAAGAGGGTAAGATTTTAGAACTCGAATATTTTAGTTCCTCGTTTTTCTCCCTCGAAGAAGAAGTTTTGACTTGAGCGTTGGAGAGAGCTCTACCGAGACTTCTTCTAGTGCATCCCCTTTACGCTCGTGTTAATTTCGCAGGCGCGGACATCTTTTCCTCGTCATCGTCATCGTGGGTTGCGATTTGGTGATTCATCATCCCGGTCGTTAACTTTTGGAACACGAAGGATATGATTTAAAGCGTACAAATAGATTTTTTGAATTCACCAAACCCTGTGAAAGGATAGTAAATTAGCACACGCTGACCAATATATCTGATCCTGTCATATAGTTGGCACCGTACTTACCGCCAGCGTGGCAAACGACCTAGTCAGTTTTAAGTTCCACGTCATTGTACGGCAGCCATTTCGACAAACATCCTGGACGGGCCCAGGGTCTTCGCCGGCCGGTCGGACTCAAGGCGGTCGGTTAGAATAAATATAGCGGTTCATCCGGCTGGTCAAACCCGGCCGGCCACATTAAGGCTTACACGCCTCGTCTATCCGGGTATTTCTGCCCGGCCACCTTAAGGCTTACACGCCTCGTTCAGCCGAGCGCATCCGCCCGGCAATCCTTTATGTTCGTGCCCGATACCCATCCGGGCGAGCCGTCCGGATGTCCCCTCGGGCACTCTCTCGGAATCACCCTGGGATAAGGACAAAATATACCTGCACCAGCTGCAGGTAACAGGCTGTCACCCCTCGTACGAACGGACACTCTCTGACAGGCGCCGACTTACAGAAACCTGTCTTTGTCCTCACATAAGACAAATAGTATACGACAGAGAAGGATGGTTACAGTCGACATAACCATACCATATCTTCTGACTCTGTCAGAAGATCCTGACACAGGCCATACTCATACCGACATCACCCTATCATATCTTCTGACCTTGTCAGAAGATCCTGACACAGGCCATGCCTGGTCCTTTTCCCCGGCTATATAAGCCACTCCACTCCTCACTATCAGGTACGCATACATACACGCGCGAAGCCTCTCATTTTTCCAGTGCTCCATTATTTCTACTGTTCCTCGGAGTACTGACTTGACCGTCGGAGTGCCTTGCCGGGACGTCTCCCGGCTAGGTTGCTAACGGTCATCTTCCTCAGCAGGTTCACATCCAGTCGGTTGGCTCTGCACCAGGCGACATCCATTTCCATTCGGCCGGAGGACATCCCCCACGACGCTGCCATTCTGCGCGAGGACGCCCCGTCAGCATCCACGTCACGCATCGCTACACCGTCATTCCGGTTGCGGCTCCACTACGCTCGGCGACAGGATCAAATTTGGCGCTAGAAGAAGGGCTTTCTGCCTGATCGAGAGCGAAGAATGGAAAACCCCAATCCACTGACGGTTACTCTTTCGCCAGAAGAATATGAAATGCTGATGGCTGTCCGGACACAGAAGGCACAACAATCACATCCGCCAACCGGTAGTCAAGGGGCCCGGCCCCCTGGGCCCTCTGTACGGGGAAATTCAGAAGGTATGGCTGCTCAACCCGAGCCCCGCGCTCCTAATTTTCCCCGAGCACTCTTCCGGAACGAGGCCCACTCAGTCCCGACCGAAGCTTCAGCGTCCAGCTTGGCGCACCAGACACGCCCAGATAAAGGGAAAGGGTTAGCTGACCCCGCCGCGGCCTGTCCGACTCGCAGCCCTTTCTCCTCACAAATTCTTGGGGATCCCGTTCCCAAGAATCTACGATTCTTCACCATGCCAGAGTACTCGGGGGCCAGTGACCCCGAGGAGCACGTCATGAAATTTGAAAGCTCTGCCCAGTTGCACCAATACCCGGAGGGCGTCAAATGCCGCGCTTTCCTGACAACCCTCTCCGGGCCGGCTCAACGATGGTTTGGCGGGCTCCCGAGTGGATCAGTTGGGAGTTTCGCAGAGGTAAAGCGGCTGTTTCTGCAACATTTTGCAAGCAGTCGGAGGCACCACAAGACCAGCCTCAATTTGTTCGCTCTGAAGCAAGGTCCGAAAGAATCACTCCGGGCCTACATCCAGAGGTTCAATGGAATAGCTTTAGAGGTGCCCAATACCACCTCCGAAGTACTAGTCACCGCCTTCTCACAAGGGCTCCAAGAAGGTGATTTCTTCCGATCCCTGATCAGAAAACCACCGAAGGATTTCGACAGCCTGCTCGGGAAGGCAAGCAAGTATATCAATGTGGAAGAAGCACAAGCCGCCCGGCTGAAGGAAGCGATAGTTAGCCCATCGCCTGCACCTCAACCCAACAGATCGCCAGGAGGACCGATTCGCAGTCCCCGACCGGCCGATCGGCCCGGAATGAGACCCCAGCAAGTGCAGGTGGCACAGGGGAATTGGCCCAACAGATGGGCCCCATATTGTGCGTTTCACCAATGTAATACGCACAACACTGAGGACTGCCGAGCAGGCAACAGAGCTCGGACCCCACTCGGCAGGGGTCATGGGCGACAAACCCAGCAGGGACGCGGGCGTGGTCAGGGAGCCACAGCCCAGCAAGGACAAAGGCGGGAGGCCCCCGCCGCCCGGCAATTGTTTCCTCGGCCCGAGCAGGAAGAGGTGGAAGAACTTGACGAAGATCAAGCCAATCACCAAAACGCCGTCCGAGGAGGCGTCAATGTGATTTCTGGCGGT
>JAGFNQ010006296.1:0-114995 GCA_024364735.1 Boesenbergia rotunda
ACAATAGCTATCAGGCCACCATCAGGATGGCACCTTATGAGGCATTATATGGCAGGAAATGTAGATCACCCATATGTTGGCAAGAAGCTGGTGAGAAGAAAGAGATGGAGTCAGGATTAGGCAGCCAGACTGAGCTTATAGATGAGACCGCTCAGGCTATCCAGACGATCCGCCAGAGGATTGAGACTGCCCAGAGTAGACAGAAAAGTTATGCTGACACACGCCGTAGGCCACTTGAATTCCAAGTCGGAGATTCAGTATTTCTCAAGGTCGCTCCCATGAAGGGAGTGGTGAGATTTGGCAAGAAGGGCAAGCTAAGTCCTCGCTACATAGGACCCTACAAGATCATAAAGAGGGTTGGTAAGGTAGCATATGAGCTGGACTTACCAGAGGATATGTCAGCTATCCACAGTACCTTTCATGTCTCTATGCTGAAGAAGTGTATTCACGACCCTAGCCAAGTGATTCAGCCTCAGTCAGTACAGATCCAAGAAGATCTTAGTTATGAGAGCAGACCGACACAGATAGTGGACAAAGCAGTTAAAAGCTTAAGAAATAAAGAAGTGCCACTAGTGAAGGTCATCTGGCAGAATCAAAAGCATGAAGAGGCTACTTGGGAACGTGAGGACAGCATGAGAGAGAGATATCCAGAATTATTCTAAGTTCGAGGACGAACTTTTCATAAGGTATGGGGGATTGTAACGTCCCAAAATTCCCATTTTTAGTTCTTAAAGTCCTTAGAATTATTAAAAATGTTTAGAAATATTCTAGATATTTTTAGGAATTTTTAGAATATTTTTATGGAATTTTCCGAGTCCGTTTAGTATTTTTGGAAAAAGAAAAAGAAAAATAAAAAGAAAAAGAGGGAAAAAAACGTTTAAGGGCAGCCGGTGGATTGAACCCGCGACCACCACGAAACAGCCCACGCGCGCAACCAGCCGGGCTAGGGGTATCAAGCGCAACAAGGGACGGAGAGAAGGGTATTTACGGTATAGTTAGGTTGATCCGACCCTTAAGTATAAATAGCTAATTAAAGAGAGAAGTTTTATTTCTCTCCTCTCCAAACCCTCACGCCGACCTCCTCTCCTCTCTTGGGGCGACGCCGACCAACACCAAGCTCTAGAGGGCCGGCCAAGACTCTTCTCCAAGAGATAATCCTATATTCGGGATCCCCGCGACGAGAGGAACGCGTGGGCGTGAAGAATTCTCCGAGATCTCAAGTTTCTTCCGAGTCCTAGACGTCAATCTTGGTTGTAAGTCCAAGATATCAATGTAAGTACTGCTCACCTGCAGTAAGAGGCGGTTTTTCCGCGAGAATTTCCTTTAAAAGTTTTTAAAAGAGATATTTCCTTTTTGTTTCAGTTTTTGCATGTAATCTTAGTTCCTTATATGCTTGTATATGTTTGATAAGCACCCTATATGAGATTAGGGACCAAGAAAAGCTATGAGAAAAGAAAAGAGAAGATAAAGATAAGAAAAGAAAAGGCCAAGGCCTTAAGAAATCCCGAAAAGTCAAGACTTAGGGATTTTAGCACGCAAGGTGCTCCAGAAAATGCCAAGGCATTTACAGATAAGAAAGAAAAGCTATTTTATTTTCTAAGACCAGTACCCGGCGTCCAAGGGCGTCGTTAAAGAAATCCAGGTGTCCAATTCCAAGGTCTTGGCCCTGGTAGACCAAGGTCTGCTCTATTAGGATTGGTGGCTCGCTACCCCAACCTTTTAGGGAACGCGCATGAGATGGTACTTACGTCTTCAGTGGATCCAAGTGATTATTATTTTCAAGTATATGCTTTAGCAAAGTTTCTAAAGTTTCAGAAAGTTTTCAAAAAGTAAAGAATAGCTAAAGTTTCCAGTTGAGCTAAGAAAAGTAAATTGAGATTTATTATTGCTTGAGTATGCATGTTTTGAGCTATACATGTTCTTAGTTTTTTCTTTCAAGCATATTAGTATCTCATATGATGTTCAGTTTGATCTAGAAGCATGTTTGCATATTTCGAGTTTTTGTGAGCTAGATAGTACTTACTAAGCTTTATGCTTATAGATGCATTTCCTCTTATTGCAGATAAAGGTAAAGGCAAGCAATTCTGAAGGAAGACGACGAGGCGGTGCTGAGTAGAGTGTGTGTGGTGGCTGATTATGGAGAGATCTTTGAGACGAGACAATTTAGTTATTTGAATTGCAATGTTTAAGTTTATTCAAATTTCAAGTTCTTGCTTATGGAGATTATAGAGTATTTGAGTTTTGGATAGTTTTACATGCTCAATTTCTTAGAGTAAAGATTCCATGTCATTTCATTTAGCATACATATCCTTATGATTGCATTGGATAAGTAGAAGTGTAAGTAGTTAGAGATATTGATACTTTGTTAGAGAAAAAGGTGTTTGTGCCAAGATAGTATCAATTTCCCTTTGAATCAAGTTTTTATTGCTTAAAAATGTTTAGAAAAGTTGCAATCACATTTCATAATGCATTAGCAAGGTTGTAGAACATGTATTTGGCGTCATGAATGCATAGGAGTCAAGATTGGTACAAACTCTATTGTTAAAGTTTATATAAACTTGTTTAGTTTATTTTCTTCCATAAAAGTCCTAAATTCAAGTTTATGGATTCGTTTGATTGGCTAAATTGTTTAGGAAACTGACATAGAGTATAGAAATGGTGTCGTAGTTTGATATGGCTCGAAACTGAATGAATGGTGGACTTAAGAAGCAAGAGCCGAAAACCTGTAATTCTGATTACAGGCGTACCAGTCGACTGCTACGTCACCAGTCGACTGGTACGGGCAGTTTGAGTTGGGTGAAGCTTGTTTCAATAAGTATCAACTACGAGTTTTGAGAAGGAAAGTGTGATATGGTAGCATGCATGACTACTTAAGTTAGAATATAATTGTTAGAAGAATTTAAAAGAAAAAAAAAGATTTCCGCATTTTACTTTTGGTCATATATAAAAGTTGAGAAGTAGAGAAAAGTAACGATCCGTCTAAGGTAGGAGAAGGCGGGTCGCTACATCGGATGCCTTCTTCTTCAAGGACTCAAGATAAACCTTGCAGTTTCTTCGCCAGTGGCCCTCCTTGCCGCAGTGATGGCAAGTGCCTTTTGGTGCCTTTTCAATCTTTTTGGCCTTTTTCTTCTTTCTCTTATTTTGTTCTTTGGGCTTCCTCTTAGAGCCTTTCTTTGAGGAACCAACTAACAGTACCGTCTTCTGATCCTACTTTACAGAAGGCTCTACAGTCTTCAGCAGGTTAAGCAACTCAGGAATGGTAGTCTCCAGTTTGTTCATCTGATAGTTCATCACAAACTGTGAGTAACTCTTGGGCAAACAATGCAGAATTAAGTCAATACTTAGTTCGTGATCCATTGCAAATTCGAGTGTGCCTAGTCGCTCAATGTACCCCAACATCTTCAACACAAACTGTGAGACAGAAGTGCCTTCCTGTATCTTAGAGGTGAAGAGGAGTTTGGAGACCTCAAACCTTTCGGATCTCGCCTGCTCGTCAAACAGCTTATGAAGATGGAAGGCGATGGTATGAGCATCCATATGCTCATGCTGCTTTTGTAGCTCAGGTACCATAGCGGCCAGCATGATGCAACTCGCAAGTTCAAAATCGGCCACATGTTTCTGATAGGCCACTAACTGGTCTGGAGTTGCATCTTCAGGAGGATGGTTGGAAAGTTGTTCTTCAAGGACATAAGCAAGCTTTTCTGCCTTGAGGACTATCCTTAGGTTTCGAAGCCAGTCCATGAAGTTTGGCCGAGTCAGCTTATTGATGTCCAAAATGGAACGAAAGTTCAGAGAAAACATGATCAGGTGATTATCCTAGAAATACAAATTGAGCTTATGTGATAAGAATGATAAAGAATGCATCAATATACATTAATTAAATCCTATTTATTTTTCAAATTGAATAACCCTTTTTATCAATTCGGGAGATCATAGGAACATCTCCAAATAGGTTGATATCCAACCATAGATAAGAACAACCATGGCTAGAGTCCATCAAGTTATTCTTAGCTATGAAGGTAGGTAATTATACCGATTACATATTATACATATGTAACTATCACATTATGCTATCAACTAATTGAATGTTTGCATAAATCATTGGGTTGTTAACTCATTAACAAGTATGCAACAATATACATAGCACCCAACTGCACCTCTCTTTACATCGACCTTGGCTGTGGCACAACAAATCGATGCTCCAAGCTTAAGGCTGACCCATTAATCAAGAAATAGTTTTAACATGGTTGGAGCTCATTCAACCGTTTAGTCAGGCTTGGATGTGTCCAACAACCAAAACTAAGGATTGACCTCTGACTCCAACTATATTAATCATAAACTAATTCCATGGTTTGAACATGTTGAGGTTCAAGCCGGGCATGGATGTATCCATCAACCCAAACGAGAAACAAAACTCTGGTTCTAACCATATTAATGGAAGGTGTTAGCCTTAATATTTTGTAAGGAGTTTTATGTCTCATCCTTTTCTTTTATGCACATTCATGACATATAATTATGTCATGTTCTAACGATTTCCTTAAAAAAGTATGTATGTGACTTAATTTATCAAGTCTCATTAATTAAATTAGGAACCGGATTTCCTAATTCTAATTTCATACTTTATTCAAGGAATTATTTTTGGGATACAATTTCCTAAATTATCATAATCAATTTCGGAATTAATATGTTTAAGACTTTGATTTCTCTAAATCAAATCTTATTAAATTAAAAGACAGATTCCCTTAATTCAACCACATATTATTTTCATGAAAATCTTATTTAAGGAAATATACTCTATAAGAAACAATTTTCCTAATTAATTTTAGAGACAATAATATGTAAGAGCATCACCTCATAAATCAAATAAGAAAATTATCGTTTGAGAATCACCTCAAAAATTTCCAAGATTTGATCACATATTTTATTTATGAAAAATTAATATCAATAACTTAATTTGGACGGCTCCCCGAGGCTCAATCCAAATTAAACATTTGACAGCTTAAATCCAATTTAGGAAATTTAATTATAACAACTAACTTTAAATTGGACGGCTCCCTGAGGCTCAATCCAAAATAAAGAATTTTGTAAATAATTTAATTTCTAATTATGAATTTAAATGCCAATTAATATTCCCATAATTTGTCCAGACTTTCTTGAAAGAAAGTGCTCAAAATTGCGAGCTTTCCATAAATGAAAAGTTTCCAAAAATAAAAGGTTTTTAGAATAATTGTAAGTTTCTGGTACAAAGAAAACTTACGTATTTCCAAAATTGAAAAATTTTCAAAATGGAAAATTTCCAAAATTGGAAAGTTTCCAAAAATGGAAAGTTTTCACAATTATCATAAAATTTCAGAAACAGAGATATTTCAAAAGTTTACGAAATTTCATGAGAATTTCCAAACTTTGAAATTTCTAAATCGAAAATTTACCATAATTGGAAAGTTTCCATAATTGAAAATTTTTCAAAATTGAGATCATGACAAAGATTTCCACAAAAAAATTATATGATTATGTCGAATACAAATCTCGCTCTGATACCACTGTTGGGACCGGGTGCATGTTAACATAGATGCGGGTTCGTAATTTTAAAATTAATTACGTGCAGTGGAAAGTTTAGCATAAATAATTTCTCAAATTATTTAACCACACATCTAAGCATGCAATTTTATCTTGTGTAGACATGATCATATATTTAAAATTTTGCAGAAACGTAAACTAATTTACGTATTACCTCGCGTAACTCGAAGGAAGGGACGAGATCCAACCGTAAGCGTCCCTTGGAAGCTCCGCCTCTATTCGCGTCCACGCCGAGTATCTTCGGGATGACTTCGCAAAGCCACGAGTTTCATGTTCTCGATAACTACTAGATTCTCCGAGAAAGCGACGAGAAAAACCAAGAGAGAAGTCGGAAGACTAACCACAAAAGGAAGGCCGGAATCAAAATTCCGGCGAAGCAAAAGAAGAGGCTTACGGCAAAAAGATCCTTGCGGCAAACTCTAATTCCGGCAGCACCTTCTTCCGGCTAAGAGATGGCCGGAGCTTCCTTCTCCGACAGCAGGTGGTGGTCGGTAGGGAAAGGGCAGGGGCGGCCGGCTGGTGCTCCTTCTTGGGGCTGGTTGGCGCACGGCAAGAAGGGGAGAAGAGAAGGAGAGAAAGAGAGGGAGAGAGCCTATGCTTTCATCTCTTCGATTATCTTTTTCAAGCCTTGCCTTAGGTCCTTTTTATAGTAGCCTCTCAACCATCAAGCCTCTCAAATATGGAATAACTTATTCCATCATGCCAAGTTTGATTTTATATCATGATTAAAATCATATTTTAATTCATGATAAAAATCAATCAAGTCTCTTCTCTCTTATGGAATAAATTTCCTTATCATGGTAAATCAATCCATGATTGATTTTATAAAATAAACCAATCCATGGTTCATTTTAATTTCCATGAAGAAATAAACCAAACCTTGGTTTATTATAAAACAAACCACACTTGGTTTATTTTATAAATTGATCCAAAAACTTGGTTCTCTCCCTTTGTTGTGGTCGGCCAAGCAAAGAGGATGGAGGCCCTCTTTGGCCGGCCCATCCAAGCCACGCCCCAATGAATTAAACTTATTTAATTCATCTATTAAGTCTTCAAAAGACTTAGCCATTTTACGCTTCCGATGCGTCTCTGAAAAATTCAGATTCGACTTATCGTTTGGCTCAACCAAACCTAATCTCTCTTGATTGGAAAATCCAATTTTCAACTCGTTTTAAATCCCTCAGATTACTCGTAGTGCGTGTGACTAAATAGGCTTTCGATTTATGTTGGCCGTCTATAATTAATCAATTATAGAACGATCATGAGTGGCACCTAGTAGTACATCATGATCCCCAATTAATCGAAAGATCAACGATTGACCTCAGAAACAATTCTAAAACCCTTCAACAGCTATAATGAATCGTGTCCTATTCCCTTCACCATCTTATACCCACTTGGTTCAGGACATGGTCTATGTGTGTCAGTCCCCACTAGGCTGACTACGTCACATCTAGCCCAAGTAACGTTTTCTCGTCCTACGGATTCTAATTACTCTCATGTATTTAAAAGATTCATACTCTGAACATGTCATGCTCTGGCCAGAGGCTTCGAGTAACAATCTGACGATAGGCCTTGGGTATACATCTCCTCGCAAGGAGTGGTGAATCCTTTGTAGGCTATTCAAACATCTTCGGGCACTTCGACTTATACCCAATCATCCTGGGTCCACACCTCCTTGGAGATGCTTGCTTAAGATGTCAAAGTATAAGTCTCCATGACCAAGATGACTTGAACACCGCAAGTCAAAGGACTATCGCACTTAAGCTGCAGTAAGAACATCACTGACATATCTATATGTAGACTACCATATGAAGTTTTACAGCCAGTCACTCCAATGAACTAGTTCCCTTAACTAGCATTTATGTTTATCTCCGGACATCTCAATGTCACCAGCCAGTGAGAATCAGCTGATTAGAGAATAACTCATGCTAGTCTCAATAGGATTGATAGTGTCCGTATTTATCAATTCATCGACTAGGGACAATTTCAATACTTCACAATTGCACATGTAGAGATAATCACTAGTTGTGAATTCATCACAAATTCTCTCATACTGCGAATTGTATTGCGGGCATTCAATAAATGAGTTTAAGATCTCAATCAAATACACAAACATGTATACTCAAATAGTGAATATTCATTTATTAAAATAAATGATTACAATCATAAGGTGATTGCCTTAGGACATTTCTCTCATATCACTAACATTCTCCGCCACAAGGAGATTTTTATTGAGCGTCCACTGCCTTGGAAGCAACGTTCTCAGTTGCGACCAAGTTTCTTTTTTTAAAGACGAGTGCCACCACTTTCATAATTTTTTTTACCGTCTATTCACCCCCCTCTAGCCGGTCCAACCCGATCCAACAAGTGGTATCAGAGCCAAGGTCGTCGCAGAAGGACTAATCAACGACTGTAGCAATTTCGAGAAAATGGTTGGAGCCGTAATCTACCCGCCGAAATTTGAGGGGGAGATCGCGATGTGGAAGCGCCGAATGTAGGTATTTTTTAAAACTGATATTGAATTGCTATTAATTATGAAAAATGGTTTTTCAGTTCCAAAAGACAACAATGACAAGGATAAGGAAATAGAGTCGTGGACCAAGAAGGAGCAAGCAGATTTTGTAGCAAATGACAAAGCGGAATTTCATCTGCTAGCCGTTCTTCCCGCACAAGAAGTCAACCGCATCGGAAATTATAACTCGGCAAAAGAGCTCTAAGAGAAATTCCTGGAATTGCATGAAGGTACCTCAGAGGCAAAACTGGCGCGACGAGACCTTCTTCGAAGCCAACTGACAAACCTCCGAAAGGAGGATGGAGAATTAGTTGCGCATCTACATGCCAAGGTAAAAGAACTAATCACAGACCTTGAGAACCTCAGAGAAAAGGTAACAAGTCGCGACGCTCAAAGGTACGTCTTAAATGCATTTCCGAGAACCCCGGAATGGACCTCGGTAATCGATGCATATTTCATTTCGAAAGATTTAACGGTAAGTACATTAGAGCAATTATTTTCTACTTTGGAACTTCACGAATCTCGTTTTGTAGAAAAGAATAAGAAAGTAGGCATCGTCGTACTGAACACAAGGAAGATCCAACTCGACGAGGAATCCTCGACTAACGACGAAACAACAAAAATGGTAAGTTCTTTTAAAAGTTTTTTTAAAGCTAACAAATTTTCAAGAACGCAGAAAAGAAGACGGTCCCCAAAGAAGCGAATAATCAGATGCTACAACTGTAAAGAGGAGGGACACCTGAAGGACCAGTGTCCTAAACTCAAAAACCAGCCAAAGAAGAAATAAGCATTGAAGGTCACTGGGGATGAGTCCTCGTCAGAAGTGTCAGAAGGTCAAGAATACACGGGACTTGTGCTGATGGCAAATCATCAAGAAGGGAGTACTGATGAAGGGGGAGAGACGTTAAAAGAAACCGACGACGAAGAAAGAACCTCGCTTTTCGAAAGCGACCCGGTAAGTGAGGTTTGTTTTCTTTCTCATGATCAGTTATATGCTGGAGTTAAAGCTTTGCTCAAATCTAATTGTAGATTAGAAAAAGAAAATTAAAAATTAAAAAATGAATTAACACTTATATCCTCGTTTGAAATTTTGAAAAATGAAAATGATAATTTGAAAAACTTAGTGCAAAAATTAGAACCGATTTAAGTTAGGTCCTGGTATGTTTAATCCCTCTGCTAAGTGTGTAGGAGCTTAGGTACGGAGGAAGTCGAGCGTAAGACGTAGCAGAGGAGAAGGATTGTGCGGGGAAGTGAGCCGACGGGCTTGGTACAATCCGAGAGAAGCAGAAGCTGCGGAAGAATACACCGGTGGATCGAGAAGGACGTACGCGATGCCCGAGGGATGGGAAACTGGGAGGAAGCACGCTCGAGGGGCGAAAGGCCGGAGTCGGGTTCAGGTGAGCCTAACTCCGGTTGGCCGGAAATCACCCAGAAGATGAACCAAAAGACTGGTCAGTTTGACCATGTCAAACTAGGCGCTCGAAAAAAGAAAATTTAATTATTGCTAAGAAGACTTGAACTCTAGACCTCGACAACATATGTTGCCATGGTTACCAGTTGGGATGGCAGTTAACGATACTGAGAGGCTGTCGATGATTCTACTTGAAGATGATAACATCGAAGTCTAAAGTAGATGATAAAGTCTTAAAGGATAAAACCTTATCCTTGAATCAAATCCAATGGATGTAGTTTAATCCCATCCAAGATCAACCATCCAGATTAGATCCATGGATCAACGGCCAAGAGAAAATTTCTCAACAATCAACAATCCAGATTTATTCACTTAGGCTATAAATAGGCTTAGAGTTTCAATCTTTTCAATCAATCATTTTATTCATTCTTGTAAAATCTCTAAAAGTCTAACGTGCTATTTTTGTAAGGCTTCTCCGCCACAAGGAGATTTTTATTGAGCGTCCACTGCCTTGGAAGCAATGTTCTCAGTTGCGACCAAGTTTCTTTTTTTAAAGACGAGTGCCTCCACTTTCATAATTTTTTTTACCGTCTATTCACCCCCCTCTAGCCAGTTCAACCCAATCCAACATATTGGTCTTCCTGATCGGTCACTGGACCGATCAAGTCTTCTTCTGATCGAATCGGGGACTGATCAGAAGAGTCTCTATCCGATCGGAGTGAACGATCAGTAGCTGAAAACCTCTACGATCTCCTCCTTCTTGATGTGCCATGTGTCGATCTCGCTCAGATACTCTCAGTAACCTTCGGAGAACCCCTCCTACTGCTCTGATTTCTCCACTCGATGAAGACAGCCGCGATCAATGGAAGCGATCAGTGGAACGGAACTTTGGCGAAACCCTCCCCTGAGCTCCTCTCAGTGACGAAATTGAATGCAAACTAAACAGAAATTCTACCTCATTGATCTGAAATCTTGCAAACAAACAAATCTGGTGTTGGCCGCGCGATCGAAGAAGAAACGATGAAGAACAGACGAAGAACAAAAACTGGAAACAACGACGACAGAGCTTGGCGGAGAAGAAGTTTGATTTAAATTATCCCATTTGAAATTGAACGGCTGTGATTGTTCTGGCCTCATCCGACGGTTGAATCATCTCAGATCTGAACCAAACTCTCCAGATCTCCATCAATGGTCAGGATCTTCCTCTCAGTAGCTCGGATATTTCAGATCTACAACGGATGGCTCTGATCTTCCTGCCTTTTGAATGGATGGTTTAGGCTCCTCTTAAGCTCGATCCAACGGCTGGATGACCTCTGATTTGGCCCAAACTTTCAGATCTTGATCTGTGGTCTTGATTAAGTCTATCTTGAGCTCGGATTGGCAAGACGTTGATGGATAGCTCAGATCTCACCGTTTCTTGATTGGACGACCCATATTAATCCAATGCTTGATCATCTTGATTAAAGCCTAGGCTGACTCAAGTTTGATCCAATCTGATCTAGGTTCATGATCATTCAAAGCCTATAAAACAATATTCAAATTTTAGTGTCAAAATATCTCAAATGTAGAAAGAAATGCATCCAAAGCTAAAATAGAGATAATTCATGAAACCTAATGTGAATGCAAACTTAAGCATATAAAAAGGGATCAAAACATGGATTTGAGAGCCTAATTTGATCAACAAAATGGTAATTATCAAGGATGCCTGAGGTAGCACATGGGTAGCGCGACCCCATCCGAAGACCCCCTCTTCGCAAGGATGTGACCGAGTACAATAATCAAAAGGCAAAAAAAAGAGGAGGGGAAATAGCAACTGCAATTTCTCTCCAGAGCGTATAAGGACCCGGAGATGAATTGCCTTAACAGAGGAGGGGGAACAACAACCGCAATTTCTTAATGAAAAGAAGAAAGAGAAAGAGAAAAGTCAGCGGTTGTAGCCCCTCCCCTTTTGGTGACGATGCATCCCACAAACACGTTCCTCTGCACGGAACTCGGGGAAAGCGAGGATTATGAAGAAGATGGAGCGTGGGGTACACCGCCACGGGCCAACCAGGGTTTGGTGATCAGTAGGATGAGTCGTCTCCTCCATGCCCCCTGGTGGACCACATAAGGTCTTTTATGGACTCCTCAAATAGCCCGGGAGTCTCACATCCTCCAGGATCTTCAGCGAGACCCTGGATCTCATCTCCACCATGCTCCCCGGTGAGGGTAACGATACACAAGACTCTACCTCGGAGGAGTCCCTCAGCCAAGAACACTACTGCCTCACCGGTACTAGGCCGCGGGGACACCGACAAAGATGAAGGCAAGAGAGGTGGCATCACGCCACAAAGAAGCAAGTAGACAAAAGGGATGAAGGAGACGGTACACCCCTCTCCCCTATTTATAGTGATGGCTGCCTCTCCGTGCAGTTAATGTAGGGAGAACGCAAAAATAGCAACAGGCATCGAAGCGTCATTTCGACTAACGCACCCCTGCCTCACCTAGGAACCTGCGACTCTTTATGAGTCCATTCAATAAGATTGCAAATATTGTGGAGGCGACGGTTTGGGAGTCGCCTGCACACTCCAGAAGTAAATGTAGAAGGGGACCCTCCCCATGGACATGAATGCAAGCGTGGAGCTTCGACCTATAGAATTGTCAGGGGTTCCACACCCCGAAGCAGCCTCGAAACAAACATGTACCTTTCCATTCGTTAAATCCGTAAAGCGAAGATGTGAGACACATTGGGCAAAAGCACATACACCAAGAATAGTAAAAGTGATCGCATTTAACCCAAAATTGCTACAATAAGGCCCGATCCCCCGATGAATGTGGGGCTCCATCAGCTTGGGCCCTCGGGAAAAGACCTCTCTCTCTAACTCAGGGGATGCTCACAATCGCGGATCGACATCAGGAGGTAAGAACTGATCCTCCTTCAACTTATCGATAGCCCCATGAAAGCCCTGTTGTAGGTGATGCATTACCTGGTCGGCTACAAGGCTACGGAACTCAACCGACCCCAGAAACTTCTCCTTAAAGCTCGCCTCAGCCTCCTCGGAGCTAGAAGCTTTAGTAGCTCGAAGAGCAAGGAGTTCGGCCTCAGCAGCCTCAAAGGAACACCTCAACCACCCTAGCACAGCAGATATCTCGCCTTGCTCAGCTAAGGCCTCCCTGAGCCTCTCCAACGTGGCCCGCTCATCCACCCGAGCCTGAGCCAGTTCATCCTCCAGGACGGACGCACGATCGGTGGCCATCAGGAGATTAGACTCCTTTTGGCTGAGCTATTGCGCCTGATCCTGACTACGCAAGTTCAGGCCTTCAGCTGAGGCTACCGTGAGCCGGATGTCGCCTAACAACTCCTCCTCTCTCGCCTGGAGCTAGTCCCTCTCCTACGTCACCTGGAGCAAGTCCTTGGTGACACTCACAGCCTTCTCGGACGCCAGACGTTCTCTGTGCCGGGAATTTTGAAGAGCCTGCTTCTTGTCTTGCAAGAGGTTCATTAGGTGTTCGACCTTCGCCCAGAGAGCCCTGCTGACCCCCGCCTGCATCAATCCTGCCCGACGCTCATGGTCAGCTGCAGCCTCCGCCCTCAATGCCCAGCGGAGCAAGGCTTCAACCCGGGGTCAGGAATACAGACCCCGGCCCGACTGTCACGCAATCCTCAATGGCCTGCCATTGTGCCAGGAGATCAGGTAATGGGCAGGAGAATATCCAATGCAACAGTAATTTGTACCTTCAAGAGGGTCTCTCGAAGAGTGGTTAGGGGGCCCGCCGAAACTCGTACAGCCGCCCCTCCAGAAGTACTCCCTCGCCCCTTAGGCCGCCGCGAACCCGGACGAGGAGGAAGTCGCTCGACGGTGGGGGCTTCCGGTGGCAGACTGGAGGGGCCGAAATCGTCTTCATCGGAGCTAGAAGTGCCCTCGGACACGACCCCCTCGGCCGGAACCTCCTTGAATTGCACCGGGGGGAAGGATTGCATGGAGGCCTCCAACGCTGCATCCAACTTCTTCCTTAGTCGGTCCAGTCTCATCCGGTATTGAGTACGCAACACCTCCTTACCCTTAGAAGACATAGTCGGATCAATGGAGCAGGACGGAGGCGCTGGGACGACCACCTTCGGAGCAGGGACCGGGGGAACAAGTACAGAGGCTACTACCTCAACAGGTAGAGTCGTTTCCTCGGGCACCGAGGGTAGAGAAGAGGAACGTGCAAAACGCAGCTTTTTTCATGTAGGGCCCAAGCCCTTGGGGAGTCGCCTCTTCTGTCGCCCAGTAGACCAGACTGCTGATGAAACAATAGGAGGGGAGGTCTCCTCGCTAATCCCTTCTGGACGGACAGTCTTCAGCGAAGAGCCACCCCCAGAGGAAAGACCCGTCACATGGTCAAACTGTTGGTCGGAAGGCCCTCGGCTCACGACCTGCTAAGATGTAGCAGTGGCCTCGGCCCTCTCTGGTGAAGCGACCCCACGGGACAAGAGAGTAGGCCCCTCAGGGGACTCGGCAGGAGCAGGTGGAGCGTCAGGAGCAACAGGAGGAGGATTCAATGCCTCCTTATTTGCCTCCTCCCATCTGATGAGCATGTCATCACCTTGGCGAACATGACTTCCTCTGCAATAGCCAGACAGAGAGGATATCAGTCAAAACCAACGGGCATTGAAGAAAAAAGATGAGCATACCCAGGGAGGGGCTGATTCGTGTCACTTTAGGGCTGAGGCCCGCCCGGTACATAAGCTCTTCACTCTGCACCAGTCCCGGGCCGTTGAATTCCATACCAGAGAGTACCTCCCTAGCACATTGGTATACCGGGCTGTGGAGAAAGTTCCCTAGAATAGGAGGAGTCGGCAAATCCTCTATCCAACATAGAGGACTGAAGGGTAATAATGACAGTCTAATGAAGAAGAATTTCTCCTTCCACCCTTTATGCGAGGAAGGAAACCCTCCTAAAAACCTATGGCCTAGTCAGGCTGCGAAACTAAAGGCCCCTCTAGACCCTGTCGGGATGAAGAAAGAATGAAAGAGATGAGGGGTCAGAGGAAGGTCAAAAAGCTTGAAGATGATATACGCCCCTCCCATCTGGGCGAAGGAATTATGGGTCATCTGGTGAAGAGGGATATCAAAATAGGAGGCTATGTTCGTGAAAAAAGGGGAGATAGGGAAACAAAGCCCTAACTCCATCTGCCCTAAGAAGAAGGTCAACATGTCTATAGGGGGCTCCACGGGCGTTTGGCTCACATTGGGGATAACCATGGGCGTCTCGGCAGGGATGCCATAGGCCTCGGTGGCCGCCTGCAAGGCCTCCGGCCTCACTCTCGAGGAGGCGGATTCATACCACTCTGCGTGATAGCTTTCCATGATCACTAAGAAAGAAGACAAGAAGGAAACAAACTACTCACACACAAAGGAGGCCTTACGAGAAAAGAAGACGAAGTGCACCTAGCCGCCAAGTTGGAAGTAGGCTTAACATCTACACCTTCCCCTCTTATAATCAAGCGGCCGCCTGCCTGGATGCAAAGGGGAAGAGACACGTGGAAAGCGAAAAATCGCCGCGCACAGGCAGTCGCTTGTCGCGAGCCGGCCAAGGCGGCGCACATCCGTAAGAACTTGTGGAGATGGTCGTTGGGACACGTGGCAATAAGGCATTCGCTAGGGTTCCCTATCGGCCTCAGAAAAGAGTCATGTGCCTTTATAACGAAGAGACAGACATCATTATAATACCTCAAGAGTCGGGATATCCTTTTTTGAAAAGGATGAGACCATTAAGGGGGATTTCTCAGAACTCGGGATAAAAGATTATAACCCAGAGGCCCTTTATAACTACAGGGGAAGTAAGGAAGGCAAAGGCCCGTAGCTTCTTCATCTCTGCACTAGTCCGATCAGTTGGCCACACTTCATTCGATCAGACTTGAAGGGAGGGACTTGTGATAGGGTTGAATAGTCCGTGCCCGACACGGGGGATGAAGAAGCCGTGGGGCGCGACATGATAGATCGAAGCGATCTTCCTTCTCGGGCCCCTAGGCCCCCTCAGGAGACGCGCCCGGGAAGGTTAGCCCGAAGACCTCTCTCGGGAGCACTCCGGGAGGTTAGGCCCCGAGAGCACCTCGGGAGTTATAGCGCCCGAAGACCCCGAACTCATCTCGGGAGGTGGTGTCCCCGCAATGACCGACCTCGGGTACTGACCCCCCCTCTCGGTACGGATAATCATCCCCGTTATAAAAGGTCTACACGCCCCTTAAATGTCGCAACGGGTGGAAGCAGATAACGACGCAGATCGTTTCAAAGGATATCCAGTTACCGTCGATAGAGGGGGGCGTGACTTAAGTATCGGAGACGTGGCACCGATCGAGGGAGCACGTCTAATCTGTCGTCATCAGTATAAAAGGTAATACAACCCCTCCGGTAAAGGGGTTACGCTCTCTCAACCCTACATACATTCTTTACTTCTCGCTATCTTTACTTCTCGGACGGACACTGACTTGAGCGTCGCAATGGACTCCGCCGGACCCCTGCCGGCGTGTCCCTAATACTCGTGTTAATCTTGCAGGACCCTAAGTTCCTCCCGCCGCAACAACTTCCACAGGGCCGAACTCCAGTGACTGACCATCGTTGTCGACTCTTTCCGAAACAATATCTTATGATATTTTTTTGTATAAATACTTATCCAACTCTTGTGAATCATATAACATATTTGTTGGGCAAGTTTCTGACTCAGAAGCTAAAAATGAAGGAAATGGAAGAGAGACGTCAATGGCGAAGCAATATTCAAATTTCTTGACTAGATAACTAAAGTCAACTCCAAAGGGTTTGTGAACTCATCAATCAAATCAATCTTTTAACACAATATATAAATAAATTAAACTTATCAGACACAGTTTGAATTATTCTCTTCAATTTTTTTTTAAAAATCAATGTTTTGACTTTGTGGAGGAGAACTACAGACAGCATCAGGGAATAAATAAATCCAATGAAAACAAACTCCTCATAATTGAAATTTTCTTGGATTTATTTGGTAGGTGATCTCCTCGATGAAGTAAAGTAAATTTAACTCGAAGAAGTCGATCGAAGTGGAACTCTAAGAAAAGATATCAAATCCACGGCGGGGAGACTGCCAAATGCCCTGCGAGATGAAGCTTTGCTGTTCATGTGATTCCGTAGCTTCAATCCAAGACAGGCCAGACGATGTCCCATCTGTAAGTTTCAATTAAATAGCAGCATTTATTGACTGAACAGCTTTTGTGGAATCTAAAGATCGAGAGATCTCTTAATCCCTTCAAAGTCCTACAAGACCCGCACTATTAAACAAGCCCCAAAATCCAATCCCTGCTCTCTTCTTCTTCTTCTTCTTCTTCTTCTTTCCTCGGTTCTTGGAGAAGGAATTGCGGCGGCGGATGGAGGGAGAGAGCTTCTCGGGGATCGGCAATGGCGGGCAATTGGAGAGCAATAAGGTGCTGCAAGGCTTCCAGAAGAGCTTCGTGCAGGCGCAGAGCATACTGGACCAGAACCGGTTGCTGATCAACGAGATCAACCAGAACCACGAGTCCGGGGGCGCCGGCAACCTGGGCCGCAACGTGGGGCTCATCCGGGAGCTGAACGACAACATCCGCCGCGTCGCCGACGTCTACGCCGACCTGTCCGCGTCGTTCGCGAAGTCGGCGGAGGCCTCGTCGGAGGGCGACTCCTCCCGCGCCGCCGGCCGGCCGGGGAACAAGAGGAACAGGCCTTCGCAGAGCTGAGCTGCTGCTTGCCTCGCCTTGAAAAAAATCTAATAAAAATACCCGTTTGAATGAGAAGAAAACTGCAGTTTATGGATCAAAATGAGCTCTTTCTATCTGTTTTATGGAAGCTCACGAAATGTGTTCGTGTTCTTGAAGGGATTTTTGCTTTTACTAACCACACCGTGAATTCTAGAATCATTATGAACAAATAGGAAAACTTACACAAGATCTAGTATTATTTAATTCATAGAAGAGCAACAAAGTTAAATTGTCCAAATGGTGACGAGATTATAAATCTGAATGCGAGGAATTGTCATTGTCTCTGTAAGTCCAGCAAATTAAGATAAAATAATGATAAAATCCAATAGTTCTTTCTATAGAAGCTTAAACAAAGTGATATAAGCTTTTTTGGCCACCTTTTTGTTCAGTCTGGTGGTATAAGAGGTCCATGTGCTTTTCTTAGCCATAGCCATAGCTATAAAGAATTTTAGAGGGGAAGAACAATTAACAATGATGTTTGGAATCCAATAAGGTAAGATGCTCAATTAGAAGAAAAGAAATGGCTAAGTTCAAAGGGAAGAAGACATCCACAGAATTGATGCCTGAGAACAGTGTCCTCTTAATGCTTACTAAGTAAGTCACGCAAGGGGCTTTCCCCTCACATTTGGTAGGAGATGCCAATTCTTTGATGATAAAAGATGGAGGAGGAGATACTGGCAAAAGATGATTCACTCGTCCTTTTATAGCACACTCCCTAAACACTACAGCTTTATCTCAAAGCTAGCTAGCTGTTAGTTTAATCACCATTGTAAATCTGTATGTGAATAAATTTATCTATTAACTTGCATAAAATTTAATTATTATCTTTTTTAAAATAAAATTTAAAAAATATTTTAAATGAAGATATTATTTTTTAGAAAAGAAAAAGCCATGTCAGCAAATGGACGCGGGTGAGTGCGTCGTTGAGATCCCGTCTCGCCGGCCTCCTCAACTCCCTCTTCGCCAACGCCGTGGGGAAACAGAGGAAACCGAAGCCCATGCATTCCGACGCCGATTACTCTTCCTGGTCCGCCGCACCAGCGCACTTCCGACCGTGCCTCCTGAAGATGCCGTCGTCGAGGCGGGGAGCGGAGTCGGAAAACGAGCGTGCAAAGAGATCAGTGAGATTCCACCCGGTGAGCGTGGTGATGGGCGAGGACCACCTGCAGCAGAGACAGAAAATGATGTGGACGGATGAGCTTCCCGAACCATCTTTAGCGGTGCGGGAGGGAGGCTGGAGTCAGCCGGCGGCGACAAGGGAGGTGAAGGCGAAAGCGGAGGCGAGGTGCAAGGTGAAGGACATATTGCTAAATGCTAAGGTTCGAGGTACAGGAGGATGAAGAGAAGGGAGACTCGATGAGCGACACGAGCTCCGATCTGTTTGAGCTGGAGAATCTGATAGTTAGGGTCGGCGGCGGTTACAAAGACGAGGAGGTCGGATCCTCTATCCCACAGAGAATCCCTGTCCCTCTATCTCACTCGTGGACGATGACTGACAAGTCATCCGATCGTCGATCGAATACTACCCTGGAGGTTGTCGTCCCGAATAAAACTATACCCTGGAGGGTACGGTGAATCCGTCGAATATCGTCGCAATTGTAATCTCGCCATATTCACTGTCGAATCCGACGAAATTGTAATACGACAATTCACCGTTATCACAAGATATCGTTTAATTCGGAACGACAATAAAAAATTATCAATAGTGTATGACCGTCGATCGGACAACTCGTCGACCTTCGCCGACGAGTGTGGGACAAGCAGGATAGAGAGAGGATCCCGTCTAAAGGACGAGTTGCCGAGGTAACGCATCGTGGCACAAATCGTGCCATTTGTCTGGCCAGATCAATAATAATTAATCATTAATAATTATCAAATTAAAGAATAATAAACATGAAGGAAAGAAATGTCAGGAAATTAGTAGTTTCGGTGTATGTTCCCAAGTTTTTGGATGTGTTGAAGTGCTAAATGTAACATACCGGTAAGGAATCTTGTTTTTTTTTAAATTATTAAAAATAATGCACGAGATATATTATTGCAAGATATATACATCTTGGTACTTTTTCACAACTATACAAAAAAATTTCCTTTAGCTAAAGGATTTCATATAGATTTTAACCTTTGATTCAATCCTACTTAAGAGAGTTTTCATGGTTATCTCACAAATGGCGTAAAGATAATAAAAAAGAAAGTTAAACCCTACTCCAAACTCATCGTTGAATAGATAACAATTCAATCGAACCTTTTGAGGAGGTTATCGATTAGTAACTATAGTTGTAACTCACATCACACAATGTTGCTTTAGGTCTAGATCACACAATCTTGATGTGATCTTAATGGATTATAGTCTATGAAGTTGTCGATATCCTTTAGATAGTGAGGAATGGAAGAAATGAAGAAGGCATCAATGGATGTCTTTAAGCTAATAAGGCACTCCCAAAGTCCATATAGAGAATTGACACAAAAGAAAGTCGAAATGGATGGTAGTTTATTCTCAACGTGCGGGTGGAATCGTTGAGTTATTTTAATGAAGAACACCAACTTACAGTACTATCATCTACTGCGACTTCAGCCTCTCCACATCCACCAGTTGATACAGATCGCCGCGCCTTTGGCTCGTCATGGGAAGGTTTGACCTGCAAAATGGAGGTTTTGGAACAATTTTAGATCGAAAGGTTAAGTTCTATAAACTTTTTGCAGATTCAAAAATTTGGAGTTATTGTTAGCTTGTAAATAGAAAAACAAAATGAAAGATGGGATTACCTTCTCAGCTCAATTAGAGAATAATCGATCTCCTCCACGATCATCGTCTCCTCGTGCTCTGTAGTTGCTATCACTTCTCCAAACTGTTCGAATCAAATAATTTAAGAAACAAAGTAATGAACTAAAACACCTTTTTAATCGACTTGGGAAAGGCTGATAACAAAGAAACATTTTCAATAAGTGAATATACTGAAAGATTTGATGCATACTGATGTCGGGTGACTTGGGACAACAAGAAAGATTGGGTCACCAATCCTCCTTCATACTAAAACATATGTGCCGTGTAGATTTTGCGTAATACTTACAGGTCCAACTAGTGTGGAATGACCCCATGCAGTGTAGCCAGCACCGGTGTCCCGAGCAGGAGAACAAGTTGCTACAAACAACTGGAGGATGAACAACCGATAAGAGTAAATGAAATATGCAATGGAAACCCCTATGAGCAACAACAAACCAAAAGGCTAAGCTTCATGTGATTATAAGCTCCTAGCGATAGGGATATAAAAACGCTCTTGCCAATTGCCTAAGTTATGCATTCAGAGATTTGGATGAGGGATCTAGAGCTAGCAGAACATTTAATAGCAGTTCTGCTAATTTGAGCGATCTTGAGTGTGCAATTCATTTCTAGGATACCCACAAAAGTGTTCCTTGGCTATTGAATATTATGAAATTTCAAGGAGAAACCAGCTTCAACTCTGTAACAACAAATTACAGCTTTCTCTCACTCAGAAAAATCCCCCTCGGATGATGCAATGCCTTGATGGAGATTCATACCAGAAGAAAAGTTGGTACCTGATTATCAACAGCCCTGAGAAAAGAGAAGAGTATTCATCAGGTAATTAAGATAAGAAAAGAGTGACTGAATTTCCACCAATAGTGACGACAGTCATTCTTGCACACCATGAGATGTCTACTAGTGGCGTAACGCCATGTTATGAACAACATAAGACTATGGCTTGTCTTGTAGATTTATATGAGGATATGATGTATGTATACATATGTGCATGAATGTGTATACCAGAGAATAATGTGTCTTCTGACTATTGTAGATGCTGAATAGGTTAAATACCACTCTGCTCGCTGGCAAACTAGAATTGTTTAATGAATTATGGTCAAGATCACTGTAAGTAGCATATTTTCAATGATTACCTTGCCCTTTGAAGCAACTCCCAGTGCAAGGGACCAGTGGTCATGTTAAATGCCCCAGGGTAGCATATCAAATGAGCACCTGAGGAGGGAAATCAAATTTGCCATCGTTGTAGGATCAGTCGGTTGATGATAATTGATCAATCATAGACAAGCCACCAAATGAAAACAGCAGAAACACAGCTCAATAAAAAGTAAAATTATAATGAACATATTGTGAAGTAATATTGGCTTTTGTTCTGTGATAGCTTAAGAAAATAAATGAGGAAATCTTAGTTTTTAAATTGTACCTCTAATCAAGAAAATTGAGCTAATAGAAATCCATATTCATTAGACTTGGCTCCAAACAAGTTTTAATTATAACATGGAATTTATCTACAACTTAGCATGGCACATACCATCTGGGAATGTCAGCAGTAGTTCCTAGAGCATTCTCTAATTTCGGGAAAAACTATTTGCTAGACATGCTTTTTACATATTTCTTGGAACATGGTAGGCAAGCCAAGATGCATCCACAGGATAGTTTTACAAAACTGAAAAGAAAACCTCACCTAAGATTGTAGAAACTAAAAGGAAATGCAAAGAGAACCTCATCTAACTCATTCCTTATTCTCTGTCTTCTTCAGTTGGATTATATACCAGTTGGGCTATCTAATCATTGTATTTGAGCTTCACCAAGGATGATTGATTCTAGCTTCATAATGAATTATTTGGAGCACGAGTCAATGGCCCTTGCAATTTTCAAATAGGTGATGCTTGATTTAGGTAAATGGATAATCAACCAGGTGATCCCTGGTTTAGGTAAATGGAAAATCAACCTGGATTCCAATAACAATGTCAGTGAATCATCCTTAAGTAGGGTGAATGATCACTGCTGAAAAGGATGGTGATTATAAATCACACTATATCACATTCTAGTGTTTCTTATAGTTTAAGACAGGTATCCCTAAGTTTGTAAATCACTACTAATACTAACAATCTACATTATGACAAGGTTTAAACTTTCGACTCATACTGAGGTTTCGGTCTCATACCGGAACGATACGTTTCGGTATCGTATCGTGCCGTGCCGACCCAAAATCGCGTGCCGCCCGCGCTCCGTGAGCGAAACGGTAAAAATTGCCCGTGTCGGGCAGCACAGAACGGTATTACAGTCCATGCATTATGATTTACACACCAAACAAGTAAATGCAAGGTCACCCACTATTTAATTTTCGGGGCCATTCTATTGCATACACCAAAAACCAACACAGTGACAACATAGGCCCCATTTCGTAAAAGAATTTCCACAATCTTTCAGAGTAGGAATTCATTTCTAGGTAGATCTCCTCCAAACTCGGGTTGATAATTACCTTTGGTATAGGTATTCATTTCCAATTATAAATTTACCCAAATCCAGACGACAATAATGTTTTCTTGGCAAGGGATCTGTGTTCCAAGAAACTGAGTAAGCCGGTGGCCTGTATTATCTACTGTTTAATGCAATGGTTGGAAGAGCTGAAAAAGTAGAATAGCGTTTGGCTGAATCCCTGTGGAATAACCAGCCTATAACAGATAAGATTTGGAAATTGAATGAGTTAAATTTGAAAGATGAAGTTAGAAAATGTCCTAGCCTTAAAAGCATGAAACAATTGCAATTTGTGGACAAGATGCAAAGAATATCTAACACATTATCCAATGAGGATTCATGGAGTTTAAAAATGACTTCGAAACTCTACCGCTCCAAACTTGTAGCACACAAAGTGATTTAGCATCAGTTAGTTGATAAAACTGACAAAGCTAAACATATAACTACAGATTTGTCATAGCTTAAGTGCAGTATGACTTGGATAAAAGAAATGAGGGAGAGGAAGGGAAGTGACAAGAATATGTTCATAAATGGAGCACCATATGTAATTTTGTGAGCTTTTCCCTTTCTCTCCTATATTTTCTATCCAAGTATTTGAACCCTAAAAGGGAAGCATAGTACAACCTATAACCGAAACTGTCAACATATTATTCAAGAAGTTGCACTAGATATAATCCTAAATAGCCATCAGAGGTATGATATTTGAAATACAAATGCAAACAATGCGGTTTGACCAAAGTTCCTAGGAAAAAATTTCTCATCTTTTTTCTCAAATAGAGTTTTTTCTACCTAAAGCTCAAATAAACCATTGATGTCTAATAGGATATCAAGGAAAACAGGAGTGTAATTATCTCCTCTATGGACATCTAAATATGAGTTTCTGACTCAAAAGCTACCTATTTGCTAGTAAATATGACCTAGAATTTGTGGACTTTGATTATGAAAAAGACAGCCGAAAATATTTAAGCCATAGTCTAATGCATTTAAAATACATTTTCCAGGTGATTTGTAGCTTCCAAAATTTCAGACCAACATTAATGTGAAGATTCCCTGAAGGCAGTATGCAGAGTAAGAAGGTTTTACAAAACAGAACTAAAGACAGTAAAAAATGTGTAGATACTCCAACTGCATAAAGTATACCTCTTGCTGCATACAACATGGCTAGCTCCTGAAATCGAATATCATAGCAAATACCAACACCAATTCGTCCAACATCTGAAATTAAAACAAGCAATCATGAAATATTATAGGGTTGGGATAAATTAACAATGACTAAAAGCAAAATTGTGGAACGAGCAAATAGAAACACAACTAAATGTTAGTTGTTAATTATGAAAAAAAAATATTAAGGATGTTTTAGTAACTAAATTTATAGACTACGTTTTCAATCAGTTCCATATGTGGATGAGAAGAAGATCCAGGCATATTTAAAAAGTTATTTGTACCTACATATCTGCCGTTAGATTGTAAACCACACAAATACTGTTAATCTAGATACCCCCTTTACACTTTTACCTTGTTCAAGACTGTATCGCGGTATTTATTTATACATTCACATATATTTGCTGGTCTCTCCTTTAGATCAACCTTTACCGAGTGCTTCCATGTCCTCACCCCTATGCATTCTCCCACTGCTCAGCCTGGATGTTCCTTCAGGTTTTTGTCATACTTGCCTCATTGTTTAGTTTTGTTCATTGCCATTTCAAGGTTTCACAATTTATTGGGTCCTTTTGTCTTGTGAATTAGACACGACTAAGCCGTGTAATCTGTTCTGTTGCTACCATCTTTTTGTAGTCATTTTCATTATGAGTGCCACTATCATTTTAAGGCCTAGTTTTAGAATGGAACTTAGCATACCTTCAAAAGTATCAAGTTTAGAACTCAAATTATAAATTTGACATTTGACAATTTGAGATTTCCCAACAGTCACATGAAAGGATCAAGCTTCATTTCTCATACTTGCAAAGAGGATTAGCATACACCACCACCACCACAATGCCTAAATGACATACACCAATTAAATGCAGAAAAAAATGCCTTCTTAATTACCAAGTTTATTATCGAAGCCAATGCCTTTCCTTTTCGCTAGGGCATAAATGAACGCAAGCAATAAAGTATATACATTATATCAACATTATCCACATAGGATATCCCAAGAATATCCGTATGACTATTTTAAAACCAGTACCTATACCAGCATAAATGCAATTTGCTCTTACACTCCACGTGGTAATTGGGAATAAAATGTCTCACTATTTGCAATCTAGTCAAACCTAAATTGACTTAACAATGGATTCACTTGAATCTATGTTTGTTAAGCAAGAAAAAGAATACAATATAATAAATACGGTGATTTTGAATAATCATCAAAGAGTTAAATTTATAACTGGTGGTATTTAATGGCAAACCTGTGTCCACAATAGTAGGGAGCTCCCCTGCAGTGAGCGTCTTTGACTCCTTGAATGTGATCTTCCCCGGAATATCAATGTCAAACAGATGTATCTGTTTCATCAAAAGTTGACATGAGCTACTTATCAAATTAACATAAAAATGATTATTTCACAAAGATTACAAGAAATTTTAGGAAGTGGAAGGAGAGAAGGAAATAATTATAGCCATCCAAACCAAAGAATGAAGGAAATTATATAGTTTTCATTAAAAAAAAAAAGGAGATACAAGTGCAATAAACTTATACAAAACAGCCAGGAAAAACCTATAATCAAAACAAGGTGAGTATTGAACTACAAAAATTTTTTTGTCACAATGCATTTTGAAATCACAGAGGTCTTCACGTTCATTCAAAAGTTCAGATTTACACTTTCTCATTAAGACAACTTTTAAAAAAAGTTCCATGTACCTTCCTATGTTTACCCTTGAGCTTCCCATCGGTGCCCAATATGCAGCATGTATTGTACAAATGACCACCAGAGCGTTCTGGAATTGAACCGCCAACTATAGTAATTTGCAGATTGCGAGCAGCTTCAGAAAGCATTGCAAAAGATGGAGCTGCGTCACCACTAGCTTCAATATCTTCAGCATAAACTGGAAAACTATCATTTGAATATGGACTATTCCATATTTCCTGACACGAATTGCAATAAATCATGACAGAATTTAGAAGAAGATGTGTGGTTTAGACAGCAAAAACAAAATGAAAGATTCTTGTAAAATTAGAATTAAATTGAGATAAACACACATTAAAAAAGTACTCTGTTATTTGATAGCCGCCTCAAAAGAAATAAACTGGATATCTCTAAATTGGTTGATTCCTACACATTCATTTGGCTGTGTTAAATTGCAGGAGGATACTCAAATTAATGGATGATTTTTCTAATCTGACTGAAACCATCCTATATGGAAGATGTTAAAAGTTAAAACTCCATCTTGTTAGACAACCTTCTATCTGAGCTGTAAGTCTTGATGAGTTTTTCCATATTTATTTATAGGCTAGTTCCTTGCCTACTAAAAGGGCTTCCTACTCTTCAATGATGTTACTGCAAGCAAAAGTAAGCTAGAAGAGATATAGCATGAACCAAGGATGCTTAGCTGTTATGTGAAGGGTATTGCTCAATTTATTTATGCAGTCATAAGTGGCTCCGCAACATGTTTCCCAACAGGAATCTATATATCTAAAATTAAATTACACCAGTTGCATTATTATATTTGTTTTTCTCAACTACACTTCTATGCTGCAACTAATTTATGAATAGAAATTTATATAGCTAAAAGCTACATCGAAATCATTTCTGGTTCCATCCAGTATAATAGATGTTTATCCGTTTATCGAACATGATACTAAGGTACTAAGCTCTTATGTGAAATGTATCTCTAATTTATCTTCTGTAATCATAACTTGTAGATTGCTCTGCAACAATTTTCAGAACTGGAATATTAGTGTAGAACAGAAGCAGATTTTTATGAATAACAGCATTGCAGATTGCATTTATACTACATATCGATATACCAAGATAGAGGATTTAGATACTCATAGAAGGAGTCAAACCACAAAATTAACTCTGAGTTGTCAAAAGGCTAAAACTCTAACAAGAAGACACAACAGCTCATTGGTATAGGATATGCCACGGATCAGGAATTTGATTCCTAGCTTAACCATTTTATTGTGCAATCGCATACCAAAATGGCACATTTGACAAAAAAAATTCTAACAACATCCAACAGCACATTAGACCAAAAAAAAAAAACTACATCCAATAGTAAGTTTAAAATTCCTTTTTTTTTTGGCTAGTTTAGCATATTTCTTATATTATTTTAATTGGTATTCAGAAGAAACCCTAAATGTATTCTCTGTTGCAAAAGTCGGCCTAGGCGGCCGCCTAGGCACTAGGCGGTAGTCCTCAACCCGACTACCGCCTGGCGATTTTTACAACCTTGGACGTATTATCATTTTTCACATATAGACATAAACATGGATACTGCCTGACAATTAGAACAAATCCTAGAAGGCAGCTAAAGATGTGTAATTGAGCCCTCAAGGCATGTTTGCAAGTCTAGTAATTATATTTATCTAATCTATCATATAATCAGTTAGTTAAATATCTCCTCTTATTGATTCTAGGAGATTTATGTCTTTAAACTGAAGAATAAGACAATAAAACTATCCTTCCAAAGCTCTTTCTATTGATTTTCTCTTTTCTGTAAAAGAAATAAAAGACTTTAGCTTTAGTCCCATCAAGAGTTAAGGACATAATTCGTGCAGTTTGAGACTTTAAGTGGAATCATATTTTACGGTTAAGCTCTAGTTGATAAATATCCTCGGTTCTAGTGAAGAAATAAAGGAAAAGTTGCCGTTGACAGTGTATAGTATCCTCGGCATAATGCAAAATTCAGCAACATAATTCCTCTCTCTGGTCAAAAAAATACGAAAAGTAATGATTCAATAAGAATTCCACAATCAAGTAACCTACTGGCAACAGAACAAGCTGTGCCCCCTTGCTGGCAGCCTCCTCAATCGCTCTCCGAGCATGGGCAATGTTCCTATCCTTGTCCGGCGTCACAGACAACTGGCAGAGCGCGATCTTAAACTACAAGAAATGGCCAACGATAACAAGGTCCCACAGATTGGCAGTCGGAATCAGACGACGGAAGATAAAAACATAAAACAAAAATCTCACCTTGGAGACAGGCGGAGGAGCGAGCTGAAGTGCGGGCGGAACCCTAGCATCCTGGGGCTTGTAGGTGGCAGCCATGGCGGAGATCGCGGCAAGTCGACGGCCACCAGAATTCGGCGTCCGTAAGGGTACAATAGGACTCCGGCGGCCGAGGAGGAGGAGATGACGGCGGTAAGCAAGGTGGAAAAGATTGGCGGAGAGAAGAGCGGCCGAGGGGCGGATAGCGATGAGCCCTCTCATTTCTATTTTTGGGCGAGATATAGCGACGGCGATGGTAGGTAAGGTTAGCGACGGCGATGGTAGGTAAGGTTACCGCTGCAAAATGGTATGCTCTAAAATCTAAAGACAGAAACAGTACTGCAAACGCTCTTTTTCTATTTTCCAGCCTCATGTTTTCATATTTGTTTTTCAAGACCTTTATTTATCAGGATGATAAAAGACTTAGTATCCCCGCCAAATCATCCCCGGATCACTACGAAGGAGGTAAATTATAAGGATTACTAGCCCTAATATTATAATAATATGTGAAGAGGACGAGCACATTAACTTTGTCAGATTTTAACTTTCAAATATCAAATAATAACATCTACAATGTAACCATCAATTCATCTATGAGATACCTTTATTTACTAAGATCAAACATTTTATATAAAACAATATCATTATCATTTTATATTTTTTAATAAAATTTGAAAATAGAAAATAGATAAACTTTCAGTTCGTTCGACAAATTATATCCAAGTTAGATTATTTCTATTTTGGGCGATTAAAATACCTATTACTACATGTAGTCAAGATTTTATTTTCCTATAAAATATTTTAAGATTATATATTTACCCTTCAATTATAAGATATTAATAACCCACCCCTGATTCTATATTTTTTTTAGGTCTTCTATCGTCTCCACAAGCTTTCTTTCATCTCCTTCTTGTGCCCGAGACTATGTTACAACTGAAGGGTAAAGCGGTTCGATCCCCAACTATAATATATTTACAAAAAAAAAATCTCTAAATGGGAGACGCAATCACAGGATGATTGGCTTCATGATTGCCCCCCGTGAGTGCTTCTCGATTTATTCTGACAGCCAAGGAAAAACTTTCATAGGAACAGACCGATATCTCAAGTTCAATATTATTTGATTAATCATTTTTATCTCTCTTTCTGTTGGTAATAAGGTCGTGTGGAACATAGGTTGCCAACGAAACTCATGTTGCCCACTTCTAATTTGGGTAAATGATCCTTTTAACCCCCTCGATATTTATTATAAATTGGCGTCCAAGTCATTCGTTGGGGAAGACGAAGAAGGAAGAGATAAGAAGAACATTCGTGAAGAAGAAGGGATTTGATTTGTGGAACAAGAAGAGCTTTTCAATCGTGATCATTCTTCCAAGAACAAACGTGGGTAAAACAGGATTAGCAAACTCTTGTTTACAATTTCTTTTTGATTTAGTTACTTCAATTGTTTACAACTATATTATGCATATCAAATTCACGGTGGTATCAGAACATGTCAAATTTGATATGCATTTTCGTTCTATTCTGCCATTATGCTTTACAATTGCTATGCATGATGATATTGCATATGATTAGCAATCGAATGCAACAAACATATTTGATTAACTCAGATTACTAATTTGCTATACAAAAAAAAATGTTTCGGAGGTATTGGCGGAAGAAAGGAAGCGTGGGTGGCAGCGGAAGGGAGAAGAGAAGAACGAAATAAAATTAGGTTTCGTTTAGAACAGTTTGATTTAAATAAATAAAAGTATTTAAGTTGTTCCTATTAATGCATGTGGCTATAATTTTTTTAACGGTCACTGTTACATGTTGAACTTTTTTATATTAGCTTCGTGCTTTTAATTAATATATCATTATTTGATTTGAATGTGGTTAAATTGGCTATAAGGCCCAATTTGATTAAGAGTAATGATTGGGAGAGTGAATTTGGGAGAGTGAATGGGAGAGTGAATGACGTGCAATTAATGTGTACATGTCCGATCGTCGATCGGACACCACCGATGGCCTCTGATTATCGTCCTGAATCAAACTATACCTTCGGAGGACGGTGAATCGTCAGGATCGCGGCAACGGTACCCTATCGAATCGACGGTCATGATGCGAGATGCAATGCGGCGATCCCGACGGGTTCACCGTGCTCCAGGGTATAGTTGGTTCGGGACGGCGGCCGAAGGCCGCCGATAGTGTCCGATCGACGATCGGACGTGTACACAATAATTACCACGTCATTCACTCTCTCATTCACTCTCCCAAATTCACTCTCCCTATCATTACTCTTTGATTAAATGGGTTAAAATTAAGAGCTATGATAGGGAAAGTGAAAATGGGAGAGTGAATGGTAGAGTGAATAACGTGGTACTTGAGTGAATGACGTGACACTTTATATGCACGCGTCCAATTATCGCTTGGACACCATCGACGGTCTTCGGCCGCCACCCCGAATCAAACTATACCCTGAAGGCACGGTGAACCAGAGCCGTCTCAAGATTCCATGAGGCCCTAGGCTAAATTATTTTTTAATCTTTAATAATTTTTTAAAAAATAAAATTTTTTTCTCACCCTTTTTCATTCGGACTTGGGACCAACAATGGTGGGTTTAAAAATTACAGAGCAAGAAATCATCCATAACCATTGAACCATTGAACCAAAATGAAACATTGCAGAGCAAGAACGATCCATAACCCAATCCAATAGAGAATCCTTACCTGCGGTGCACCGGCGTGTTCGCATCGGCTTTAATCCAACAGATCAGCCCCCAAATCGCAAGATCCCTTTCTTCTGACAACCCTTCGAGAATCCCCAAATTCCTCTTGACCCGCCGGCGCCGGAGTTGGACAGGGATGGTCGACTCCCTTCATAGGCGCTCCAAGGCAGGGAGAAATCGTCGTTCGTTCGGGGAGAAGAAATGCTTGCGTGAGAAGGCGTCGGCTTCGATCAAGGGAGGAGGAAGGTTGTTGCGAAGAGCTTTGCGACCGTGGTTGTAGCGCGAGGAAGAGAACTGGTCGCGTGCGGCGTCGGACGATGAGGGGATCGGCCATGATGATGGGAGGAAAAGGAGAAGCGTTAGAAGTTTAAGCGTTGAGTTTTGGAAATTGGAATGAGGTTTACTGGTTTGGCAATTGGCATGATTAATGTCATGTACGCGTTTGGCAATGATTCAATGAATTTTCCAAGCAATCACACGTGATTTTTGGGTGAAGCAAACGCGTGATTTTTGGGTGAAGCAATCACGCATGGCTGCATGGCCATGCCTGCATGCCAATAGATAAAAACAATTAATTAAATTTTAATATTATATATATAATAATAATGGGCCCTAGATTTGTTGGGGCCCTAGGCACAGACCTTAGTGGCCTGTGCCTTGAGCTGGGCCTGCGGTGAACCCGTCGAAGATCGCTGAATGCAAAGTACCACGTCATTCACTCTACCATTCACTCTCCCTATAATTTTTCTAAAATTAATTCAACAGACCATTAATTGAGTTTAGGCCAGATTTAATTCAATGGGTTGGAATTCATTTGAACAAGATTTAGACAGAATTTAAATCATTAGTTCATTTAATCAGACCTTAGTTTGACTAATCAAATTAATCCAATAAATGATTAGTTCATTTCATTTAAATGATAAATTCATTTAATGATTAATTCATATGATGGAATGTATGTAATATAATTAATCAAAATTTATTAGATTAGGTATACGAAGAATGAGTCAGAATATAGTTGTCACTGCTTTTGTAAACTAACTTTAATTTATAATGAGTTATTAATTACATGCATATGAGTTACACTGAATTACTAAACAATGTGTTTATTTATGTTAGATTATGATAACGAAGAATAGAATAGCTGAACTCAATAAATGAGAGAAATTAAATGGGGACAACTACAAAATATGGCACTTTAAGATATAGTATGTACTTGAGGAATAAGAAGTTTTAGAAGTTGTAAATCAGTTTATGGTAGAACTTGTAGATGGTTCTATACCATAGTATAAATGTGATCTTGATGCCTATAAGACATGAAAGAAAAAGGACTCCACTACTAAGAGTATTTTGATTAGTTCAATGGTAGATGACCTGGTATATGAGTATGAGTCATTACCATCAGCTCATGCTATCTGGGTTGCCCTGAAAGATAAATATAGTGAAGTTAGCTTGTGCAAGCTTCGTCAGTTGACAATCAAATTTAGCAGCTATAAGAAACGCTCGAATGTTTCCATGACCCAACATCTGAGGGAAATATAGAATGTGATTCGAGAGCTAAAAACTGTTGGTTGTGAGTTGACTGATGAATAACAGGTTCAAGCAGTTATCTGTTCTCTTCTTGATTCTTGGAATCAATGAAAACAGAACATTACACATAGTGAAAGTATTAAGACTTTCATTGATATCATACGCTATGTTAAACTAGAGGCAGAGAGAATAGAATTCGCAAGAATTTCTAGATAAGCTTTTGTAGCTGAAAGTTCTAGATCCAAGAATAAAAAAAGATGGTTCAAGAAAGAAAAGGGAAAGGGGAAAGAACCTAGTGTTGCTGCTGTTGGGCAAGACTCAATTAAGAAGAATTTGAAAAGAAAAAAGTATAGACAGAAACCTAAAAGCAAGTTGACTTGTTATAACTGTGGTAAGAAGGGTCACTTTGCTTGGGAATGTACTAAGTCGAAAAAGATACACTACAACAAAAATGACTTTTTGCAGCCCGTAAATTCACTTTCCGTAGTGCGCATTATATGCTGCACAATTAAAAATTATCAAAAGTCCTATGTTATCCATAGCGTACATTGCACGCTGCGGAAAATATTATCAATGGCGTGTAATGCACGCCGCGAATAATATTATCCACAGCGTCCATTGCATGCTGCGGAAAATAATATCCGTAGCACGCAATGCACGTTGTGGACAATATTTTCCATAGCATATATTTGCGCACCGTGGCGGAGCACAATGTATGCCACGAATAATATTTTCCACATCATGCAAATGTACGTTGTGTTGGTGCAAGATGTATTAGTGATGTCTTCCTCTAGTGTTTTGATGTTTAACAATATACTGAAGTTAGTGATAATATGATTAGACAATATGTTAAGGGTTAGTCAAGGTGATCAAGGGTTAAACCAAACAGGACCTTATGTTTGGTAGGGTAAACCCATGTTTGATCAGGTTGACAAAGGGTTAGCCAAACAAGATCTGATGTTTGGCAGAGTGAACCAGAACCCAAGGTTGGTCAGTTTGACCAAGGGAGTAAACCAAACCGGACTTGAGCTTTGGAGTTATATTTATCTGAAAAATGGAGGAAGTCTAGTCAGGATCATAATAACTAGCAAAGGAGTGATTTTGATGAAAGAAGTCCTGGTGAGTGAAACTGGGCACTAAATCCTGGTGAGTGAAGCTGGGTCCTAGCGAGTGAAGCTAGGTTGGACTAAGTCCTGGTGAGTGAAGCTAGGTCCTAGCAAGTGAAGTTAGGTTGGACTAAGTCTTGGTGAGTGAAACTGGGCATGAAGTCTTGGTCCGGGGGACTGAGCAATAAGTCCTGGTCGGGGATCGGGCAACGGAGTCTTTGCCGAGCGAGGGTTGTCGGATAGAAGTAGAGACGAGTCATGGTCGAACGTCTCGAGATCCGAGTTCTCGGAGGTCGAGCAAAAGTCCAGCCGGAAGTCCTGGTTGGCAAAAGCTTTAGTCGAGCGGGGATCGTGAACAGAAGTAGAGATGGGTCGAGGTCGAACATCTTGAGATTCGGGTTCTCGGAGGCTAAGCGAAAGTCTAATCGGAGGTTTCGGTTGGCAAACGCAACTTCTCCAATGTGGAGTAGGTGAGGACGCGTTCCCCGGGAAAGGGAACATTAGGTGTCGATTCGACCTAGGGTTTTGGGTGAAATCCAAAGTCAGAACCAATCTTTAAGGCTAAGATTATTTGCATATTTGTATTGTGTTTGTTGTCTTGCAGGTACCTAGAGTTGGAGGCATGATAGGAAAGCAAACGCAGGAGAAAAAGCTGCCTGGGAAAGTCATCCAGGGCGCCTGTGTTGATATAGGCGCCCCAGGCTTCAGGGCCCCCTCAAGGGTCAGGCGCCCTACATCCCAGGCGCCTGGGAAGGTCCAGGGCACCTGGGATGGTAGTTCTATCCCTGCTCGAAGACCGCGATTGCGGATCAAGTTTTAACCGCCTATGAGGCGCCTCAGAGGCCTCTAGGGTGCCCGGGACATTGCTATATAAAGGGGTTCGACCCCTAAACTCAAACAATGAATTCCATCATCTGCTAAGTCATTCTGAGCGAAGAAAAAGCGTTAGAGACGAAGCTCTGCGACCAAGGAGGCTCTAGGAGGAAATGCGCTGCACTTTGGACTTCCGGATTGGCCGGAACTTCGCTACTGTTTGGTTTGCTTTTATTTACGAGTTGTACTTTATTTATTATCTTTTGCTTGTAAATCAAATTGTAAGACGGGTATTCTCCGCCTCCGGAAATTTTGGAAAGGAGACCAATAGTGGACTCACGCCGAGTACATAGGCCTTAGACGTACTGCCCCTGGGGGGTCGAAAACCAAGTAAATAAATCCCGCACGTACGAGTGTTGTTTGTTTTCGTTCTTTATTATTTCCGCTGCGTACTAACTCTTTGACTAGAACGAATGAACGACAAGTTTCCGAAGAAATTACGAGTCGATATTCACCCCCCCCTCTATCGACGACACCGATCCTACAAGTGGTATCAGAGCCTGGTAGCTCTTCACCGGACTAACAGCCGATGGAGAAAAAAAGCCAGGAATCGAGGGGGAGCTAGGGGTGAATCAGGTACATTTTTAATAATGTCAGTATTTAAATTTCATATAATATGTTTTAAGTGCAGGGAGAGAGGGTACACTATAAAAACCAGTATCCTACTCGTAAGACTCGATCGTCACCACCGGCGGCAAAAGAGGTACCAGCGCCAGGAGTCCGGAGGGACAAAAGTCATGTCAGATGCTTCAAATGCCAGAAGCAGGGGCATTACACTAACCAGTGTCCAGATCGGAAGATCAGCAGGACAACAAAGCGAAAGGAGGTATAGAAATTTAATTTTCACAATAATTATTTTTAAATTCCTGCACAATTACAAAACTTTTCTGGTAATTTAGATTTTCCTGTTAAATTAGATAATTTACATGAGAAATTAAAAATATTGCATGATAATTTAAATAATGATAATTTAAATAATCTTAAAATCATAAATATTAATTCTGTAATTTCTTCGATCAATGATGCAATAATAAGAATTAATTATGAAATTATTTCACACAAATCCTTAGATGTTTCTGATAATATTAATGAAATTTTAATTAGTGATTCTCAAGATAATGTTTCAGAAAATACTACTCAAACTCTAATTAATATTTCTATAGATAATCTAAATATTTCTGAAAATAATTGTCAACTCTTAATTATTAATTCTGAAAATAATCATGATAATGTTGAAGATAATTATGCAACATTAATTAATAATTCTACATATTTTGAAGATAATAATCACATAATATTAATTAATAATCCTGAAAACTATTCATTAATAATTCTGAAAATAACTATGAAAATAAAGATAAAGAATATGATTCTAAAGATACAGATGAATTCAACAAAATTAAGAATATAATTAACAAGGCTTATAAAAATTCAAATAAGGTAGAAGTATTAAATAAATTTGAAAGCTTAAAAATAAAAAAATGTTAAGAAATCAAAATTTTTTGAATTAATGGAAATGATGCAATTAGACTCACAATTATTATTTAACCCTGAAATCTTAAACTCTAATTCTTAACAACTTAAATTCAAATTAAATCTTAATCACTTAATTTCAAATTAAATCTTAATAACTTAAATTCAAATAAATCTTAATCACTTAATTTCAAATTAAATCGTAATAACTTAAATTAAAATTAAATCTTAATAAATTAAATTCAAATTAAATCGTAATAACTTAAATCTAAATTAATTCTTAATAATTAAACATTAATTAATTCTTAAATAATTAAACCTTAATTAATTCTTAATAAGTTAAACTTTAATTAATTATTAATAATTTCAAACTTAAATTAATACTCAATAATTTCAACTTTAACAAATTCTATAACGTAAATTAATTTGTAACAACTTAAACTTTAATTAACTCTTATTTTTTATTAACTTAAAATCTTAAATTATTTAACAATTCAATCCTTAATTCAAATTCAATCCACGAAATAAAATTCTAATTAATTACCTTCAGATATGAAATTAAATAAAATCCTAACCAACCGAAACATCCAACTAAATAACAATAAATATGTCAAAATGTGTTGACATATTCGCGGGTTCACACGGTATGTATCAAATCGAGAATTTGATACATTATTAGAAACCTAATAAAATGTTTTGACTTGATTGACTTATGCATAAATGTCTTGTACATACATTCGCTTATATATATATATATATATATATATATATATATATATATATATATATATATATATATATATATATGCCATGTCATACATGCTAGTTTACTTTTCCTGCTTAACTTAGAACGGATAGATAGGAAAACAAAAAGTTTGACACTTGTCTAACCTAGTACCAGGATGAGGGTGAGATGATAGTACGTTAGGAAACTAGCCGAAGCTATCTCGCCACATCCTAGACTAGTTAGACCAGAGTTTTTCAAAAAGTAAATTAAAAGCATTTTTTTCTTTAAAAGACTTTGTCTAAGGAAAGGGTTAATGATCCAATAAAGCTACGGCCAAAGAAGGTCTCTGTGCCTCACCAAGACCTGGAAGCCAATTATTGAAAAATTCTTTTAAGCTACTAATTGATTAAACTCGAATCTAACTTAAGGTCAAGCAATCTATAAATTAAATTGAGAAAAATTATTCAAGCATCTCACAAAACACTCATAAGGCAACCATGCTTGTATGTATTGTGGCACTTAGAATGGGTGAGATGTTAAGGACTAATTAATTGACAAATGTTTTTCAAAATGTTTTCAAAATCTTTAGGATATTTTTTAAAATTATATTTTCAAAATAATGTTTAAGCATAATAATGTTTTAATGAATTTCATGCTTGCTTGATTGCTTATCTATAAATATTTTTTCAAAAATCATATATTTTTTTGAAAAATTGTTTGACCTACACACTTAGACACAAACATTTTAGGTCAATACTAAAGTCTCTTAAGACACTTAGGTAGAGGTCCTTGTAATTAACAAGGGTAGTCAGAAGGTGTCAGGTTCAAGGGGAGTTTTTTAGTTCATTTAAAAATTATTTTTCAAAATTTATTCATTTCAAAAATTTATATCTTTTCAAAAATTTATATCGTCGGCTCCGACTGCCGACGATCGCGCGGCGGCGCCGGCCGGCCGATCGCCGGCGGCCGGCGCCGATCGCCGGCGGCCGGCGGCGTCGCTGTCGGTGACCACCGCCGATCGTCGGCAGTCGAGGTCGGCGCCGATCGTTGGCGGTCGGGGTCGGCGTCGATCGTCGGCGCCAATAGTCGGCGTCGATCGTCGGCGCCAATAGTCGACCGCCGATGTTGGACACCGACTGCCTACGTGGCCACCGACTGCCTACGTGGACACTGACGATCGACGTCGACGCCCTCAAGTCTAAACAAATAAAATTATCTAAATAAATTCTAAAGGGTAATACGATAAAATATTATATTAGGTTATAGACTATTACCTCCAAACAAACAAGATTTTATTTGATTACCTAAATTGAACCAAACAAATTCAGGTTATGTTTCATTCCCCATAACCTTGGTTATGTGATTACTTGGTAATGACATAATCGAAGTTATATATGATAACTTGAACCAAACGCACCCTAAGGGTTAGGCAAGGTGATCAAGGGTTAAACCAAACAGGACCTTATGTTTGGTAGAGTAAACTCAGGTTTGATCAAGTTGACAAAGGGTTAACCAAACAGGATATGATGTTTGGCAGAGTGAACCAGAACCCAGGGTTGGTCAGTTTGATCAAGGTAGTAAACCAAACCAGACTTGAGGTTTGGAGTTATATTTATCTGAAAAATGGATGAAGTCTAGTCACGATCATGATGACTAGCAAAGGAGGAGTGATTTTGATGAAAGAAGTCCTGGTGAGTAAAACTGGGCACTAAATCCTGGTGAGTGAAGCTGGGTCATAGCGAGTAAAGCTAGGTTGGACTAAGTCATGTGAGTGAAGCTGGGCACTAAATCCTGGAGAGTGAAGCTGGGTCATAGCGAGTGAAGCTAGGTTGGACTAAGTCCTGGTGAGTGAAGTTGGGCATGAAGTTTTGGTCCGGGGGACTGAGCAATAAGTCTTGGTCGGGGATTGGGCAACGGAGTCTTTACAGAGCGAGGGTTGTCGGACAAAAGTAGAGACGGGTCGTGGTCGAACGTCTCGAGATCCGAGTTCTCGGAGGTCGAGCAAAAGTCCAGTCGGAGGTCCCGGTTGGCAAAAGTTTTAGTCGAGCGGGGATCACAAACGGAATTAGAGATGGGTCGAGGTCGGACATCTCGAGATTCAGGTTCTCGGAGGCTAAGCGAAAGTCCAATCGGAGGTTCCAGTTGGCAAACACAACTTCTCCAGTGTGGAGTAGGTGAGGGTGCGTTCTCCGGGAAAGGGAACATTAGGCGTCGGTTCGACCTAGGGTTTCGGGAGAAATCCAAAGTCAGAACCAATCTTTAAGGCTAAGATTATTTGCATATTTGTCTTGTGTTTGTTGTCTTGCAGATACCTAGAGTTGGAGGCAAGATAGGAAAGCAAACGCAGGAAAAAAACTGCCTGGGAAAGTCATTCAGGGCGCCTGTGTTGATACAGGCGCCCCAGGCTTCAGGGCCTCCTCCTCAAGGGTCAGGCGCCCTACATCCCAGGCGCCTGGGAAGGTCCAGGGCGCCTGGGATGGTAGTTTTATCCATGCGTGAAGACCGCGATTGTGGATCAAGTTTTGACAGCCTATGAGGTGCCTCAGAGGCCTCTAGGGTGCCCGGGACATTGCTATATAAAGGGGTTCGACCCCTCAACTCAGACAATGAATTCCATCATCGGCTAAGTCATTCTGAGCGAAGAAAATACGCTAGAGACGAAGCTCTGCGACCAAGGGGGCTCCAGGAGGAAGTGTGTTGCACTTCGAACTTCCGGATTGGCCGAAACTTCGTTACTATTTGGTTTGCTTTTATTTACGAGTTGTACTTTATTTATTATCTTTTGCTTGTAAATCAAACTGTAAGACGGGTATTGTCCGCCTCCAAAAATTCTGGAAAGGAAACCAATAGTGGACTCATGCCAAGTATATAGGCCTTAGACGTACTGACCCTGGGAGTCGAAAACCAAGTAAATAAATCCCGCGTGTACGAGTGTTGTTTGTTTTCGTTCTTTATTATTTCGACTGCGTACCAACTCTTTGACTAGAACGAACGAACGACAAGTTTCCAAAGAAATTACGAGTCGATATTCACCCCCCCTATCGACAGTACCGATCCTATATGTTGTTAATATCACGTTGTTATTATTCTAATCCAAAGCATGCAAACGAGCGTTGTTGATAGCTTATCTATATAAAAAAAACAATTTCATTTTACCAAAACAATCAACAAATATTTTACAATAAATTTAGTGTAAATCTAATCTATACAATATTAATAAAAGTCATATTTCATTATATCAAAACAATATCTGAAGATCCAAAACTAGCTATTACATAACTTCGATTAAACTTTCAATATACACAAATAAGTAGAATATATATTAATCAGACTTTGATCCAACTTTCGATAGTGTAACTCCAAAGCCCATGTCATGCACTCTACCCCGAGCTTCTTTGCCAAACACAATGCTACTTGTATCATCAACAATATTAGTTGTGTTTTGAAATTCAAATGAACATTCTAATATTTCTTTCTAAAAAAAATGATAATTTATGAGAAAACAACGTCAAGATTTAATTTTCATACAAAATGATAACAACGGCATAATAAAATATTAGCGGTGTTTAATATTATAAAAGAGCTCTAGAAAACGTGTAATATGAAAAATGTAGAGATATCTAACTTTTATACAATCCCTTGATGCAACATCAATGGCTTGAGGAATATGTTCATATAGTAAAGTATTTATTGTAACATCTGGTGGGTGTCTATGTTCAACAAGGAACTCTAACATTGGCTTCAAAAAGAATTGTTCTCAACAAGTTACCTTTCTTGCTTCCCCGTCAAGCTTACCTTTCTTGCTTGAAGTACTTCAAGTGTCCACATTTCAGCCTAATACATTATATACATTTGGATGGAGAATGCATTAGAATGACAAACAACTACAGAACAATTAGGACCCAGAGCAAAAGAGATTGATCTGCCAACTCTTGTCACAGTTCATTGTAATGGAAGGGACCATATTTTATATTTTAATATCTGCCAACCCTTCAATATATTAACATCTGCCAACTCTTGTCATAGCTCATCCCATTAAAATCTGGTCACTAGACAAGGTTGCATAGCTGATCCAACATCACTCTATCAAGTATGTTCGAATCTATGACTCCAAACATACAGGTGATCAAAGCAATTGCTAACATAGGCGTGGAGACCATGGTTGGTGTTCCAAACTCGGACTTCCCATGATTAATGTTCGTACAGCACTTAAGAAGGTTGGTTTGAACAAAAGAATCAAATTAAGTATCTAGCACACATTGTCTTGGAATTTTATCCAAATCATTTCCACCTTCAGTTAGAGCTATTGACAGCAAATATGCAATCTTTCTAAAGCAATATTAGAGTTCCTTGTAGAGTATGTTATTTTCAAATCAAAACTTGAAAGCAGTTGTAAATGCCACAACTAAACTACAATCTAAACTAAACTTGAAGGCAGTTGAAAGCAATTGTGAAAATAATCCACAATCTAAACTACAAAGTTCAAACCATAAGATACCAAGCAAAAGTAAGCAGTTGTAAATGCCACAATTTGAAAAGGACATGCTTTGAAAAACAAGATGAGTGGAATAAAATGTAAAAAAAAAAAAATCGGAAATGAGTGGACATGCTTACCTTTTCTCTCCAACAGCTTGAGTACTAGACTCCCTTTTTTTTTCTTGTGACCTTCAATCTAAAATTGTGAACACATAATTTTTGTATTTGTGGAACTTATCTTTTCCTGAAATATAGAAATACATGCAAAATCGTTAGAACATAATTCAAAAGACATATAAATCATTACTTATTTAAAATCTTTACTTATTCAAAACATAATTCTGCAATGAGACCTCCACTTTCCTTGATGTACTCAAATGCGCAGTCCATGAGACCTCCATTGTATCCACTGTTAAACTTCGTATCACAATTTACGAAAAAAAATGATTAACGAGGTTTTTCCAACCAACCTTAAGCGACCGGCCAGGCCTCACGGAAATTTCCCACTGTATCACGATCTACGAGTTGTTGCTCTAACAGGAGATTAATTGGCTGGTCTTGATTTGGTTTGTGCCTTTCATAGAAGCTACAATAGAGAATGTCCAACAACTCCCTGATCAGATTTTAGAATATATTATATTTTATCTTTAATTTTAAAAAATATTGAAAACAAATTAATCAGCTTGCAATTGATTACCACACTGGCCCCGGTCCTTGATGGGAATAACTGCACCCTTCTGCCTCCAATCGATCGACGTCGGAAGCCCATGAACGCTATAGCAGCTCTCACCGCTTTCTCCCTCGCGTCGATCGCCCCATAGAGAGAGGTGGTGGGCCACCTTGGAACCAGCATAGACCACACGAAACTCTTGGTTGGTCATGTCGCCGAACTTGTTGAGGCGAAGCTTGTAAGGCACTTCCTCCGACACCAAGTCCTATTCAACTCTCCTCCGACGCAAAGTCCTATCCTCAAAAGGAATGGCTTCACTATTCGTACAGGTTCCACAAACTCTCCTTCGACGCCAAGTCCTATCCTCAAAAGGAATGACTTCGGTGGCCACCAAGAGCACAACCAGTACCAACAACACTAGCATGGCCAACTTCTTCATCTCCATCGTCGCAGGAGGAAGGATTTTGAGATCTTCTTTGGAGATGAGATACCACAATCTTGAAGCGGCGAAGAGGTGTTGAGGGTGTGGGATGTGGAAATGAGGAGGCGGTGAAGAGGTCTCGAGGGCATGGGATGTGGAGATGAGGAGGCGGTGAGGTCTCGAGGGCAGCGCGGGAGGGAGGGTTTTGGGATCTTCGATCTTGAGGGAGATGAAAGAGGGGGCGGCATGGGAGGGAAGGTTTTGGGATGTGGAGATGAGGAGACAGTGAGGGCTCGAGGGCGGTGATCGATTTTAAGGGAGATGCGAAGAGGGGCGGCACGAGATTGTTTTGGGAAAGAGCCGATCCGAGAGAGAGTTAATTAAGGCAGAAAAAAACAGCGAAAAAAAAAGAAAAAGAAAATAGAATTTTTTGGAAAATAAAATAAAATGATATCTTGTTTATTTCTTTATAAAAAATGACTATATTAACATAATGTCAATTTTTACATGCGGTCATTATTATTAATTATTGACAGCACACATTAATATGCATGTGGTTAATAATAATATTGACGATATGCTTTTAATATATATTGTTAATGTCTATTTTTTCTTTCCAAGTTTCTACTATTAATAGCACATATTAACATGCATGTCATTAATAATACTATTAACGGCATGCTTTTAATGTGCACTATCAATAACATGTTGCGAAAAGTCATTTTTGTTGTAGCGATAGATCCATGTTTATCTTCTTTTCATGAGCATTATGTTACTAGTTCAGTGTTGTTAGTTGATTTTATCATTTGTGGATTATATATTCAGAGCAACGAATCATGTAACTCGTGATCGAGCTACATACATGGAGTACTATCGGGTACCAGCTGGCAACAAATAGATATATATGTAAAACAATGTAAGAATTAAAGTCAAAAGAGTTGGTACTTGCATGCTCAACCTACGTGATGAGCATACTTCATTTCTGCATGATGTCATTTTATTTGAGCTATCGTATAAACTTTTATAGCCGTTGTGTGAAACATCGTATTAACTCTGTGTTAATTGGATGTGGTTATGTATTGAATGGCTTCATAATTCTTGATGTAGAACATGATATTAATTGTGGAATTAATAGTTATTTTTCAAATATTGCTTTTACTAGTGATGTTGATATTAATGAGGAAGTTTGCATGCTAGACTAGGGAATATTGGATAAAAATGAATGAACCAATTAGCTAAGGAGGACCTATTAGACACTCATGCTAAAATTAACTTGACTGTATGTGAGCATTGTCTTACTGGAAAAACAACTAAAAAAAATATTTGCTAAGGGTATTAGAGCTGAATCACCATTGTAATTCATTCATATATTTGTGGTCCAATAAATGTGAAGGTCAGACATGGAAGTTCCTATTTCATTATATTTATTGATGATTTCACACGTTTTGGTCATGTGTATTTGATTTCTCATAAATATAAAGCATTAGATTGTTTCAAACGTTATTTGAACGAAGTTGAAAATCAATTGGATCGTAAGGTTAAAACCTTACGCACTGACTGTGGAGGTGAATATTTGTCTAATCAGTTTAAGACAACATGTAATAAGAAAGGGATTATTAAACAATTAACGATCCCTAGAACTCTATAGCAAAATGGAATTGCTGAAAGAATAAATCGAACTCTTCTAGATATGGTTAGGTCTATGATAGCTCAAGCTAATTTGCTAATTTTCTATTGGGGAGATGCATTATTAGCTACTACATATATGCTTAATCAAATGTCTTCTAAGTCCGTTTCATCTACTCTATATGAAAGTTGGATAGACAAAAAATCAGATTTGAGTAATTTGAGACGTTGGAGGTCAGCTGCCTACATTCATGATAAAACCGATAAATATGAAAAACTAGAACTAAGAGGTAAAAAGTGTATCTTTGTAAGATAACTAGTGTAATACCCGTGCGATGCACGGGAATCTTACACAATTAAATTAATGTTTAATCATAATATATAACTTCAATTGTTAGCATAAGTAAATAGCATCTTCTTTGTTATAAAAAAAATTGCAGCACGATATCATTTATTTACACTGCCAAACACTGTAGGCATAAGTAAATAGCATCTTCTTTGTTATAAAAAAAAATTATAGCACGATGTCATTTATTTACACTGCCAAACACTGTAGGCATAAGTAAATAGCATCTTCTTTGTTATAAAAAAAAATTGCAGCACGATGTCATTTATTTACACTGCCAAACACTGTAAATAAAGCTGCCATCAGAACTTGAAAAATCAATATTAATCAGTAAGCAGTCCAGCTCTTTCCACTATTCTTGGCACACCCAGCACTGTCATGTTACATAAAATCCAAGGAGACAAAGCAAAATAAACCCGGCCAAAATAAAACCCAAACCATAGCAGCTTTATACACAAAAATGATTTTGACAGCATTCTTGAATCGGCTATTAGATGGAATCAAATGTGATATAAGCCCAACCTTTCTGTCATATGTTGGCATAGTCGAGTGATTGTAGAAGGCAGAATTCAAATAGTTCTCAACATGTAAACTTATATCAATGAACTTGAAAGAAAGATGCAATCGTTTGATTGCCAAGTACCATGCAAGATTGCGCACACCAGTCTGATGGGAAAAAAATGCCATGGAATTACTATCAGGAAGATAATTAAAGATAATAAATCCTGAAACAATGTATGCTACCTTGGTTGGGTTTACAACGACAGATCCCTTAAAATAAGTTGAATGAACATGAAGACGGAGATCATTTTCAATATCTCTACAAAGAGGAATAATTATTTCCTGTTTCAGAAAAACGTCTTAGGAACGGATACCACGATGAGGAGAAAGAGAATGCAAAGAGCCAAAAATGGCCAAAATAAATAGCTACAGAAGTGATGATGCAAAATTTTCCCACAAAAATGTTATCAGACCCACATTTTTCACACCATATTCAATTTCATTCTGATATGCTTCAAGAGTTTGTTTTCCAACTTGCCCAAGCTTAAGAAGCTTCAGTCCATCTGAAAATGCATCGATAAGGTACCTGCTAAGGAGAATTGTCATCACAAGACTTGGCATAAAATTATTTCTCATATGCCAAATTGAATATCATGTAAAGACTCTATCAAGAAGCCTTACTGTAACCATGAAAACCTTCCTACTTCCACATAAACCATTGAAAACAAACTTCCCATCATCTCCCTTCTCCAATACAAGAAGCTAGAATCAACAACAGCAGAACTGATAGCCTGGAAGCCGACCAGTGTCCATAACTTTGAAGTCAACTTTCTAACCCTTGTAAAGTCAATATTCAAGTACCCCTGCATTATTATATTTAGCTTCTTACAGAAAATAAAATGAGAAAATCACTGGAAACTAAATATATGATAGAAAGAAAATGAAATACTAAGCAATGATAGACAGTCTAAATATTAATTAATACCCAAAGCATTCTCCTCGTTTAAACCTTGAAAATTTAGAAGACTATGGAAATTGGAAAGCAAGCCTCAAGATTAAGAAGGAGATAAAACTCTCTAAAGATTAAAAAAAATATACCTTAACATCTCAAATTGTTGAAAATTTCTCTATAAACAACATTAATTGTGCAATTTTCTGAAAGTCCTTTATGATTCCGAATAAGAACCTTCAAACCTCTTTTGCTTTTAACTCTTGAAAAGGCTACATATAGTTGTCCATGTGTAAATACAGCCCTTGGTAAGTATAACCCAACAGAAGATAGAGTTTGACCTTGAGACTTATTAATTGTCATAGCAAAAGAAACGATCAAAGGGAATTGTCGTCTTTGAAATTTAATAGGAATGGCATCATTGCTTGGTACCATAGTCATTCTTGGAATCAAAGCAATCTGTCCGATTCTATTCCCTGTAAGAACTTCACATTCTATAACATGATTTCCCAATCTTCTAATTTGTAGTCGCGTCCCATTGCAAAGGTCATTTGATTGGTCTATATTTCTTAAAAGAATCACCGGAACTCCTATCTTAAGAATGAGTTTATGTGGAGGCAAACCTGAACAATTTATGCCATTCAACATCTCTGGACCCAAGGCATCTAATTCGCTTTCTAAATTGCCCTCTTCCAAGCAAATTGAGTCTGAACTCAAATAAATCTTTTCATCTCCTGGAATCAGGGACATCAGATAAGTGTTAACTTCATGCACAATGTCTAATGTAGAAGCTAAAATGGTCCTATCTTTGAAGTAATCTCTAGATAAAATGTTTTGAATGAGGTTAGGATAAACAAAATTGATTAACAGATCAAATGCTTCTTCAGAATCAGGAATTACTATATCAGATGGCAGTTGAATCTCAGACTCCCCATCAGTGCTGTCTCCAATGAATCCATCACCAACTTTCAATAACCATTCACCAAATTCTTTTATTTCATATTGATTTGAATTATTCGCTGCTATAGAAAGTCTCACGTTTTTTGTCAGGTGCAAAATATGACAATGTTGCCAAAGATATGAAGAATTAATTGTCGCATGAACTACATCTTGTCTTGATCCCTTTGGTATGACTGGTAATATTTGTCTAAAATCACCTCCTAATACAACAACCAATCCTCCAAAAGGTAAGTTTGGGTTGTATGATGGACTATACCTGAGAATATCCTTGAGGCATTTGTCTAAAGCTTCATAGCAATACTTGCTGACCATTGGAGCTTCATCCCAAATTATCAACTTGGTCTTGCTTAATAATTTTGCATGAGGGGTACCTTGTTTGATATTACATGATGAATCTTCATTTATATTCAATGGTATCTTGAATCTTGAATGGGCAGTCCTGCCATTTAGAAGAAGTAAGGATGCAATACCGCTAGAGGCCACATTCAAGACAATGTCTCCTTTGGAACGGTTGCTGCCGATAATAAATTCCAAATGAATGTTTTCCCTGTTCCACCATGTCCATATAAAAAGAAAAATCCACCTCTGTTCCTATAGACAGCTTGGATAATTTGTTCATATGCCACCTTTTGTTCATCCGTTATTGTCTTTAACATGTTATTTAGAGTCCCAGTTAATGCATTTCTATCAAAATTCAACTCTTCATGTATCAACCTATTATGAAAATAGGAAAAATTAGATTGAGAATGTATTTATATTAAAATTAAACTCTTAATGTAACAACCTATCTTGAAAATGGGAAAAATCAGATTCAGATGATATTGGCATTGGTGGGTAGTCTTTCAATAATTTTCCACTTGATTGCATTATCTCCTCTATATCACCCAGTGCTATGTTTTTCACCTCATCATCTGTTAGAATTAAATCTGCACAAAATAATAATAATAGTATTAATATGCATTAGAGTTATGAAAAAGGTTGTTTATTATAATGTTCTTACCATTAATGTCCAACATGCATCTTTGCCTATATAGAATATCGTCTGAAAGTTCTATCCAACAACTCTCCCAAACATGTTCTGGTCTTGAAATATTGTTGGAAATTAAAAGTATTGCAAAAAGTCTTCTTACATATGTAGCTAATGCCCAAGAGCTAGCTTCTTTAATTGCATCTACAAATTCTTTATCATCTTGTAACAAACCAAGGGCAAAGCATGCATCTTTGAAAGAATCATAGGTCTTGCCTTCAACAGTTCTAATATCACTATAGCTCATGCATCCTTTTTGAATATTTAGGAGTAGCCTAAGATAATAATCTTCTCCATTTCCTACAGGCACATGAGTTAGTCTCCCAATAGAAAACCCTTGTTTTCGAGGCATCCACTTTGAACAATCTTCTTTCTAAACAAACTTGGTTGGAAACTCTGAATATGTTAGACTCCTTGCATAATCAAAAGTTCTGTTTGCTTCCATCCAACCTAAAAACATTGTCTGCCGATCTGCTGCTTTGTTAACTACATCTTGAATAGATGTAGAGTCTTTATAAACCACAGGTTAGTCATTTTGAAGATGAAATGTGAGTCTTATAACAGCGGGCTCCTTTATTTGAATTTCAAATCCAAATATTCTCCATGTAGCCTCACACGCTGATATATATCTGCAATCATAGTAATTGCGAATTTCATCAACAACTTGACTTGTTTGATTAGTGTTAGCTCCATTAGATATAGTGGCAGTGACCCGATCATTTCCTTTGTGAATATACTTGAACAAATATTTGATTGAGCTTGTTTGACATGTGTACTCAACATTGATATGACAACCATACTTTAAGAGTAAGCTTGCATTATAAGGAACGATGTATGAGTTGTCTAGGATGCAATTCTTTTTTTGTATTGTTCTCCCATTATCTCTTCTTCTATATCTTGGGAAGCCACCATCATCAATAATAGTCCTTTGCCTGAATTCCTTTGGGTAGTGTTTTACACATCTACCATTTTTCATGCATGGAGAGTTTGTATTATGGAAACCACAAGGCCCGTGAACCATGAATTTTTCTACTGCAGTAAATAATTTTGGTTGCTCATGTTGATCCGGAATTTCAGTTGAAATAAACCGATCAATGTCATATGGAGTTTGAGGCTTGAATTCAGGATGCATGAATAGAAGTATATGTGCATGTGGAAGTCCTCGTTTTTGAAACTCCATTGTACATACATCTGAAAATAAAAAAACATGAATATTATGTGTATGATTTTATGTATCAGTGAGTTTAGAGGAAAAAAAAAGTGAGAAATGAAAAAAATTAAAAATCAACTTACATCCTAATATTTTGCCAAATATATTCCCATCCTTTAAATCCTTGATTAAGGCATCAAGTTTAATTTTGAAGACTCTACATAGAATATCTGGACGATCTTCTGGGTTTAATAACCTTTTCTTGACAAATCTTCTAATTTCTTTCCAATCTGGATTACATGTCATGGTAATAAAATAGCTTGGATATCCTACATATTTACAAATCGCAAATGCATCCTTGCAATTGTTGTACATATATCGAGGACCTCCAGTAAATGAACTTGGTAGGATAATTCTTTGTCCCGTTGCTGCAGCATCTAGCTCCCCTCGTAAAAGGCACTCATGCAAGCCTTTGTAGTTATGAATTCTTAATTTTGGTTGGTTGAACCGAAAATACCTTAGTCTCTCAGATTCAACCATTGTGTATGCATCGACCAGGAATTGTTGAAAAAGTCTCTTTGATTGCATTAAAACAGGAGATTCATCAACTCTATCTTGTATTCTATAAGCAAAAAATTCTCTCAGACTTATTGTTGACCTCTTCTTATTAGCTCTACCTGACACTAAATTAGCTGTAGGAATGTCAGGTCCGAAACCATCTTCCCCATATGGAAAAAGCAAAGGATATTGCATAGGTAGATACATTGGATGTAGGACATCCAATCGCTGCAGCCTTTTAGATTTCGTTTCGACAATAATGTCTCTTTCTCCACCAAGTTGATCAATATCTCCAACAATTAAAGCAGCCACTTCAAAAGCAGATGGCAAATTATAAGTTCTACCATCTTTGTGTCTTTTTCTTATCAACTTTAACTCTAGTTCTGAGAAATATCCACTTTCGTATCTATCTCTTGCACATCTGAATGACTTTGCAAGTGTGTTGTGTCTGTCAATCATGTTCTTCAAGATTGAGACAATTTCATAATCTTCATTTTGTATCTCATGATATTCCTATATATAATGCAAATGAATAACATGTAATATAGGGGTTAAAAAAAAACTTAATAGATAGGAGAATACAACTCAGCTATATAGAAATGACATAAAAAAGAATAGTTTCAAGTGCCGAGATTTACCTGACAGTGTGTAGTCTATTATTAAGCTCATTTTCTGTGTCATAGATGTAAAATTGAGCAAACTTTGGTTTAAGATTATCTGGTGGAAGCAAACTGCCAATACTATGATAATTTTGTTTAAGATTATCTGGTGAAGAAATATAACAACAATAATGAATATTGAAAATGAGGGAATTTGATATGTTACTTACCCTTAAACATCTTTAGTTTTCCAAGTTGCAATACAACTATGTAATGAGGAGAAGAATTCTCATTCAAATACTTGATCAATTGGTGAGCAAAATCTTGCCACAATGTACAACGCAACTTATCCCCACCTCTGCGAGGAAAAAAAATAAAATATGTTAGAGAAGATATTATTAGTAATTTATTAAATTATAGTTCAAGTATCAAGATAGGGTATTACTGGAGATCATCAAGCTCAATGACTAAATAATTTGATGGTTTTCCATCCCTTAAGAACTCAATCATGTCACCTTTACCTGTTAGTAGGCCAATGACATCTGTAAAAGATATTTATTAGAACATATTAGCCTAAATGTAGAAAAAAATATGAATAGAAGTTGTATAAAATTTATAGAGTAAATACTCCATACCTACTAAATAGTTATCTTCTCTTTTCTCGTTCAGGATTTGAATATAAGGAACAAAAGAGAAGCCATTGTTTGGGATTTCAGAATCCTCAATAAGGGATACACTTGTATCTCTTTTGAAGAAAATCCTAAACTCATGATCAGTTGGTTTATACTTCATTGAGTTCAGAGCAACAGCTAGGTTTGACATCACATACACATTTCCTTCGGTGATGAATTTTTCAAAGAAAGGCACATGACAACTTTTAATGGTACATTGTACACGATGACTCTAAATATTAGTAAAAAAAATGAATGGTTAGATAAAAATGACCAAAGTAATATAATATTAAAAGAAAATTAGAAAGAAAATATTAAACCTGTTCATCTAGCAAGACCATTTCAATACGAGGTTTTTGGCCAGGTGTTGTGAAAGAGGTAACTCTCCAAAGTCTAATGACTCTAGTCTTGATCTTCCAAACTTTATGCTCAGGACCAACATTTATATCTTTAACCAAATCATATCTGAAAAAAATAATGTCATTGGTTTATTAATAGGAAACAGGATAGATTAAGAATTGCACAGAATGGATAAGACATATAGATAGGTAGAGAAATGGTACCGATTTGCCATGGTTGAAGCCATAAAGCAGAAGATCAAAAAACAAACTGTTAGCCACGAAGAGTGAAGAGGTTAGTTGCTATAGACTATGGGTGAGGATGTGTTAACAGGAATGAGTATATATAGACAGTAGCTATCCCTTTGAAATTTAAATTTCAAACTAAGGCATATTATCATATGCAGTCAACTCGTATACCAAAGATAAATAAGATACATTGGAACTTAAAAAAAGAATATAAATATACCTATTGATTAAAGAAGATAGTTATTAGATGCATTGGAAGTTAAAAAAAGAATAAAAATATAGATATTCATTAAAGAAGATAGTTATTAAATGCATTGGAATTGAAAAGAAGAATATAAATAAATTTATACATTCATTAAAGAAGGTAATTATTAGATGCATTGGAATTTAAAAGAAGAATATAAATATACTCATTCATTAAAGAAGATAGTTATTAGATGCATTGGAATTGAAAAGAAGAATATAAATAAATGACTTCATTAAAGAGAATAAGAGATCATGTGCAGTCTTGGCAAGATCATTCAATACAACTAACACTTTAGATTTTTTAACCATTAAAACCCTGACACCATACTTATTTTGACAACATAAAGAATATTGTCTCAAATAATTAGTTGCGAGAGGTGCAAAAGTTCATGTTCGAGGATCATCAACATAAAAAAAGATACAGTGGCACATTATTACAACCCGATGATTTTCTGTGGTGCATACCGGTTTTCTTATTAAATGCAGGATGTAAAAGAGCAATTTGTAAGCATTCATGTTCCAGGATCATCAACATAAAAAAAGATACAGTGGCACATTATTACAACCCGGTGATTTTCTGTGGTGCATACCAATTTTATTATTAAATGCAAGATGTAAAAGAGCAATTTGTAAGCATTATATATCAAGATCCAAAATCAGGCAAAGCTAGGAAAAACTTTTGCACCTTATATATTCTTGACACAACCACTCAATCAGCTTTGGATTATTAGTGTCAGCTGGATGAAGGAAGCTGAAAAAACAAATTAAAGAAAGTAAGTAGTAAAAATAAAATAGTAAAAACACAGATAAAAGAAGCAGAAAACATACTCATTGAACTCTGTCAAATTGAGGCAGCCATTGTCATCCATGTTAGAGGCATTGAAGTGTAACTCTTTCGACCAACTAACTTTTTCATCAGTTGAATTGTAATCTAGAAGAAGATGAGTAATCAGACAACATTCGTGTTCAACCAAAGGAAAAAGAACATTTATACTTATTTGTCATAAAGGACATAATCCTCTGTATATTCATGAGCTCACAAAAGGATACGGGTAATGGAAATAATGATTAATAATGAGTACCTAAGATCCGCTGGTAGCAGAAGACCTTACAGCCCTCTCCTTCCTGTCCTCCATTTTATCGTCGAGATCGAGCGTGAGAGGTTGTCTTCAGCTTTGGGCGAGATGCGAGATCAAGCGCGAGAGGTTGTCTGCAGGGACAGGCGAGATGGAGCTGGAGATCGAGGCGAGATCGAGAGCGAGAAGAAAGGGGAGGAGAAGAGGTGGCGCTGAGCTTTCTGAGGTGAGAATGAAGCAACGGCGAGATCGAGAGCGAGGAGAAAGGGCGGCGAGAGGAAGGGCGGCGAGAGGCGAGATCGAGAGCGAGAAGAAAGGGTAGGAGAAGAGGTTGAGGCGGCGGTGAGAATAACGAAGATGTAGTTTTAGGTTTCTTTAGGTTTCTCAATTAAAAAATGAAAAAGGTTATAATAAATTAATAAATAAATAATAAATAAATATATAAATATATAAATTATTTAATACAGATTGTGGTATTAAGGGAGAGAGGGTTTGGGCGGGAAACCGGAAGCTATAAGCATGACACGTGTGCATGCAAAAGTTGAATAAACCCTGTTTTATAGAATATAATGGATTGATACTTCTAACGATCATGTTTTTATTGGTGAGCAATAAGATGAAACCATTTCTGAAATAGAGTCAAGAGATATCATTTTTCTCAAAATTGAGTTTCCAACAAGAGGTAAAGTTGATAAGTCAATTCCTTTATTTGCAACAGAGGAGAAGGATAATGTTGTTAGGATCTCCCGTCGACATAAACACAAAATGCAACGGAAACAAGATCCCTTGAGGGATCCATACGAAAGAAAACTCGTACGAAGTTCATCTATCTAATAGATCTATCTACAGTGTATACCTTTGGAGCATGCTCTTACGTTATCCCGCTCGTCCAAGTGTCGCCGGATCTCTTGCACGTTCAAGCGTCCGTGCCTCTATGCGTATCCACATGGACACGATCTCTCAACTTCGGGAAGAACTACCTTAGTTGTGCTAGCAACTTGAGATAGTTCACAAGACAACCAAGAACCCAAAAGGGTTTCGGCCAAGAGGGAGAAGAGAAAGAAGAGAGGAAGGGAAGAAGGGAAAAACACTCTTTCAAAATGACTAGCCCCTCTTTTATACTCATCCCATAAATATGAAGAGGCTTTTGTCTCTTTGGCTTCCCTTCATTAAAGCCAATAAAGAGCACATCTTTCCATGTGACTCTTCATCTTCTCTTCATTCAATGAAGAGAGATTTTTCTCTTTTCTTCATTAAACATTTTAATGAATTTCTCCCGCAACTCCGACCAGGGCTTCTTGGGCTCCCGACCAAGTCCCCGAGCTGCGGACCAAGTCTGCCGACCAAGTCTCCCGAGCTCCTGACTCGAGCTCCCGACCGGGTCTCCCGAGTTCCCAACTCGAGTTCCCGAAGTATTGTGTCCTTAGTGTGTGACCCAATAGGTTCTCGTAACATTGACAATGTGTCTAAACAGCTTTAAACATATAAGCAATGAGCGGCATCTAGCAATGCATCATTGCTACCCAAGTAACAAGAAAAGTCGAGATCCGACTTAACCTCCGTGACTATGACAATGTATGACTTTGTCCTTCTATCCTTAATATCTAGATTGACCAATGAGACATAGACTGTGTCATCCTCAATCAATCTTGTGTTTCTTGATCCCCGAGTAGACTCACTCAAACAAATAAGCTCAATATCTCATATTGACTCATTTGAGCATGGTCATGCGTTTTAGTAGTCCTACTCGATCAAGGGGCCCACAGATATCACTCCCGTCATATGGGAGGGATAGATCTCATCTACATCACTCATATCCCTTCGCATAATTCATTACATATCCAGTGATCGCCTTTATAGTCCACCCTGTTACGGGTGACGTTTGATGATACCAAAGTACATAACTCCTTATGTAGGGAACCGTAGTGACTTCAGGTCTAAGGACTATTCATACTAATAGTCACATGAGAAAGTTTATGATACTCATATGACAATCTATGAAACTTTCTCATGGCGGGTCAATTCAGTACACATTCTCTAATGTATACACATGTGTCAATTTGATATCACATATCCATGACTTGTGAGCTCAAGTCATCAATTGACCTGCATGCTAGTCTCCATGCATTAATATTGTTCTTGAATATTAATGCTTGACTAAGAATGATTTAGTGTAGTGTTCTCTACATTATCTCACTATCAATTCAACCAATCGATATAATGTAGATAAGAACCTAATATCCAAGGATATTATTATACTTAGTTATTTGACACAAGTATAAAATAAGTATAATAACCAAAACGTGCATTTATTAATAATAGAATATGATACAAAAAGTTCATAGTCAATCATCACATAATTGGCTCTAGGGCTCCTACTAACAAATGTTTCTTTATCAACAAATCAAGTATCACAAGAGATACCTGAACCTTCAACCCAATAGGAGTGATTTGCCAATGAATGAATCGGTTTCAGTTACACAACAGTCTGACATGCGAAGGAGTCGTATGATTATTCCTCGAACAAGGTTTGACATTGAGAATGAGTCATTAATGATTCTCCTTGTTGACGATGAGGAACCTCGAACGGTTGAGGAAGAATTGAGATGCTCAGTTAGAAAAAAATGGAGAATTGCAATGGATGAGGAAATGAAGTCTATGAGAAAGAATCAAGTTTGGGATTTAGTCGATCTTCCTCCGAGCTAAAGAACTATCAGGAATAAGTGGATTATCAAAATCAAGAGGAAGATAGATGGATCGATTAATCGATATAAAACTTGTCCAATTACAAAAGGATATACCTAAATGGAGAGTATTGATTTTGAAGAGATATTTTTTCTTATTGTAAAGTTTGTGTCAATATGTGCTATTTTAGTTATAGTAGCACATTATGACTTGGAATTATATTAGATAGATGTAAAAGTGATTTTCCTTAATGGTAGTCATGACAAGGAAATCTATATATATGGCACAGCTAAAAGATTATATTACTGAATGCCAAGAAAATAAAGTATGTAGACTCAACAAGTCTATATATGGGCTAAAGCAAGCGTCAAGACAATGAAACATAAGATTTAATGAAGTTATTTTATCTTTTGGTTTCGAAATGATCAATGAGGATCAATATGTTTACCTCAGGGAGGATAAAGGAAAGATTGTCATCTTATTATTATATATTGATGATATGCTAAAAACTGAAAATGACACACAGTTTGTGATAGAAATCAAATATGGCTTCATCACAATTTGACATAATAGATATGGGAGAAGCCAAGCACATCGTATGAGTGAAGATCATTAGAGATTTATCAAAAAGGCTTTTAGGTTTGCCTGACGAGGCTTATATTACTAAGACACTTCAATATATCAAATTACAACATTGAACAAACTCCTGTAGCAAGAGATACTATTCTGAGCAAAAATATATATCCCAAGACTCCTAATGAAATAGTCGACATGAAGAAAAAAATCATATGTCAGTGTTATTGGTAGTTTAATGTACACTATGTTGTGTACATGTTTAATATCAACTGTGATGTTGGCTTAGTTAGCCGTTTCTAATCAAATCCAGGATCGAGACATTGGAAAGTAGTGAAGAGAATACTCACATATCTCAAAAGGACAGTAGATTATTGTCTCTGCATCTAAGGATCAAAGTTAAGCTTGAAGGGCTACACAGATACAGATTGGGCAGGAGACCTTGATGATAGAAAATTCACATCGGATTATACTTTCTTACTGAATGGTAGTGTTATCTCATGGAACAGCAAGAAATAAGCTTATATAGCATTGTCGACAATGGAAGCCGAATGTGTGGCTTATGAGCGACTGTATAAGAAGCTGTCTGGCTGAGAAAGTTCCTGAAGCATTTGAAGATTACTAAGGATAGTGGGAGTCATGTTACAGTGTATTGTGGCAATCATGCTGCGATAGCTTTTTTCAAGGATCTCAAATATCACAGCAATGGGAAACATATATAAATTAAGTATAATTATATAAGAAATATTGTTGACAAGAAAAAAATAGTTCTTGATAGGGATGGCAATGGCCGGGGCAGGGGCGGATTTGCCATCCTCATACCCACCCTCGAATTTCATCCCCACCTCCATCCCCGCCTCGATCCCCATCCCCATCTAATTGGGGAATCCCCATCTCCGTCTTGATCTCCGCTTTCTATCCTTAAATTCTAAAAGCGTATCAAGGAATCCCCTTCTCCATCCCATCCTCGTCCCCTTCTCCAATCCCGTCCTTGTCCCCCATCATGTCGTATAGGGGTGGGTTCAGGGATGGCGATAATATCCCTATACTTGCCTCAACCCAAATTTGAATCCGAAAAAATGTCTCGAACTCGAACCCAAATCCGAAAAAATTCCCCCGAACCCGCCCCCGTTTCGGGTTTTCCCCATAGGGCCCCGAACTCGTGGGAAAAAGTATCATCCCTAGTTCTTAAGTATATCCCTACACATGCTATGCTTGTAGATCCTTTTACTAAACCATTGACTAAAGAGTCATTTCTTGGATATGTGAAGTCTTTAGTGTTGGATCGAGAGAACCGATAGAGGGGGGGTGAATATCGGAAAACGTTCGGATTTAAAAGAGAATGCGTAGCGGAAGATTAAAAACAAACACACCCAAACACCAAGTCTTTTACTTGGTTCGGAGCCTAGGTCGACTCCTACTCCAAGGCACACGGTCGCTGACCGTTTACTGCGGGCAATACTATAATCGCGCAAAATCAGTTACAGAAATGGAATTACAGTTAAAGTGCAGTACTGAAATTAAACTCTTCTTCTTATCGACGTTCGGTGTAGATTACTTTTTCCGGAGCAGTAGGACGTCGTCGGCGCTTGTATCTTGAGTCGGGAGGTTGCTGGAGCAGAGCGCGGAAGCAGAAGAGCGTGAAAGCGTTGAAAGAATTCGTTGTTCGAAGCTTCGAGGTCGAGGGCCCTTTTATAGGCCCTGGGGGCGCCCAGAACGTCGGGGGCGCCCCCCCACGTGTCGGTCGATCCGCCTTTAACTCGGTCAGCTTCTGATCCCTTCAAACTCGGGATCAGATCTTGACCGGGGCGCGTGGGACGCTGGGGGTACTCGGATTGACCGGGTCAAACTCTTATCCTCTTGGCTTCGCTGGAGCTGCTTCGGTAGCTTCACCTGGGGGCGCTCGGAGCGCTGGGGGCGCCCGGGTGCAGCGGGGGCGCCCGGAAGCATGGGGACGCCCCGAACATGAACTGTCGAAGCCTTCCTTTGCATTATGTGTTTTGTTTTCACCTTGGGGGCGCCCGGGACACTCCGGGCCCCCTGGTCAGCTTTTGCCTCACTCCTTTGAGGCTCTCTGAGCTGCAGACACTCGTTCCTTCGGTCCTGCATCCAGGGTTAGTCCAAAACACTATAAAGCAACAAGATGTTAGTTTATACAGCCTTAGCTGTCTTGGTTCTGACTTTAGGTCTCCAAAATGAAACCCTAGGTCGAACCGACGCCTACTGTTCCCTCGACGGGGAACGCGTCCTCACCTACTCCTCTCGGGAGAATGTACCTGATGCCAACCGCTCCTCTGGTTGGACTTTTGCCTAGCGGTCCTTCGCCAGGTCTTGGATACCAAGCTGTCCTTTGCCCGGTGCCTAGCTGTCCTTCGCTAGGGCTTCAGTACCCTGGCATTCCTACGCCAGTGCCTAGCAGTCCTTCGCTAGGGCTTTGTGACCTGGCATTCCTTCGCCAGTGCCTAGCAGTCCTTCGCTAGGACTTTTTACCCTGGCATTCCTTCGCCAGTGCCTAGCAGTCCTTCGCTAGGACTTTTTACCCTGCACACTAGAGTAACATGTTTAGATAACAAGTAAGACTTAACTTTTGAGCCCTGTTGCCATTATCAAAACTCAAGTTCGACTTGGGTGCTTTCTGCACCAACAATCTCCCCCTTTTTGATTTATGGCAACCTGGTTCAAAAAGTTAAGTTTAATCAAAGCATATAAACATTACCTTTTGTTCCCTCCCCCTGGAAGGAATCTCCCCCTAGATTTTTCAAAAATTCGTGGGGTTTTTGAAAAATAGATTTTATGTCTGAAAATGGTAAAAAAAATTTTAAGCTTTAAAGCTTATATTTTCCAAAATGATTTTCGTTGTGTACTTTGGAAAGAATTTAACCATGCACTTTGACAAATTTTGAAAACTTTAAGAAGTGTTTTGAAAACCTTAAGTTTTGAGTACTGAAAATTTTGACGCCTTAAGTTTAAAGTACTCAAAAGTTTTGAAAACTTTAAGTTTTAAAGTACTTGGTTAAATTTGAACACTTTACTTTTAAGTACTTAGAGTTTGAAAAACTTCAGTTTTAAGTACTTAGGAAACTTTTAAGAACTGTTAGTTTAAAGTAAAAAACTTAAGTACTTAATAAGATTTTGAAACTTTAAGAACTTAGTAAAATTTTGAAAGCTTAAGTACTTAGTAAAATTTTGAAAGCTTAAGCACTTAGTAGAATTTTGAAAATTTAAGTACTTAGTAAGATTTGAAAACTCGAGAACTTAAGTACTTAGTGACTTTGTACTTTTTGAGTAAAAGATAGAGTTTGAAAAATTTTGAAAAATATAAGTACTTAGAAAATTTTGAAAAACTTAAGTACTAAGAAAAGTTTTGAAAAGCTTAAGTACTTAGAAAAGTTTTGAAAAACTTAATTACTTAGAAAAGTTTTGAAAAGCTTAAGTGCTTAGAAGAGTTTTGAAAAGCTTAAGTGTTTAGAAAAGTTTTGAAAAGCTTATGGCTGCGTTTGGTAGGGTGTAATCCATCCTGTAATGTAATCCAGATTACATTACAAGTTGGATTCTTTTGTTTGGAATAACTTTAAAATTGTAATGTAATGTAATCTCGATTACAAAAGAGGTTGATGATTTGTAATCTGGATTACAAAACAAAACCTATGTAATCTAGATTACATTACAGCTTGTAAAGTCGTCGGTTGTCGACGGTTTGCCGGTCGCTTGCCGTCGACGGCCGCCAGCGACCGGCGGCCGGCGCCCGCCACCGCCGCCGGCCGCCGCCGGTCGTCGCTCGCCGGCCGGCGGCGGCGGCGGCCGCCAGCGGTTCACCAGCCGGTCAATGGTCACCGGCCGGCCGGCGGCGATCGTCGGTCGTCAATCTTGATTACATTACAAGATGGATTACCGCTCACCAAACAAAGGAATCCAACTTGTAATAGTTATCAAAGATTACATACAACTCATTACCAAACATAACAATGTTATCAAGATTACATTACATTACATTACAAACTTGATTACATTACAGACCCGATTACATTACCCCCTACCAAACGTAGCCTAAGTGTTTTGAGAAACTTAGTACTTTTTGAGTAAAGGATAGAGTTTAAAAAATTTGAGCTTTAAAAAAATTTGAGCTAGAAAATTTTAAACTCTCTCCTTTCCTATCTCTCCCCCTTTGCCATATATCAAAAACAGATAAATATAGCAGAAATTAAATTGCATAAAGGAAATAACTTTCATAAAGGAAAATATTTGCATGATTTTGCTGTACTGAACCAATTCATGATAAGACTTAAACCAAATCAGTTAATTTTCTCTTGTAGGGACCTGTCTAACCCAATTAGCTACTTACTAACTGTTATAAACAGTAGTTTTTGCTAGGGTTAGTCAAGTTAAGTGTTTCTGTTCAAGTTAGATTTTCTAAGCTTGACACTTAACTTGATTGCTGTGTAAATTGTATTTAGTGCCTCAATTACTGCAGATGCACTGACTTAAAGCATCTTGAATTAAGGCAAAGACCTAAGCATCTCAACCCATTCTAGGTTATCAATCAAAAGTACCCTAAGGTGCTTGTGAGATGCTGGCTTCTAAATCTATAGGTGCATGCAGTTCTAGGGTTAGGGCCTAGGCTAAGTCCATTTGTGAAAAAGCCCTAGTTTTGAAAGGGGGTAGTTTTGAAATAAAACTAAGTCGAAAGAAATTTTTTTTAAAAAAACTGATTTTGAAATTAAGTAAAATAATTTTTCAAATTCTTTTAGAAACTGATTTTTAAATTAAGTAAAGCAGTCAGAAAATCAAAAGTAGAGTTAACCTATTCTACAGAGTACAGTAATGATCAGATACTTAAGTCAAATAAGTAGTCAACAAAATAGGTTAACTGATCAACCAGAGGTCCAGTAGAGTCAAACATGAGTCAAGTTTTTAATTACTTAGTACAATGCTGAAAAATAGTCTAACTAGGAAGAAGGGCCAGGGTGGTCAGATGAGCCAGGCTGCCATGATCGAAATAGTGTCATCATCTCGTGATACTGTGCATCTCTGGCCTCCTTCTCAGCTCTAAGGGCGCTCATATACCCGGTGTAGTAGCTCAGATTTGTCTCCATGTTTTCGGCATGATTGGCCTCCACTTCCTCTCGGAGGCTCTGGACATGTGTCTCCATCTGTGTCACTCGATCGTAGAGTGTCGGTGGAGGGGGCTCGTCTATGTGTGCTCGAGCCTCAGCTGCCAGATCTGCAACGTCAACGTCTACCTCCTCGTCTGAGTCGATCGGAGCCCCGGCCTGCTGTCGTCTCCAACTCAAAACCCCGGTGGCCGATACCTCTAGACCTGCTAAAGAGACAGGTTTTGTGAGTCATTTCTTGGATATGTGAAGTCTTTAGTGTTGGATCGAGAGAACCGATAGAGGGGGGTGAATATCGGAAAACGTTCGGATTTAAAAGAGAATGCGTAGCGGAAGATTAAAAACAAACACACCCAAACACCAAGTCTTTTACTGGGTTCGGAGCCTAGGTCGACTCCTACTCCAAGGCCCACGGTCGCTGACCATTTACTGCGGGCAATACTATAATCGCGCAAAATCAGTTACAGAAATGGAATTACAGTTAAAGTGCAGTACTGAAATTAAACTCTTCTTTTTACCGACGTCCGGTGTAGATTACTTTTTCCGGAGCAGTAGGACGTCGTCGGCGCTTGTATCTTGAGTCGGGAGGTTGCTGGAGCAGAGCGCGGAAGCAGAAGAGCGTGGAAGCGTTGAAAGAATTCGTTGTTCGAAGCTTCGAGGTCGAGGGCCCTTTTATAGGCCCTGGGGGCGCCCGGAACGTCGGGGGCTCCCCCCCCACGTGTCGGTCGATCCGCCTTTAACTCGGGTCAGCTTCTGATCCCTTCAAACTCGGGATCAGATCTTGACCGGGGCCCCCGGGACACTGGGGGCGCCCGGATTGACCAGGTCAAACTCTTATCCTCTTGGCTTCGCTGGATCTGCTTCGGTAGCTTCACCTGGGGATGCCCGGGTGCAGCGGGGGCGCCCGGAAGCATGGGGGCGCCCCGAACATGAACTGTCGAAGCCTTCCTTTGCATTATGTGTTTTGTTTTCACCTTGGGGGCGCCCGGGACACTCCGGGCGCCCTGGTCAACTTTTGCCTCACTCCTTTGAGGCTCTCTGAGCTGCAGACACTCGTTCCTTCGGTCCTGCATCCAGGGTTAGTCCAAAACACTATAAAGCAACAAGATGTTAGTTTATACAGCCTTAGCTGTCTTGGTTCTGACTTTAGGTCTCCAAAATGGAACCCTAGGTCAAACCGACGCCTACTGTTCCCTCGACGGGGAACGCGTCCTCACCTACTCCTCTCGGGAGAATGTACCTGATGCCAACCGCTCCTCTGGTTGGACTTTTGCCTAGCGGTCCTTCGCCAGGTCTTGGATACCAAGCTGTCCTTTGCCCGGTGCCTAGCTGTCCTTCGCTAGGGCTTCAGTACCCTGGCATTCCTTCGTCAGTGCCTAACAGTCCTTCGCTAGGGTTTTGTGACCTGGCATTCCTTCGCCAGTGCCTAGCAGTCCTTCGCTAGGACATTTTACCCTGGCATTCCTTCGCCAGTGCCTAGCAGTCCTTCGCTAGGACTTTTTACCCTGCACACTAGAGTAACATGTTTAGATAACAAGTAAGACTTAACTTTTGAGCCCTGTTGCCATTATCAAAACTCAGGTTCGACTTGGGTGTTTTCTGCACCAACATTTAGGACTTCATAAAATGTAACACATTGTAAAGACAATCAAATATATGGAAATGTTATGATCAATTCAGTGTATATGTTGGTGTTATATTTTGGATAAAATCTCAATGAGTATGTTGGCAGGTTTAGATTGCTCCAATCATCTCTATTTATTGAGTATAAATTGAGGTAAGATCATTACTTATGGGACAACTTATATAGCTATGAATAGAGACATACTCATAAATTAAGGTCATCTTGTTAATTGTGTTAAGATGAGATCGTTTATGTAATGATTGGAGTAAATGAACCTACCATTTACTGAATCTACTATAAACTAGATTGGAATTTATAAGTTGAATTCAGGATTAGACATTAAGTATGTCTTGATCAAAATATATACGATGTTAATTTTGAGAAAAACATGCACTCTTCATTTGTTAAAGAGAAAAATATTGTAGCATGTGATTCATACCACATGTGCTTTTGGTCCGTCCACCGCGAGCACTTTCCGATTTACCCTAGCGGCCAGTGGAAAACTTCCGTAGGGCCGAGCAGGTCGCAATAGGTTCGACGCTTCCCAACCTCGTTAATCATTTTTAATAGTGGTAGTAGGAAAATAGATTATTGTTTCTCTACTATGTGAGACCCTTGAGATTATAAGTTAATCTCAATTTTACTCTAAGTGACTATTTAGCTGTCTGCTTAAAATTCTAATTAGTGTATGTTACTTTAGCATGCATCCTATTGGCTATGGATGATTCGATCTATAGAACATATCTAGGAAAACAATGGATAGAATGAATAGATTTTAGCTATAAAGGAAGATTAAGAGATATTTACATCTTTGACATTTATTTATTAGTCGACTAATTATTTTTTTTAGTACTTAAAATGTGATTGTGAATAATTATATTTAATGGAGATACTGAACATGCTTTTGGCTTAATTATCATCATGAGGGATTAGAGATGTTCATAATGATGTAAATGATTTAATTTGGGATAAAGACAAGTTATTGATGTCTCAGATTCGTTTTATAGAGCGATTAAATAAAATGTAATAACTTTTTTAGCATTGATTGCTCAGAGAGCAGTTATGTTAAGTGTAATAATTTTCTTAGCAATGAATGCTCAGTGTGTTTGCTGTCACACAAACTATTTTCCCTAATGTATGAATTGAATGTTTTTATATGGTCTTTGTGACTTGACTCATGAATAATCTTTGTGACTTACTCTTAAATAGTCTCTGTGACTTGATTCTTAAATAAACTTTGTGACTTTATTCTTGAATGGTCTTTATGACTTGATCTCTTATATGGTCTTTGTGACTTGACTTGTAAATAGTCTTTGTAACTTGATTCTTGAATGGTCTTTGTGACTTGATCTCTTATATGATCTTTATGGCTTAACTTGGATGAGTGGGAGATGTTGATAATGGGATTGTGTGGAACATGGGTTGCTAATGAAACCCATGTTGCCCACTTCTAATTTGGGTAAATTACCCTTTTAACCTCCTAGATTCACATTATAAATTGGTGTTCTAAGTCATTCGTTGGGGAAGGTGAAAAAGGAAGAGACAAGGAGAACATTCATGAAGGGAAAGGGATTTGGTTCGTAAAACAAGAACAACTTTCCAATCTTGATCGTCTTCCAGCAACAAGGGTGGAAAAAAAAAGATTAGCGAATTGACTGTAAATGTTTATGAATTCTTTTTCGTTACTCCAATTATTTACAACTATATTATGCATATCAAATCAACACATTCTTCTTCTTCCTATTCAATATCCTAAAAGCCTTGTAGACAATAATTTCTATTTTGAAATTTCCATGACTCGCAGCGATAAACAAGACAAATTAATATTGATCGAAAAAAAAAAGAAAGAAAGAAAAACAAAACATGTTCATTTGGCTTCCACAAAAACACAACGATCCGTTCATTTTTTCAGAACAATTTGTTAAAACTAATCTTATCCACAAGAATCTTGCAACCCCTATGACATTTTGAAAAGTCAAAAACAGAAGAAATTATGTTTAATATGATTCATAGTGACAACTAATTAAAGAACAATACTGATACTGATACTTTTGAGTACATCCATGTAGAAATCTCCTTAAGAGCTAGGGGTTTAGTTGTCTCCGTGTTCATGGAAAGCAGCCAAATACTTAAAGTTGGAGCTTGTACATTTATTAATTCAATCTTGTTCCATTACAATGAGGATTGCCAGCCTGATCTTCCCAAGGTGAATTCCAAGCTTGGATCTTTCTTTTCCTGACCATAACTTGAAGAAGCATTTGTTCCAGTTGATCTACAACGATCCTGATAAACTCCAAATTCAGTGAACAATGCTTTTGAGAAGAAATAGTTCTTTTTAGAGAATAATAATAATAATAATAATAATTTAATACCTCGGAGTCTGAACTGAATTGAAGTGAGATCCTGTATTATTTTGGCAAAATATATAGCTTTAAAAATTCATTAAGATTGCTAAGATAAAGTGATTAAGGAAACTAAAGTTAATTAATTACTTCACCTGGTGGCATTAGAATCCAAAACATGATGGTTTAGTGGTCTATTACTGCTTCCTGGTGCTAAATCTTCTTCAATAGACACTTCAGATTGGCCTTATTCAAGAACAGTAGTGGCTTGAATCAGAATTTTAATGTGTGAAATACCAGAAAAGAGCTTTTGTGGGATCAAAATACATGCATATTTAGATCAAGGTCAAACTAACCAAACATGATGTTAACAAAATGAAGAAAGAAGGGAAACTTTAAAAAATCAAATGCCAAGCAACAGGAACAACCTGTTGAAGCTGTAGGTTTGTCGCTAGACTTAAGAGCTCTATACATCTGCAAAGAAAAAACATGGATAAAGGCTACAGTTGGGAAAGCTAGAAACAGTAGAGAGATGGCCAATCATTTCTTAATGCAAGGATTCTATAGCCGAGATTGATGCTTTTGTGATTTGTTGAGGTTTATCTTGACGTAATTGTGAAAGGATCCTATTTTTCCTTTTCTCTCTCTCACTCTGCAGAATCATAACTCTCACTCGACTATTTCTAAAACAAAAACAAAACGTATTTAATATGTGAGTTGGTCAGACACTCCTATCCAAAAGACACTGCTTATACTTTTTTTTTTCCTTTCCTCTTTTATTTACCTACAACAATTTTCTTCTCTCCTATTAAATAAAATTTACTTTTATTCTCTCTCTTTAATAAATATCAGAGTACTGATTTAAAAAAAACAATATCTTGGATTAATTACACTAACCGTTTGAATCATCATGATATTATTTTTTGTGTGTGTTAAGATGTGGTATTGATTTTAAAAAATAAATAAATAAAGACTTCAGAAATGTATAGATTGAAATTAATTTAATCAAAATTCTCTAAATTTATCAATGAATTTTGACATGAAATTGAAGAGGTGAGTATCTAAAATATATGTATAGTCTCTAACTATGATTATGAAATTTCCACAAAAAACTATGGCTAGTGCTAAGTGGCATAGACCTTGATATTGATCTTCAAAAAATCAGTATCATGTTGCTTTTGGTCTTCCAAAACCAGCATGATATTGGTGTTAGTCTTCCTAAATTAAACCAGCAACAATTTAGCCTTGGATTTTGATCAAAAAGCCTGGTATTGATTTTCGAAGATTAGTATAATATTGTTGCTAATCTTCTCAGACAATACCACTATGTATAAAAATATTTAAATCATTTGGATCAATGCTAAGAATGTTTAAAAATAGTAAACGATGACACATTTAGATTCCCGTGAACCATGTGAACCCATATGACTTGGAATGGGTATGATCAGAGTCTCCTAGGTCTATCAATAGGTTTTGACTGAAATCCATTAATTGATTAGGGGTCTGGATTTCTAAAATTTTGGCATGGGATGGAAGATATGAATGTCTAGAATGTATATATATGACCTTTAACCATGGTTCTGAGACTCCCAAAAAATTTATATGGCACGGACCTTGGTGCTAGTCTACAAAAGGTACTAAGGTGTTGGTCTTCCAAAACTATTACCACGTTGGTGCTGGTCTTCCTTGTTAGGACACGTCGAGAGTTGGGGAAGTGAATAGCTCGATTTTGCTCGTTGTAGATTTATCGCGACGGAAGATTTGAGCAATGTTAATACATTCTTCTTTACTTGGTATCCACCTCCTTGAGGTGACTAATTCAAGGGTCCACTCTTCTCACACTCACATCCAGTATGAATATCTCCTTCTTGGAGGCGGAGAAGTTTCGTACAAGCTCACGAAGAAATATAACAAGAATACAAGCAAATACAAATGAAATTTTATAAAATTTATAGTAATGAACTTTTGCTTATCTTACTTTTCTTCTAGCTTGGAATCGCCCCTTGATGGTTGAAGATGCAGCAACACTTGCCTCTAAGAACCCACAAGAATAGGCGAAGAAGGGAGGAGTAGTGTTTTCAAATCCTTTATACCATGCTGATTAGGGTTTCTTAATCGATTAGCAAATCCATTACCATGTCAGATTCGATCGTTCAATGACTGTTTTTGAGAGTTTAATCGATCACCCAATCGATTAACAAAGTATTAATCAATTACCCAATCGATTAAACACATTACTGTACACTTCGCAAAATCACCTTAATCGATTACACAATCGATTAACAAGGTCTTAATGTTGGTGCAATCTTCATTAGGTCAAGATTTACTAGTTTGACTAAGCTCAGGTGAGCATGAGTTTCGATGTTTGACAATAATGTTCGGGCATTGTATGAAACAGGTCAAGTGGGTCAAAGTTGATCGGAGACTTGACTAGTGAAGATCTAATTACGGTTAGGCAAGGTGAAGTCCTAGTGAGACTAGGAAGACCTAGTTGGGAACTAGGTGAAGTCCAAGTGGATCTAGGAGATCACACGTTGGCAAGATGGAAGTCTATCGAGAGAATAGACCTAACTGCGATTAGGCAAGGCGAAGTCATAATGGGACTAGGCAAACCTAGTTGGGAACTAAGTGAAGTTCAAGTGGATTTGAGAGATTGCATATTGGCAAGGTGGAAGTCTACCGAGAGACTAGACCTGACTGCAATTAGGCAAAGGGAAGCTCTAGTGAGACTAGAAAAACCTAGTTGGAAACTAGGTGAAGTCCAAGTGGATATGAGAGATCGCATGTTGGCAAGGTGGAAGTCTACCGAGAGATTAGACCTGACTGCGATTAGGTAAAGGGAAGTCCTAGTGGGATAGGCAAACCTAGTTAGAAACTAGGTGAAGTCCAAGGTGGGTTAGCGGGAAGCTAAACACTTGGCTAAGAGAAGTCCTAGTTGAAAACTAGGCAAGAGAAATTCTAAGTCAGTCAAGGCCTGACCAAACACTTGGTGAGGAAGTCCCAAACAAGTGTCCCAAACAAGTCATGGAGGACTTGGGTTGGGCAAAGCAACCCTAGGCATGGAGGCTTAGAGTTATGCTTGGGCAATCGATCAGACTAATGTTTCTTGCGAGAATAGAAAGGCACTCAATCGATTGGGTAATCGATCAAGATCAATTCCAATCAATCATCTGATCAATTGGGAAGCTTCTGTCGCGAGAACAGAAGGTGATTGATTAAGGATGCTCTTAATTGATTGGGTGATCGATTAAGACAATTTCACGAAGAGCATAGTAAGGTGCTTAATCGATTAGGCAATTGATTAAGGTTGTGTTGCGCGAGAGCACAGAAACGTACTGAATTGATTAAACAATCAATTTTTTAATCAATTGGTCAATCAATTAAGCTTCAAAAACTAGTTATTAAATGGCTACATCTGAAGTGATAATCGATTGGGTAATCAATTGGTAACCCTAGGTAGTGAGTATATAAAGTTTTCATGCAGGTTGAAACTGAAACTTCTCCTCCTCATTGTTCGTCCATTCTTGTGAGTTTTTGGGGATAAAGTGTTGTTGCATTTTCAAACATCAAGGGGCAATTTCAAGCTAGAAGAAAGCAAGATAAGCAAGATATTTTTATTGTAAATCTTGTAAGATTTTATTTGTATTTTGCTTGTTCATCTTGTGTTTCTTAAGTGAGCTTGTACGAGGTTTCTCCATATAAACGAAGGAGACTTCATAGTGGATATGAGAGTGAGGAAGAGTGAACCCTTGAATTATCAACACAAGGAGGTGAATACCAAGTAAAGTCAAGAGTGTTAACATTGTTTCAAGTTTCCGCTGCAATAAATCTACAACGAAGCAATAGGAGCTAATCACCTCCCTCTAGCTCTCCTATCTATCCTAACAAATGGTATCAAAGCGAGGTTTCTCTTCTTTAGACTCATAGCCGAGAGAGTAAGAGCTAGAGGAAGAAGAAGTTGAAGAAACCCTAATTTCAAAAAGTCATCATCAAAATGGTTCAACTTCAAAAATGAAATTCGCTACAACATCCGGGCAACTCCACTGTCAGATAAAGCAAACTTCGATCTTTAGAAGACAAAGATAAAAAAAAATCATGATGGAGTAGAGTAATGATTTTCTTTAATGGAGGATTTTGAAGCTCCAACAAGTAGGAAAAGGAAGTTTCTCAAGAAAAGTAAATGGAATGAGGAACAAATCAAGAGGTGTGAGGCCAACATCAAGGTAACCAAAATTTTAGTTAATCTATTATCAAGTACAATCTTGAGTCAAATTGGAGAATTTCAAGATACCAAGGAGTTTTGAAGCAAATTAAAAAAATTTTGTGAAGATTCCTCCACTTTGCCAAGTCAAGACAAATCTAAAAAAAGAGATTCATCGGATGAAGAGGATTTGGAGTTTGAGAGATGCTCAACATTTGAAGACGAAATTGAAGATCCATCCTCAACAGAGTGTAACAACGAAGGCAAAGAGAGAAACTCTTTGTTTTATGTAGCTGAGGATTCGGATGTTGAAAATTACTCAACATCCGAGGATGAAGGTGAAGAGGCATCCACCTCAAGGTTTAAGGGGGAGTGTGACTCATCAATGACGGAACAAGAAGAAACCTCTACATTCAAATCAAAAGAAAAAGAATCAAGTGTTACCTCTACAACTCATGAACCTATATCAATTTCAAGTTGTAAAAATAAAGATCACGTCATTATTTTGAGTGTAGGGAAAAAGGGCATTACAAGAGTAAGTGTCCCAAATTAGTCAAGAAGATAGTGCAAGTGACACTCAAGGCCAAAGAAAAATCTAAGGAGGTCGGACCTATGGTGCGGAAGGATAAGAAGCACATTGTATGCTTCTTATGCAATCAAAAAGGACATTATTAAAATCAATATCCAAAGGAGAAGAATCTGACCAAGATCAAGAGGAAGCTCAAACTAAGGGGGAGTCTCCAAGAATAAGACAAAGGTACCATTAGATAATGATACTTATTTTCATCATGATAAAATGAATGCTAGATAGATTTTATCATTTTAATGTTATTTATCATAAAAATTGGAGGTATGAAGAACCTAAGAAAAATTATATAGTCTTCTAGCCAGGACTACTACACCTAAAGATAGGGAAAAATTTAAGTCATCATGGTAGACCTACCCAATCCAATGTCAAGAAGGAAAATTTCCAAGAAAATATTTGAAAATCAAGCCTTGAGAAAATAATGATTGAGAATCAAGTTTTAAGATCAAAACTTGATAAATTAAAAAAAACCCTTAAGAAAATTGAGAATTTGGTTAAGGGATCAAAGATTATAAACCTAGGTTTAGAAAAACAAAGACCCTCTAAGGGCAAAAGAGGTTTGGATTACAAACATAAAGCTAAAGAGAATGTGTCATCCTATCATAATGTTCCATATAGTTATGGAACCAAATCTTGGTCAAGAAGTCAAGTCAAAGTCAGAAGGGAAGTCATCGCTAGAGTTAACCAAGACAAGACTAACATGATTAAGGCTTCGAAGAAGTCTAGGAAAGTCATTAAAAGTATCAAGAGAAGTTATCCTTAATGAATACCTAGAACACCTAAGGAGCACTAAGAGATTTTAGATTCTTTAGAGTGTGTTCGACACCCCCTAGATGGGTGTAACTTTAATTGGAAGGGTAGTTAACTCAACCTTGATGAAGTTGATACTTTGGAGCATTATCAAGGGATGATTACCCTTGAAAATGACAAGATTTCATTATTTACTCTTGAGGAGTAAAATTATGCCAAACTACATTCTTAGAAGATTGAATTTGATAAAGTTGGCACAACTAGGATAGAATCTAAAAAAATGCCAAGTTAGGAGTTTTAGCATTCTCTTGGAAAGATAAGGGCAAAATTAGGACTAGTAATGGCTTAACGATGAATTATTGATACTTAGATAGAGAATTTAAGTATTTTTTATTTTATGCTAAAATGTCATGATTTGTATGATCTATCATATGTCATGACATCATATCTCAACATTTATATTTGATTGTGAAAATATAACATGTTATATCATACATGCATCATTTAGCTATAATGATTTTTGTCTTTGTAAAATATCCATAGGATGCATGTCATGTTCACAATCATGCATTGTTTAATTTATTAAAATTAAGGACATTGACATTAATTGATATCCTAGGTGGATGATCAAAGTTTATAATGTCTAGTTAGAAATGCATGATCCCTTAGTTTTAAGGAGAACTCATTTTTACATCTCGCAAGATTATAAGTTGACTTGTATGTATTTTTGAGACACATTAGATACAAATGAGATGTTAGGTGGATGAACAAAACTCAATGTGTTAAATTAGTACATGTTATTGAGTTTTTAGTATTATCTAAATAAGTGATTAAGTGAACTCTAATCATTGGAAAAATTAATGTATAAGTCATGTGCATTTAGCCCAAAGAACATGATTAGAAATTATTTTTGACAATCATTTCAAAACTATTTTGGAAAATCTTGACGATGTCTATCTTTTGATAGGTGTCATCATTGATAAATTGGATACAAAATAGAGTGAGACATTGAAGTGTTTCAATAGTTTCCAATTTTGTGTAAATTTCTAAAAATGGAAGCTATTTTTATAAAAGATTATTTTTCCATGACAACATATGTCAATGCCTGCACAAAATTTCACGATTTTTAAGATTTTATAGAATTATTTAGGAAATCAGAAACTCTCAAACGATCAGGTGATCGATTGGGAGATACACCAATTGATTAAACCAATCGATTAGGCAATTGATTGGTGAAAGTTTTCTGTGAGCACAAAAGCTCACATAATCAATCAAATAATTGATTAAGATGGCCTTAATCGATCCAGTGATCGATTAAGGAGTGACTTAATCGATTGGCACTACTGAATTTGATTGAAATTGTCTGATTTCGGTCTATTAACCCAATTTTGAGTAACCTAACAATCTTTAACCCTCTTGAATACTTTTATAAGTATATTAGGGTAATTTTCATGATGAAAACTGTTATTTGATAATTGTTATGTGATACACTAGAGATACAAAGATTAGCCCTATTTATATACAAAAACTAGGACCTTTTCAAAGGAATAAATCAAATCCTATCCTAAGAATAAATCAATACTTATCCCTAATATTTAGGATATTCTAACACTCCCCCTCAAGCTAGAGCATATAAATTATATGCACCCAGCTTGTTTTATATGTAGTCAATTCGAGGACCTCTCAGTGACTTAGTAAATATATCTGCTAGCTGATCATGTGAGTTAACAAAACTAGTAGATATTTCTCCAGATATGACTTTCTCTCTGACGAAGTGACAGTCGACTTTAATATGTTTTGTCCTCTCATGAAAAACGGGATTTGAAGCGATATGCATGGCGGCCTGGTTATCACATATAAGTGACATTTGTGTGACATCTCCAAACTTTAACTCTAGGAGCGACTGTTTAAGCCATATAAGCTCTTGACTGGCTATAGCTATAGCTCGATATTCTGCCTCTGCACTGGATCTTGCCACAACATTTTGCTTTTTGCTTTTCCAAGAAATAAGGTTACCTCCGATAAATATACAAAAACCAGAAGTAGATCTCCTATCGCTGGGAGATCCTGCCCAATCTGCATCAGAATATCCTATGATTCGAGTATGTCCTTTGTTTTCGTACAAAAGACCCTTTCCTGGAGCGCCTCTGATATATCGAACAATGCGAATTACAGCATCCCAATGTTCTTTACATGGAGAGTTGAGAAACTGACTTACTACACTTACTGCGAATGAGATATCTGGACGAGTAACAGTAAGATAACTTAGTCTCCTTACTAATCGCCTGTATCGTTCAGGATTTGGTAGAGGCTCCCCCTGATTTGGCAAGAGCTTGATATTAGGATCCATAGGGTTGTCAACTGTCTTTGAGTTTAACATTTTTGTTTCTTCTAGAATATCCATTGCATACTTTCTTTGGGATATAATGATCCCATTTCTGGACTGTGCTACTTCTATCCCCAAGAAATATTTGAGTCTGCCGAAATCCTTTGTCTGAAAATGTTTGAAAAGATGTTGTTTCACCTGTGAGATCCCAAGATGATCACTACCCGTGATGACAATATCATCAACATAAACTACTAGGTAGATGCAACCAGTAGATGAGTGGCGATAAAAGACAGAATGGTCAGCATTGCTTCGAGTCATGCCAAACTGTTGAATTACAATACTGAATCTACCGAATCATGCTCTGGGTGACTGTTTGAGACCATATAAAGATTTTCGCAAGCGGCACACAAGACCAGAAGACTCCCCCTGAGCAACGGAGGTTGCTCCATGTAGACTTCTTCGAGCAGGTCACCATGTAAGAATGCATTCTTGATGTCCAACTAATATAAAGGCCAGTGTTGAATCGCAGCAATGGACATAAGTAAGCGTATAGAAGACATCTTGGCAACAGGAGAAAACGTGTCCTCATAATCCAATCCGAAGACCTGAGTATAGCATTTAGCAACGAGACGAGCTTTAAGTCGATCAACCGTTCCGTCTGGACCAATCTTCACCGTATATATCCATCGACAACCAACAACTGACTTTCCTGGTGGTAGAGGAACGAGGTCTCAAATCCCACAGCTCCGTAAAGCACGCATTTCGTCTAGCATAGCCTGTTTCCATCTCGGGTGGGCAAATGCATCTCCTGCATTCTTCGGAACAGAAACAGATGACAAAGAGAAAAGACAAGAATAATAGGAAGGAGAAAGACGATGGTAACTCATAGATACATAATGTGGAGAAGGATTACGAGTGGAACGTATACCTTTCCGAAGTGCAATGGGAATATCAGATTCAGAAGACTCGACCGGAGGAAGGGGTGTAGGATCTAGCTCCAGAGATGATCCCATGGCTGGCGGCAAAGCTGGCTGAGGACGACGCTGATAAACCTGCAACGGAGGAGAAATTGGAGCTGGAGGTGATAGAGAGTCCTCCGGAGGATAAAAGAATGATACAGGCACAGAAGAAGGAAACTTGGAAGACGATTCTGAAGGCCCAAAGAAAAGAACCGAATCAAAGAACGTGACATCAGCAGAGATGAAATACCGACGGAGAGTAGGGGAATAACACTTGTACCCTTTCTGAGACCGTGGGTACCCAAGGAAAACACATTTATGCGATCGAGGAGAGAGTTTATCAATTCCAGGATCAAGAGCATGAGCAAAACATGTAGAACCAAAGACCCTAGGTGGTAAAGGATGAAGGGACTGATTTGGATACAGTATATGATAAGGTATTTAACCTTGTAAAGTAGACGAAGTCATGCGATTGATAAGATAACATGCTGTAAGTACGGCTTCTCCCCAAAATCGTAGAGGAACATGAGAGTGGTGGAGAAGAGCCCGGGTGGTCTCTAGAAGATGACTATTTTTGCGGTCTGCAACTCCATTCTGTTGAGGAGTATGAGAACAAAACTTCCGATGTAATATGCCGTGAGTTGCCAAGAAGGTCTGAAATGAAGTAGATAGATACTCACGTGCATTATCACTCTGTAAGGATCGGAGAGGGACACCAAATTGTGTTTTTATTTCATTAAAAAAAGATTGGAAAATAGAAAATAGTTAGGATCGATCCTTCATCAGATATAACCAAGAACAACGGGAGAAATCGTCTATAAAAGTAACAAAATATCATGACCCCAATGTAGAGGTAACACGACTTGGACCCCAAATATCTGAATGAACCAAAGCAAAGGGAGACGTAGCCCGATTTATAATGCGAGGAGAAAACGAACTACGTACATGCTTACCTAACTGACATGACTCACAAGATAAAGACTTTAAGTGAGATAGACTAGGATGTAATTGTTTTAACTTACAAGACCAGGATGTCCTAACTGAGCATGAATCACAAGTGGAGATGCCGTCGTTGTACCAATGAAAGAGTGTTGGTGAAGTCGATATAGACCATGAGCCTCACATCCGAAGCCAATCATCCTCCCCGTATTCCAATCCTACAATGAAACAGAGGATTTAGTAAATGAGATGACACAATCAAGAGACCGAGTAAGCTGACTTATTGATAATAAATTAAAGGGAGCTCCGGGGACATAAAGAACATTCTGAATGGGAAGAGATGGAGAAGAATGAACACTACCAACACCTTGGGACTGAGTTTGAGAACCATTTGCCATGGTGACAAAGGGTAAATAACCGGAAGTAGATAACGAGGAAAAAAGAGATCTATTACCGGTGATATGATCGGTGGCCCCAGAGTCAAGTACCCAAGGACTCGAAGAGCGAGATATGCCAGCAAAGGAATTACCAGCTTGTGTAACGACAGCAAAGGAATTAGAATCCCGTCGATCCTCATACCATTTCAGAAAGTCATCATAGGAAGGCTGTGGAGTCGGAACCGGAGTTAACTATGAAGTGGAAGCTGAAGAAGTGACAGAACATTGAGCGATCTGAGCAGCACGCGGAGGTCGACCATGGAGACTCCAACATTTATCAATCGTGTGTCCTGGTCGGTGACAATGATCACACCAAGGACGCCCTTTGCCACCCTTACGAGGTGGAGGTTTGTTATTGTTCCGAGAAACCAAAGCCGAAGAGTCAACAGGAACAGAAGATGGAGTTGCCGAGATTTTGGCTGGGACACGGAGGAGAGTCGCCCAGGTAGAGTCCATGGTGGCCTCTATGGGGCTACCTAGGATTTGATCACGAATATGAGAGTAATCTGTGGGCAGACCATATAAGGCCAGAGACATAAAAAATTTCTTCCGATTTTCAAGCTCTGCAACGGAAGTGGCCGCAGGTGGGAGCAGGTCATTGAACTCGCATAGAAGGCTAGAGACTGATTCCAGATAAGTTGACATAGAATCTTCGATCTAACGGGTACTAAGGATATTCATGAGGTCTTCACATACTTGATAAAGTCGCCGAGAAGTGTTTGTAAACAGTTGATGAGCCTGTATCCAAACATCCTTGCAGGTGATATGAGTGCGGAAGACATCCCTAAGAGATGGATGAATAGTAGCCCGGATAATACAACACAATTGAGCATCAATCTTTTTTCATAAAGGACGATCTGTGACTTGAATATCCTCCTCAGTTTGGGTGAGATGTGTCTCATAACCCTATCCAACAAGCCAGAGTTTAATGTGAGAGGACCAAGAGGAATAATTCTTACCATCCAACAACTCCGACGATAGCGGTGTCGTGACATGGTTGGTAAAAATTGAAAGATCCGGTTTCGTAGTGCCGGAGGTAGCCATGACAAATTAAATCGGTGCTGATCCAACGAATATAAGGAGCATGGATGGAGATTTCTTCTACAGAGCGTCACGCCGGCGGCCTGGAAGTCTTGGAGGATCTTGGCCTTGGCGGGGGGCTGGTCGTCTACGGCGTTCACTCGATCGACGTTGTTGCCGATCTCGGAAGGTAAAAAAAAATCTCTTGATGTCAGCGCCGGAATCTTTGATGGCGTCGATGATCTTGGTTTGATCCTTCAACTGCAAGAAGTCGACGGCGGAGATAACGACGTCGACTTGCTTGATGGCGCTCACCAGGCTTCCGTGGTTGTTCAGATCCTCGTGGAGGAGCGTTCAAGGGAAGAGATTCAATGATAGGCGAGGGCAGCGGCGTGCGTGCGCGAGTATCCGAGAGGCGCAGATGTGCGTGAACGACAGTCGAGGGTGGCAGCGTGCGCGAGCGGCAGGAGATCCGGCTCGCTAATGCTGTGCGCGGGGCAGTGGCGACCCGTGGGCAGGATCTCGCTCCCAGGTCTCGCTCCCAGGTCGCGAGCGAGATCGAAGGCGGCGGCGGATGCTGTGCGCGGGGCAGCCGATGCGAGGAAGACGCACGGGGAGGAAGGTCGCGCGCAGGTCTTGTTGTGGAGAGGAATCGTGCGAGGAAATCACGCCGTGAGCTGGTGGAGGAGAGACGCATTCGGGAGAAGAACGCGCGTCGAGAGAAGCCGCGTCGTGAGAAGGAATCGCGAATACGAAACCCTAACGCTCTGATACCATGTTATTTGATAATTGTTATGTGATACACTAGAGATACAAAGATTAGCCTTATTTATATACAAAAACTAGGACCTTTTTAAAGGAATAAATCAAATTCTATCCTAAGAATAAATCAATACTTATCCCTAATATTTAGGATATTCTAACAAAAACAAAAAGAGAGAGGTTTATGGTGCAAAATTGGATGTTAAGGAGAGGTTTAGATTTAAGATTTAATTTTTAAAACCTCATAACTTGCTTTGAGCTTCCTTAAAGATTTAGAAACTCAAAAATCATTGTTGATACAATGATAGAAGTTTAGGGCATGTTTTGATAGGGAGGTCTTCCTTAAATGCATGATTTTCTTTTCTTTGATAAATTCAAGGAGACAATGAGAATTGAGAATCTTCATTGTGATGGATATATGCTCAAGGTTAAGCATTGAAAATAATGAAAGGTATGGGACTTTCTGTTAGGATCAAAAGGAATTTAGATATCTCCATAATGGTATGATATTGTCCACTTTGGGTTTAAGCCCTCATAGTTTTGGTCTTGGGCTCTCCCCCTCATACTAATGGAGATATCTTTCCTTTATAGGCCTATGATTTTTCTCATGTATTTTTAATATGGGACTATGTTTGCAACCTTACAACCCCAACACTTTCATTGGGTACCTTTGAACAAATTGACTCTCGAGGAGAGAGCTTTTGATGTGTGTCAAAAGGGGAGAAAATGTAGGGTTTAAGTTAGAGAAACCATCATTTATGTTTTAGCAAGGGATGAAGAAGCAAGTTAGGTGAATATGAGTTAGCCTAAGTTAAACGTATTATCAAATATCAAAAAAGGAAAGATTGTTGGTGCAATCTTCTTTAGGTAAAGGTTGACCAATTTGACTAAGTTTAGGTGAGCTTGAGTTTTGAAGTTTGACAATGATATTTGATCGTTGTGTGAAATATAGGTCAAGGTTGATTAGAGACTTGACTAGTAATGATCTAACTGTGGTTAGGCAAGGTGAAGTCCTAGTAGGACTAGACAGACCTAGTTGGGAACTAGGTGAAGTCTAAGTGGATCTAGAAGATCATACGGTGGCAAGGTGAAAGTCTACCTAAAGACTATACCTAACTGCGGTTAGGCAAGGTGAAGTCCTAGTAAGACTAGGAAGACCTAGTTGGGAACTAGGTGAAGTCCAAGATGATCTAGAAGATCGCACATTGGCAAGGTGGAAATCTACCAAGAGACTAGACATAATTGCGGTTCATCAAAGGGAAGCCCTAGTGGGTCTAGGCAAACCTAGTAGGAACTAGGTGAAAACCAAATGGATATGGAGATCGCACATTAACAAGGTAGAAGTCTACCAAGAGACTAGACCTAACTTCGGTCTACGGTTAGGCAAATGAAAATCCTAGTGAGACCATGCAAACCTAGTTAGGAACTAGGTGAAGTCCAAGGTGGGTTAGCGGAGAGTTAAATACTTGGCATAAGAGAAGTCCTAGTTGGGAACTAGGCAAGAGAAAATCCATGTCGGTCAAGGTCTGATCGAACACTAGGTGAGGAAGTCCCAAACAAGTCATGCAGGGCTTGGGTTGGGCAAAGCAACCCTAGGCTTGGAGACTTAGGGTAATGCTTGGACAATCGATCTTCGATTGACTAAGGTTTCTCGCGAGAACAAAAACGTGCTTGATCGATTGGGTAATCGATTAAGGTCAATCCCAATCAATCAGGTGATCGATTGGAAAGCTTCTGCTGCGAGAATAAAACCAGTCTTAATCGGTCACGTGATCCATTAAGAATGCTCTTAATCGATTGGGTGATCGATTAAGGCAATTTCGCGAAATGCATAGTAAACTGCTTAATCAATTTGGTAATCGATTAAGGCTGTGTTGCGCGAGAGCACATCAACGTGCTGAATCGATTAAGCAATTCTCAATCGATTGACCAATAGATTAAGTTTCGAAAACTAGTCGTTAAACAGCTAGATCTGACATGATAATTGATTGGTAACCAATCACGAGTATATAGGGTTTTCATGCATGTTGAAACTGAAACTTCCTTTCCTCGTTCTTCGCCCATTCTTGTGAGCTCTTGGGGACAAAGTTTAAGTGCTCCAGGTTGATTTTGATATGGTCCTATTAGATTTTAATCTCTGTGTCTAAGTGTGTAGGAGCTTAGGAGCGCAGGAAGTCGAGCGAAAAACGTAGCGGTCGAGAAGGATAACACAGGAAGGGAGCCGATGGGCTCGGTGCATCCGAGGGATGTGGAGGTTTGCGGAAGAGTACGTTGATGGAGCGAGAAGGACGTGCGCAAAGTCCGAGGGACGAGAAGTCAGGAGGAAGCTCGCTTGAGGAGAAGGTCGGAGGAGGGTTCGAGTGAGCCCAACTCTGGAAGGCCTGGAAATCCCCCAAGAAGACCCTTCGTAAAATTGGTTAGCAAGGTGTTTACTAAAAAGCACTTGGGCGCCCCTATGCATACAGGCACCTGACATTCAAAAATTCATCCAAACTTACCGTTTGTGAACGTCGCGCATCGGATAACGCACAAGCCACGTGTTAGGCACCCTAAACCACTCGAGCGCCCCTATAGTGCCACGTCAGCATTCGAATAAAGTTAACCAGGGCTATAAATAGGCCTCTGGAGCTCAATTCCAAATCACTCACTCACTGCAAACGAATTCTTTATAATTATTCACTATTTTTCTGAGCTTTTATTGTGTAAGTGACTTCTACACCCAAAAGAGTTTATTCAGGAGAATCGCGCTACATTCTGTCTTGGATTAGCAATCTCCCTAGTTCCAAACTAAGTAAATGTTGGGACCTTGACGTACGGCTAGAGGGAGTGAATAGTCGTTCACCCACTTCGATTGTGGTTCTTCCTACAACGTTAGCGTGCGCAAGTGGAAATACTAATAACACAAATAAACAAATGCTAACACAAACCGTTTATGTGATTCGGAGATAAGGCTCCAACTCCACGGCTGTCCGTAAGATAGACGATCCCGATCCCGTCGGTGGATGAGTCCCCGGAAGACCTCCTGCTAGCTCTTGTCGCTCCTTGTGGGTGGAGAAATCTCGCCACAAAACCACACCAACACCCGAGCACTAGAAGACTACTAATAAGCTCTAACCAAGTTTATTTCGTCAACTCTTTCCCAGTCAAACCGAGCTCTCTTAAATAAAGCTCATAGCTGAAAAGAGTCATTACTAGTCGATTGGTTCAAGCACCAGTCGACTGGTCTACTTGGATTCGAACGTTACAGACCAACGCTTCGAATTCCAGCCAACATCAGTCGACTGGTCACAGGATCAGTCGACTGATCTTTCTATACACTTCACCAGTCGACTGATCCAAGCATCAGTCGACTGGTCCATTCCTAAACCTAGGGTTTCCCTTCCTGAGTATAATTCTCTCAGCACTCGAACCCTCACGACTCAGCTAACCCTTCCTCCAGCAGCCTCGACCTGTTGCCTTCAAGCCTTCTTCGACTTTGGCTCTCGTCTCTCGGATGCATGCAAGCCCACAACTCATCTCCCCATGTCATCCTTCACGTATGCCTCGAAGTGCGCTTCCCTCGCCTCATCGTCCCTGCTTTATCCATGGTCCCTCGGATGCATGCAAGCCCACGGCTCGTCTCCCCATGTCATCCTTCACCGGTCCCGAAGCTGTCTAGCTAAGTCTATGTGTATCCTGCAAACCTGCATACTCAAATACACACATCAAACACAAGGGTGAACCTAACTTAAACTCTTTGCCCAAACATCAAAACACTTGGTCACTCCGGACCATAGATTGCCCCAACAATCTCCCCATTTTTTAGTTTTGGCAATACGTTTAAGTTAGGGAAAACAAATAGCAAATACAATGCTAATAAACATTTGGACTTACGTTGCCAAGGCTTTACCTTGGACTTATACCGTCAATGCGTATGCAATGCAAACATGTATGGATCCTATCATAAAGCATCCCCACACATAACCTCCCCAAGAGATAGGATTTTTACCAAACCAGACTTTTTAAAATCTCTCCAAGGCTCCCCTACGTTGGACTTACAAAGGCTTTTTAAAAACCTCTTCAAAGTTCCCCCTTAGCCAATAACCGAGCATAAAGCTCCCCCTTTACCTAAACTCCCCCTTGACCTAGGATTTCTTACAAATGCGTGTTTGGTTTCTCACTTAAACCCAACACTTCTCCCCCTTTGCCACACATCAAAAGGACTCCAACAATCTTCCTCTTATTAGATCCATTACCCTCTAATGATCATAAACAAAGTGTATTAACTCCCATAAGATTATACACTTGTTTTACACCATCACAACACTTTCCAATTACTGAAAAACAATTTCAGCTTACATCAGTCGATTGAGACAGTTACCAGTCAACTGATCCCCATTAAAAAACTATACAGTAGTTAGTCTCTCTCCGACAATACTGTTACCAGTCGACTGCCCCCTGAACCAGTCGACTGGTACCTTGAAAATCCCATTTTCAGCATTTCTAATCCAATTTCAGAAATGCACCAGAAATTCCATAAATCTCCAAAATTTCCTAAATTTTGTGGAGAGGTTTGTGATACCTAGGGGTGTCAAAAATGAACACGACCCGATAACCCAACCCGAGTCGACACGAAAAATACTAGGTTAGGGTTGGGGGTTTTATGCTTAGGGTCAGATTGGGTTGAACCCGAAATCTGACCCGGAATTTTTTTCTGGGTTGTGTTGGGTTTGGGTTGACCCGGGTTGACCCGAATTAAAAATCAGGTCACCCATCAACCCGAACCCACCCGAACCCACCCAAACTCTATGTTGTTTTTAAGTGGCAATGTGATAGGGTTGCAGGGCATAAGGGTAATATACTAATATCCATTTACCATATTTGATTATTCGTATATATAATCCTAATTACTTCCTCCCCCAAAGCTCCAAGCCCGAGACAGCCACTTTTGTTGACTTTTTTTGCCGAACAACTTAACCCACCGCCACCAGCTCAATATTTTGTTGCTTCCTATTAATCCATTACTTATTATATTTAAAAGTTTAGGGCAAAGTTAATAAATAGCGATTAGCGAGAAGCCGAGAACCGAGTTACCGAGAAGAAGTTCACTGAATGTCTGAATCCTGGTTCCCCCAACTTCATCATCGTCTCATCAAGTTTTTCAGCGTTCCAGAAGAAGTTCCAGCGTTCCATCAAGTAATCAGTAATGGATGACTTTTTTTGCCGAACTTTTTTTGCTTCCTATTCTTTTCCAGCGTTCCATCAACTTCCATTTTAGGGCAAAATTTTAGCGTCAGCCATCAAGTTCCTGAATCCTGGTTCCCCCAACTTCATCATCGTCTCATCGACAAAATGAGTTCACAACCTATTGATCTTGACCAAGAGGAGGATAGCGAGAAGGAGAGATCGGAGGGTGTACCAGCTATATCTATAACTACAAGGGATTTAGATGTTGATGAAGAAACATGTTCTTAAGGCAAGGCCTCCGGCACTGGAAGTGGCAAACGAAAGAGACTCTTGAAATCAAAGTGGTGGCAATATTTTGAAATGCTTCCTAAAATAGAGGGAGAAGATTTGCGTTGCAAATGCAAAGCTTGTGGGATTACATACAAAGCGGATAGTAGCATGGGTACAGGTAATCTCTGACACCATATCCTTAATCAGTGTCCTAGACAAAAAAAAAAGTAGTGATATTGCTCAAGCTTTGTTAGAACAAGGCGATAAAAGTCTTTCCATTAGGTCACAAAAGTTCAACCAGGAAAGATTTAGAGAGTTGTTAATCTTAGCAATTGTGAGGCATGATTTACCGTTTCAGTTTGTGGAATATGAGGCAATTAGATCAATTTTTACTTATTTGGAACCTCAAGTCAATCATTTCACTAGAAACACCGCAAGGATTGATATTCTAAAGATGCATAAAAATGAATGCAATAAACTAGCTAAAGAAATGCCTTCATGCCCTGGAAAAATTTGTTTCACTTCTGATTTGTGGACTTCTATTGCCACTGATGGTTATATATGTTTAACAGCACATTTCATTGATTCTAATTGGGTTTTGCAAAAAAGGATTATCAACTTCTCTTACATGCCTCCACCTCACTCTGGTATTGCATTGTGTGATAAAATTAATAGTTTATTTAATGCTTGGGGAATTTAGAGAAAGGTTTTCACAATTACATTAGACAATGCTGTTGCAAATAATGTATTTGTTGGCCTTTTAAGGGATCAACTTGGTTTAAATTGTTCATTAGTGAGTGGTGGCGAGTTTTTACATGTTCGTTGTTGTGCACACATTCTCAATTTAATTGTGCAAGAAGGTTTGAAAAAAATTGATAGTTCTGTTGATAAGATTCGTGAATGTGTAAAATATGTGAAAGGTAGTCAAGTGAGAAAGCAAAAGTTTATGGAATCTGTTACCCAAACTTCACTTGATTCAAAGAAATCACTGAGGCAAGATGTTCCTACTAGATGGAATTCTACATATTTGATGCTTTCTAGTGCTATGTATTATCGACGTGCTTTTAATCATTTGAGATTGACTGATACTAATTTTACACATTGTCCATCGGTTGATGAGTGGGGGCAAGTTGAAAAAATATGCAAATTCCTTGAGGTTTTCTATGAGACAACAACTTTGTTTTCTGGAGTGAAATATCCTACCGCCAATCTTTACTTTCCTCGTGTCTTTACGGTTCAGTTGACAATAAGTCAAGCCTTACAAAGCTCTGATAATTTCATGAGATCAATGGCCAATCGGATGTTTCAAAAATTTGATAAGTATTGGAAAGATTATAACATTTTGTTTGTCATTGCTGTGATAGTTGATCCGAGGTTCAAGATGCAGTTTGTTGAGTTTTGTTACAACAAGTTATATGGACATGGCAGCAATGAATTAAGTCTTGTAAGATCTAAATTGCTTTCTTTGTTTGAGGAATATATGCATATGGGTATTACTTCCAAGCTAAATACTGGCAGTGCATCTTCAAGTTCTCATAGTGTCATTGATGATAATGCTTCTCTTGCTCTAAATTTAGATAGTGGATGCATGGATGTTTTGAAGGTATTGCTAATAATGTTTGTTTTTTCTCATTATTTTTACTTCTTGTTACCAAAAATTTTATTTATGATATAGGAATTTGACACCTTTCAAAGTCTAGAATTCATTGGTAGAGCTCAAAAAAGTCAATTAGAGCTCTATTTGGAAGAACCAATAATTGATAGAATAACAAAATTGGATGTTCTCGGGTTCTGGAAAGCTCACCAATTTAGGTATCCTGACCTTGCACAAATGGCCAGAGATATCTTGAGTGTTCCAATTTCTACAGTTGCTTCTGAATCAGCTTTTAGCACTGGTGGTAGGATACTTGACCAATATCGCAGTGCAATGAAGCCTGATGTTGTTGAGGCATTGGTTTGTTGTAGAGATTGGTTAGCTGGAGACAAAGGTAAGTGGTTTGGCTTTTTATTTTCATTTGAAGTTATTTGTTTTACTAATAATTTTTTTTAGAAACTATTGAGGTGGGGTTGAATGATTTGACTGAAAATATTATGAATTTATTCACAAATGAGGATGCTGGAATAAAAACTACTTCAACAAATGATTGATGATTCTAATGAAAGGTAAATGGGTTAAATTGTTAAAATTTGTTAATTACAAGTTTTTAAAAATCATTTAGATTTTATTTTTTTATTTCATTCCTTGTTTTAGGTTTGTCTGGTAAAAAAAGGGAGTAAAATGATGGAGAAGTGGAGTTTGATATGTGAAAGTTATTTTGTGAAGCTTGAAGACTTTATGTATTTTATATTTTGATATCATAAATTTTTGTCATGTAATTATTTATTTTGTGAAAGATTTGACTTGTCACTTGTTTAAACAATTTTCCCTATCATTAATTGTACATTTGTAGCATTTTGATTTCTGAACTTGATTTTTGGCACAAGATAATTCTTAGTTGTGAAGTTGATACATCAGTGCTAATTGCTAAAAGCTTCAGGTTTTGTTTGAGGACTTAATGTTCCTAATGCAAACTTTGTTCCTGTTGTGTCAACATCGGATGTAATGGAATTAATGAACATTGGGCAAAAGAATCATGTTGTTGGTTCTACAACTTTGAATGATCGTAGTTCGTAGCCAACTGATCTCATAGGTATCATTACAAGTTTGTTTTTGTTGTTATTATTATTAACTTTCTTTTGCACCTATAAATTGTTCAAGTGTGTTACATGCAGTTGCTTGACTGTTCCTTATAGAAAGTCACGGGAGAAAGGCTAAAAGAAGTACAACTGTTTTATTCCTTGCTTGTTTTAGGTTTATGGAAACAACTTTGAGATTCAAGCATTTGCAGAAATGTACAACCGCCCTATACATATATACTCCTATAGCACTGGTATGGTCTCATTTGTTGATAGTTTTACAATGTTCTAATCGACAGTAAATTTTGTAATTCCTACTTTTTATGTACAGAACCTATTAACATCTTTCAAGGGAGTTATGTCACTGATGTCCCTCCAATTCAGTTAAGTTACCATCACGGCAACCATTATAACTCACTGGTCGATCCACGTAGGATGACAGTGGGTGCAGGTCTTGGATTCAGTAGTCTTCGAGGGGTAAGTTTTTTTCGTGATCATCTGTAGTTTCATAACAATTTATTCTGTAAACCTCACAATTTTGCATTATATTTATTAAGATAGGCGAGGACTAAAAGGTTATACTTTACTCCATATTCACTTATTCAGCTGTGATGTCCTTTTAAATTATTTTGGACCATTGCTGCTAGTTTCTCACTGTACTTCATCTAGATAATATGTCAGTGGCATCATGTCTGATATTGACGGACTAACTGGATTTGTTTCTATTGCATTCTTCCCCTAATTGATCTCCTTTGTAGAGAAACATAGATAAGGATCAGGTGAAGACTGCCATTAAAGCCCAGCAAGACCACCTACTTGATAATGTAAGTACAGTTTAATTTCTTTGTGGCACAGATTGTCATTGTGCAATGTTCTAGATTCTTTGATTATCATCTATTGAATTTAATTATGGTTATTTTTTTTTCATTAGCTGTTCTGTCTAGTAGATCACAAACTAGGTCTAGTATCCTGAATCATAAGAGCCATAATAATACTTGAATGTTTTGATGACATTAATTCCCACTTGTTGGCTATTGGTGTTAGTGGGTCAAGCACAGAATCCCTTTTTTGTCTTTTTACTGTTTATTAAGTATTTTGAATTTATATTTAATAATTTTAAAATTTTAAATCGGGTTGGCGGGTTGGTGGGTTGGAACGGGTTCGGGTTCGGGTTTATAGGTTTCGGGTCAAAGTCGGGTTCGGGTTGAGTATTTTTTTAAAAAAAAATTCAACCCGACCCGAATCTGACCCGACCCGACCAATCCGAATTGACACCCCTAATTAATTCGCTCATAGTTCCTAATTACATGGAATCCCACTCCGTTTATATTTTCACTGTCTTACTAATTCTCCTCTTGTCCCTGTAAATAACACAACTAAACTCTCCTTAATCCACACACTAGCGCTCTTCTAATCTATTGTTTCGATCTTCTCCTCTTCCACAACAAGAAACCGAGCAATGGCGATCGGCGATTACCATTCTCTGTCGTCCGTCTTCAAGGTGCCTAAGCGCAGGCGAACAGAGCGTCACCACCCATCGCCTCAGTCGGATTCTTGGCTCACCGAAGATGAGAAGGAGTGTATCGTGTTAGGTTCTGAGCGCAGCGGAATATTTATAATAAATCAAAAATCTGCTTTTAAATCATGGATCTTTTCGTGGTACGTATAGTTCTAAACTAAATGATGCGAAAACAAGCATAAATTGAAAACATACCTTGTAATCTTTTGCTTATTTGTGAATAATATCACGAACAGATGAGAACCCCACGTGTGACTCCTCTAGCGGTATCCACGCGCACAAGATCACGAACTAGATGATCTGTTAGGTGCTAACCACTTGGATCGACAGAATTCTTTCAGATGCACTATGGATCTGGAGATGTGTCTCCAACTAGAGAAGAAGTAGTCGAAGGCTTCCCGAGAGAGATGGAGAGAAATCGCACAAGAGAGAGACGAAGGAGAAGTGTGTCCTCCTTTTCTTCCAAGGGTGGATATATATAGTCTCCAAGGAAGATGAAGAGACATGACTCTTCATATTCTTCATTAATTTATCATAATTGCGACTTTTGAAATTCTCCATTAATAATCATTAATAGAGATTTTTCATCTTCTCCATTAATAATCATTAATAGAGACTCTTCATCTTCTCCATTATTGCCACAATAATTGTGACCTTTCAAATTCTCTAAAGAGAATAAGAGATAAATCTACTCTCTTTTCTCCACATCAAATAAATCCATATTTGATCTTGATCCATTCTCGCTTTCGATATTTCAGAAATAATTAATAATCTAATTAATTCTTATTCAGAAATAATAAATTGATTAATTTTAGTTTCCACTAAAATAATCAACAACAGATATTGTTCGTGTCTATGTGCTATGCGTACGACCCTCTAGGTTCTATACACGAAGGCAGTGTAAATCTATACACAGACTAAGGTAACCATCTAGCAACAATTTTTAGCCACCCAACGTGATAGAATATTAGTTATAAATTAAAACCTCCATGAACCGATTACTGTGTAATTCAATCTCTTCATCTTTATCTTACATCCCAATTAATTCGGTGCAGTATGCATCATCACCAATTAATTATTTTACTTGATTTCCAAGATATAATAGACTCATCTTGAATGATAATCATTCCTCCCATGGTCATGGATTTCGAGTCACTAATATCTCTATCAAGCGGCCAGGATGTTAACTCCCAAATCCAAGAGAGCGATGAATCCTCTATTGACTCAACACTATTCTCTTTACATTTTGTCATGCACCTAATTACCGTATTAATCATAATCTGATTAAAGATTGCTTTTAGCCGCATCAAAGTACATAACTCCACGCATAGAATATATGAAAGTCTCAAGTCGAAAGATCTGTTACACTCGTTCATTAAGACGAACTACTAATGATGCTTAATATGTGGTGTTCTCTTAAGCGGGTCGTGCCCAGTGTACCTCTAAACTCAAGGCACCCCCAAGTATAACTTGGATATTCATCCCTCCGATCTATCTTGACCTAGCCATACTTAGCGTTCATCTAGATATCTATATCCCCTCTAGATATCTATCCGATCAAGGATGATTTTCAGAATAATATAACCATTAATATGTGGGACTTTATCATACGGCTGGTTGAGTACGTACATAAAGGCAGAAGGCGCATATCGCAAGAGAACACACAGGGAGCAGGGAAAATGATTACACTCAGTCAAAGTCAGTACAACCGGACTTGTCTCCCGGGCAACAATCAGGCTGCTCGGGGCCTCGAGGAAAGACCTTTACCTAGCTTGGAGGGCCTCTACAATCTCGAGTCAGCGTCAGAAGGCAGGAGCTGCTCCTTCTTCAGCTTATCGATGGCCCATAGATCCCTGCTGTAAGCGGTCCATCACCTGGCCGGCTATAATGGCGCGGAATTCCTCCGACTCCAGGAACCTCGCTTTGAAGCCCAGCTCAGCCTCCTTCGAGTCAGAAGCTTTGGCTGCCCTAAGTGTCAAGAGCTTGGCCTCGGCAGCTCCATAAGAACGCCTTTGCCAGGCCAACTCAGCAGCCATCTCTGATTGATCGAACAAGGCCTCCCTGAGCTCCTCTGAAGTGGCTCGCTCGTCCGATCGAGCTCGGATCAGATCATCCTCCAGGACAGAGACTCGGTCAGTGGCCATTAGGAGGGCAGACTCCATTTGGGCTGATAACTGCTTCTCTCTCGCCTGGAGTTGATCTCTCTCCCGCGTCACTTGGAGAAGGTCCTCGATGACCGACACGGCCTTCTCGGACGCCAAGCGTTCTCTATGCCGGGAATTCTGAAGAACCTGGTCTTGCAGGAGCTTCCGCAGGTGCTCGACTTCTTCACAAAGAGCTCTGCTGACGCCTGCCTGCATCACTCCTGACTGATGTTCATAATTAGCTACTGCTTTTGCTCGCAAGGCTCGATGGAGTAAGACCTCCACTTGGGGCCCGGAATACAGGCCCTGACCAACTATTACGCATTCTTCAGCTGCCTGTCATCGCATCGAAAGGTTAACAGGCGGGCAAGAAAGCAGCCGATGCAATAATAACTCGCACCTTCAGGAGTGTCTCTCGAAGACCGGCTAGCGGTCCAACCGAGGCTTGCACGACTACCCCTTCCAGAGTACTGGGTGTGTCACCTCGCCCCTCCGGCAGCGGTGAACTCGGGCGAGGGGGAAGTCGTTGGACGACTGGAGCTTCTGGTGGCACGATGGAGGGGTTGGAGTCATCCCCTTCAGAACTAGAAGTCTCCACCGGTAAAACCCCCTCAGTCGGGGTCTCCCTTAATTGCACCGGAGGGGAAGATCGCAAGGAGGCCTCCAACGCTGCATCCAACCTCTCCCTCAGTCGATCTAATTTCATCCGGTATTGAGTGCACAATGTCTTCTTACTTGTGGGAGAGGTGGCTGGATCGAGGCAGCTGGCAGAAGGCACCGGGATGACTGCTTCTGGAGCGGAGGCCGGAGGAGCATAGGGAGAAGCTACCGCCTCGGCTGGTAGAGTCGCTTCCTCCGGTACCGAGGGGAGAGAAGAAGAACGTGTCGAATGCTGCTTTTTCCATGAAGAGCCCAAGCCCTTGGGGAGTCGCTGTTTCTGCCGACCGAAGGACTGGGCAGCCGGAGGAGTATCTGAAGGGGGAGACTCCTCATCCAACCTTTCCGGGCAGACTCCTCTCGGGGAGGAGTCGCCCCCGGAGGGAGGATCCAACGCTTGATCAGGCTTTGGAGCCGGAAACCCTTGGACCCCAGCTGGCGGGGGATATAACAGTAACCTCGACCCTCTCGGATGTGGCGACCCCACAGGGCGAGACAGCAGTCCCCTCAAGGGACTCTGTGGGAGCTGGTGGAGCATCGGGAGTGACCGGAGGAGGGTTCAGTGCCTCCTTGTTGGTCTCCTCCCACTTGATGAGTCGGCTCATCACCTTGGCGAACATGACTTCCTCTGCAAAAGCCAAACAGAGAGAACATCAGTCAGAGCCAATGTGCATGAGAGAACAAGGCAGACATACCTAGGGTAGGGCTGATCCACGTTACTTTAGGGCTAAGGCTCGCCCGATACATAAGCTCTTCGCTTTGCACCAGCCCGGGGCCACTGAACACCATACCAAAAAGTACCTCTCTAGCATGCTGGTACATCGGACTGCGGAGAAAGCTCTCTAGGAGAGGCGGAGTCAGCAAATCTGCTATACGACACAGAGGACTGAAAGGTAATGATGGCAGTTGGATGAAGAAGAATTTCTCCTTCGACCACTTATGCGAGGAAGGAAACTCTCCTAAAAACCTATGACCCGGATGGGCCGTGAAACTAAAGACCCCTCTTGACCCTAACGGGACGAAGAAAGAATGGAAGAGACGCGGGGTCAGACGAAGATTGAAAAACTTAAAAATGATATATGCTCCCCCTGTAACGCCCCAAAAATTCCCATTTTTAGTTCTTAAAGTCCTTAGAATTATTTAGAAATGGTTTAGAAATATTCTAGATATTTTTATAAATTTTTGGAGTATTTTTATGGAATTTTCCGAGTCCGTTTGGTATTTTTGGAAAAAGAAAAAGAAAAGGAAAAAGGGAAAAATTGGAAAAACAACTTAAGTGCAGCGGGTGGATCGAACCCGCGACCACCACCGAACAGCACAAGCGCCCAACCGGCTGCGCTAGGGTTTCAAGCACAGAAAAGGAAAGAATGATAGATATTTAAGCTGTAGTTAAGTTAATCCGCCCCTTAAGTATAAATAGCTAATTAAAGGGAGAAGTTTTATTTTCTCTCAAACCCTCTCCCTCTCCCAATTGCGCCGACCCCTCCTCTCCCTCTCCTCTCTTGGGCGACACCAACACCAAGCCAAGAGGGCCGACCGAGACCCCTCTCCAAGAGATAATACTATATTCGGGATCCCCGCGACGAGAGGAACGCGTAGACGTGAAGAATTCTTCGAGATCTCAAGTTTCTCCCGAGCTCTAGACCTCAATCTTGGTTGTAAGTCCAAGATATCAATGTAAGTACTGCTCACCTGCAGTAAGAGGCGGTTTTACCGCGAGAATTTCCTTTAAAAGTTTTTAAAAGAGAATTTTTCCTTTTTGCTTTAGTTTTTGCATGTGATCTTAGTTTTTATATGCTTGTATATGTTTGATAAGCACCCTATATGAGATTAGGGACCAAGAAAAGCTATGAGAAAAGAAAAGAAGATAAAGATAAGAAAAGAGAAGGCCAAGGCCTTAAGAAAATCCCCAAAAGTCAAGACTTAGGGATTTTAGCACGCAAGGTGCTCCAGAAAATGCCAAGGCATTTACAGATAAGAAAGAAAAGAAAGAAAAGCTATTTTATTTTATAAGGCCAGTACCCGGCGTCCAAGGGCGTCGTTAAAGAAATCCAGGTGTCCAATTCCAAGGTCTTGGCCCTGGTAGACCAAGGTCTGCTCTATTAGGATTGGTGGCTCGCTACCCCAACCTTTTAGGGAACGCGCATTCAGATGGTACTTACGTCTTCAGTGGATCCAAGTGATTAGTATTTTCAAGTATATGCTTTAGCAAAGTTTTCTAAAGTTTCAGAAAGTTTTCAAAAGTTAAAGAATAGCTAAAGTTTCAAGTTGAGCCAAGAAAAGTAAATCGAGATTATTTATTGCTTGAATATGCATGTTTTGAGTTATACATGTTCTTAGTTTTCTTTCAAGCATATTAGTATCTCATATGATTTTCATATTGTTCTAGAAGCATGTTTGCATATTTCGAGATTTTGTGAGCTAGATAGTACTTACTAAGCTTTTGCTTATAGATGCATTTCCTCTTATTGCAGATAAAGGTAAAGGCAAGCAATTCTGAAGAAAGACGACGAGGCGGTGCTGAGTAGAGTGTGTGTGGTGGCTGATTATGGAGAGATCCTTGAGACGAGACATTTTAGTTATTTGCATTGCAAAGTTTAAGTTTATTCAAATTTCAAGTTCTTGTTTTATGGAGATTATGGAGTATTTGAGTTTTGGATAGTTTTATATGCTAAATTTCTTAGAGTAAAGATTCCATGTCATTTCCTTTAGCATATATGTCCCCATGATTGCATTGGATGAGTAAAAGTGTGAGTAGTTAGAAATATTGATACTTTATTAGAGAAAGAGTGTTTGTGCCAAGATAGTATCAATTTTCCTTTTGAATTAAGTTTCATAGTTTAAATATGTTTAGAAAAGTTGCTTTCTCATTCCATAATGCCTTAGTGATGTTATAGAACTTTGTATGATGAGTTTAAATGGTTAGAAGTCAAGATTGGTACAAACTCTATTGTTAAAGTTTATATAAACTTGTTTAGTTTATTTTCTCCCATAAAAGTCCTAAATTTAAGTTTATGGATTCGTTTGATTGGTTGAATTGTTTAGGAACCTGACATAGAGTATAGAAGTGGTGTCGTAGTTTGATATGGCTCGAAATTGAAGGAATGGTGGCCTTGGACAGCAAGGGCCGAAATCTGTAAAACAGATTACAGCCGTATCAGTCGACTGCCACGTCACCAGTCGACTGATACAGGCTGTTTTAGAAGGGTAAGGCTGTTTTCGATAAGTATTAGCTATGGGATTGAGAAGAGAGTATGACATGGTATTATTATACATGATTGCTTAAGTCAGAAGATGAATGTTAGAAAAATTTAAAAGTTTAAAAGAAAAGATTTCCGCAATCTCCTTTAGTCATGTATAAAAGTCAAGAAGTAGAGATAAGTAACGATCCGTCTAAGGTAGAGAGAAGGCGGGTCGCTACAGGTGGTATCAGAGCAGGTTCCATTCTCCAGCATCACACACACATCAGCATCAACCTTGCCGTCTTCAAGTAAGAAAGCTTTAAGTTTCAGTTTTTCTATTGCTCCTTTATTTAATTGCAGTATAGAGAAATGCTTAAGTACTACTCACATGTGCATAGAACAAGGAAGCATGTTTAATCCCTTAGTATCACGGAATCATGTTTAATCTCTAGAATGGATATCAGATTTCTAAGTAAGAAGACAAGTTTATACCTAGAGATGTAGTAGTGATTTCTTGTTTCCTTATGCATTATTAGATGGCAAGAAGAGGCCGAGCTCCTAATGCTAATAACAGAACTCCAGTTCAAGATAACAGTGAGCCTGGCACAGAACAGCCAAACCTGATGGCAGTCATTGCTCAAATGCAAGCCCAGATTACAGAACAACAGAAGACCATCGCCACACTGATGGCGAATCAGCACCCAGTGCCCCCTACACCACCCACAGCAGGAGTGGGAACTCCAGTAGTGGCTGAAGTTCCACCAGTCCCACAAGAGACCCCTGCAGTGAACCGAAAACAAGAAGCATACCTCGTCCAGTGGCAGAGACTGAAACCAGAAAGCTTCTCAGGCACGACTGAGCCCTGGGATGCCCAGGCTTGGTTCAAGACTTTAGAGAGCACGATGGAGCTTCTTGACTGGCCAGAGGTTGAGAAGGTCAAATGTGCTTCCTTCTGCCTAACTGGAGATGCTCGTATGTGGTGGGAGCGAGTCAAGAGTAAGAAGATAGTCAATCAGATGAGCTGGGCAGATTTTGAGCACGAGTTCTATGAGGAATTCTTCCACATGAAGGTTACCAACAAGCACTTCGAGGACTTTATGGAGTTCAGACAGGGTAGCCTATCAGTGGGAGAAGCAGTTGCAAAGTTCAACAGGCTAGCTCGCCTCTGCCCAGAGCTAGTCAGCACGGAGAAGGAGCGAGTCAGACTGATGCTTCGCATGCTGAACCCGGAGATAGCACTCAACGTGAACAGCGGGATGCACCGACCCCAGACCAGCGAGGAGTTAGTCAGTAGTGCTCTAATCTCAGAGCACTACCTGAATAGCATCAAGGCACAGCAAGCACAGCAGAAGCCAGTCCTGATGGAGAACAGGACAATAGGAGGCCAGAAGCCTCAGCCAAATAGCCAGAACTGGAAGAATAAGAACCACAAAAGGAAGCAGTGGCCTGGCAGCCAAAAAGGAAACTCAGAGAATAAGCAAGCTAAGTATCCACCTTGTCCTAAGTGTGGGAGGAACCATCCAGGAGCGTGCCTGTTGGGTGCAACTGGATGCTACTCATGTGGACAAGAGGGACACAGATCCAGAGACTGCCCAAACAAGTTTAAGGTACTTCCTCAGCAGTCCGTACAGCATGGAGGCAAGCCTCAGTTACACTACATGCCTACTATACTGGAGGGACCTCAGATCAGTCAGAGAGGGTTGGAAGCAGCACCAGTTCCAACCAATGCCAGAGTCTTTTCCCTCACGAAGGAAGAAGCTGCCAGCGCCTCCACGGTCGTAACAGGTCAAATAGTTATTTTACAGCATTTAGCTACTACACTGTTTGACACTGGGGCGACCCATTCTTTCGTATCAGTACCTTTTGCTAGTAAGTTACAGGTGCCTATAGAGAGTTGGGAGTCCAGATTCCTGACAACTCTCCCCTCAGGGGAAATCATGGAATCCACCCAGAGGCTCCGGGCCGTGCCAATCAAGATTTCAGACCGAGAGCTATATGTCGATCTGATAGTCCTTGCGATGCAGGACTTCGACATCATATTGGGCATGGATTTCCTCAGCAAGTACAGCGCTTCAGTGGACTGCCGTAGAAGGAAGGTGGTCTTCAGCCCAGAAGGGGAACCACCATTCGAGTTTCAAGGAGCCCCAAGGAGGAAGACTCAGAAATTTCTCTCAGCCTTGGCAGCCCACCAGATGCTAGAGCAAGGGTGTGCTGGTTTTCTTGCACACATAGTGGACTCAGAAGCAAAAGAAGAACTCAAGCAGGAAGATGTACGGGTAGTCTGCGAATATCCAGAAGTGTTCCCAGAAGAATTACCTGGACTACCTCCCAACAGAGAAGTGGAATTCGAGATCGAGCTAGTGCCCGGTACCGGTCCGGTCTCGAAGGCCCCATATCGTATGTCTCCAGCAGAGTTAAAGGAATTACAAGAGCAACTCCAGGAGCTACTAGACAAGGGCTTCATTCGCCCGAGTCATTCACCCTGGGGAGCTCCTGTACTATTCGTCAAGAAGAAGGATGGATCTATGCGTCTGTGCATAGACTACAGAGCTCTGAACAAGGTAACCATCAAGAACAAGTACCCCCTTCCTAGAATAGATGATTTATTTGATCAGCTCAAAGGGGCTACAGTGTTCTCGAAGATAGATCTACGTTCTGGGTATCATCAGCTGAAGGTTAAAGAAAGTGACATTCCCAGGACGGCTTTCAGGACAAGATACGGCCACTATGAATTTGTAGTAATGCCTTTTGGAGTAACCAATGCTCCAGCAGTCTTCATGGAGCTGNTCAGGTGAGCATGAGTTTCGATTTGACATGATGTTCGGGCATTGTGTGAAACAGGTCAAGTGGATCAAAGTTGATCGGAGACTTGACTAGTGAAGATCTAATTACGGTTAGGCAAGGTGAAGTCCTAGTGAGACTAGGAATACCTAGTTGGGAACTAAGTGAAGTCCAAGTGGATCTGGGAAATCACATGTTGGCAAGGTGGAAGTCTATCGAGAGAATAGACCTAACTGCGGTTAGGCAAGGTGAAGTCATAATGGGACTAGGCAAACCTAGTTGGGAACTAGGTGAAGTCCAAGTGGATTTGAGAGATTGCACATTGGCAAGGTGGGAGTCTACCAAAAGACTAGACCTGATTGCGATTAGGCAAAGGGAAGCTCTAGTAAGACTAGACAAACCTAGTTGGAAACTAGGTGAAGTCCAAGTGGATCTGAGAGATCGCATGTTGGCAAGGTGGAAGTCTACCGAAAGACTAGACCTAATTGCGATTAGGTAAAGGGAAGTCCTAGTGGGATATGTAAACCTAGTTGGAAACTAGGTGAAGTCTATGGTGGGTTAGCGGGAAGCTAAACACTTGGCGTAAGAGAAGTCCTAGTTAAAAACTAGGCAAGAGAAATTCTAAGTCAGTCAAGGCCTGACTGAACACTTGGTGAGGAAGTCCCAAACAAGTGTCCCAAATAAGTCATGGAGGACTTGGGTTGGGCAAAGCAACCCTAGGCATGGAGGCTTAGAGTTATGCTTGGGTAATCGATCAGACCAATGTTTCTCGCGAGAACAGAAAGGTGCTCAATTGATTGGGTAATCGATCAAGGCCAATTCCAATCGATCATCTGATCAATTGGGAAGCTTCTGTCACGAGAACAGAAGGTGATCGATTAAGGATGCTCTTAATCGATTGGGTGATCAATTAAGACAATTTCGCGAAGAGCATAGTAAGGTGCTTAATCGATTAGGCAATTGATTAAGGTTGTGTTGCTCGAGAGTACATAAACGTACTAAATTGATTAAACAATCGATTTTTTTAATCGATTGGTCACTCGATTAAACTTCAAAAAATAGTTATTGAACGGCTACATCTGAAGTGGTAATCGATTGGGTAATCAATTGGTAACCCTAGGTAGCGAGTATATAAAGTTTTCATACAGGTTGAAACTGAAACTTCTTCTCCACATTCTTCGTCCATTCTTGTGAGCTTTTGGGGATAAAGTGTTGCTGCATTTTCAAGCATCAAGGGGTGATTTCAAGCTAGAAGAAAGCAAGACAAGCAAGAGATTTTTATTGTAAATCTTGTAAGATTTTATTTGTATTTTACTTGTTCATCTTGTGTTTCTTAAGTGAGCTTGTATGAGGTTTCTCCATATAAATGAAGGAGACTTCATAGTGGATATGAGAGTGAGGAAGAGTGAACCCTTGAATTAGTCAACACAAGGAGACGAATACCAAGTAAAGTCAAGAGTGTTAACATTGTTTCAAGTTTCCGCTGCAATAAATCTACAACGAAGCGATAGGAGTTAATCACCCCCTCTAGCTCTCCTATCTATCCTAACAAGTGGTATCAGAGTGAGGTTTCTCTTCTTTGGACTCATAGTCGAGAGAGCAAGAGTTAGAAGAAGAAGAAGTTGGAGAAACCCTAATTTCAAGAAGTCATCATCAAAATGGTTCAACTTCAGAAATGAAGTTCGCTACAACATCCGGGCAACTCCACTGTTAGATAAAGCAAACTTCGATCTTTAGAAGACAAAGATAAAAAAAAATCATGATGGAGTAGAGTAATGATTTGCTTTAATGGAGGATTTTGAAGCTCCAACAAGTAGTAAAGGGAAGTTTCTCAGGAAAAGTAAATAGAATGAGAAATAAATCAAGAGGTGTGAGGCCAACATCAAGGTAACCAAAATTTTAGTTAATCTATTATCAAGCACAATCTTGAGTCAAATTGGAGAATTTCAAGATACCAAGGAGTTTTGAAGCAAATTAAAAAATTTGTGAAGATTCCTCCACTTTGCCAAGTCAAGACAAATCCAAAAAAAAAGATTCATTGGATGAAGAGGATTCGGAGGTTGAGTGATGCTCAACATTCGAAGACGAAATTGAAGATCCATCCTCAACAGAGTGTAACAACGAAGGCAAAGAGGGAAACTCTTTGTTTTATGTACCTGAGGATTCGGATGTTGAAAATTACTCAACATCCGAGGATGAAGGTGAAGAGGCATCCACCTCAATGTTTGAGGGGGAGCATAACTGATCAATGACGGAACAAGAAGAAACCTCTACATTCAAATCAAAAGAAAAAGAATCAAGTGTCACCTCTACAACTCATGAAAGTATATCAATTTCAAGTTGTAAAAATAAAGATCTCGTCATTTATTTTGAGTGTAGGGAAAAAGGACATTACAAGAGTAAGTGTCCCAAATTAGTCAAGAAGATAGTACAAGTGACACTCAAGGCTAAAGAAAAATCTAAGGAGGTCGGACCTATGGTGCAGAAGGATAAGAAGCACATTGTATGCTTGTTATGCAATTAAAAAGGACATTATCAAAACCAATACCCAAAGGAGAAGAATCCGACCAAGACCAAAAGAGGAAGCTTAAACTAAGCGGGAGCCTCCAAGAATAAGACAAAGGTACCATTAGGTAATGGTACTTATTTTTATCATGATAAAATGCATGCTAGATAAATTTTATCATTTTAATGTTATTTATCATAAAAATAGGAGGTATGAAGAACCTAAGAAAAATTATATAGTCTTCTATGCCAGGACTACCACACCTAAAGATAGGGAAAAATTTAAGTCATCATGGTAGACCTACCCAATCCAATGTCAAGAAGGAAATTTTCCAAGGAAATTTTAGAAAATCAAGCCTTGAGGAAATAATGATTGAGAATCATATTTTAAGATCAAAACTTGATAAATTAAAAAATCCCCTTAAGAAAATTGAGAATTTGGTTAAGGGAACAAAGATTATAAACCTAGGTTTAGAAAAACAAAGACCCTCTAAGGGCAAAAGAGGTTTGAATTACAAACATAAAGCTAAAGAGAATGTGTCATCCTATCATAGTGTTCCATATAATTATGGAACCAAATCTTGGTCAAGAAGTCAAGTCAAAGTCAGAAGGAAAGTCATCGCTAGAGTTAACCAAGATTGACTAACATGATTAAGGCTTCGAAGAAGTCTAGGAAAGTCATTAGAAAAGTATCAAGAGAAGGTATCCCTAGTGAATACCTAGAACACCTAAGGAGCACTAAGAGATTTTGGATTCTTAAGAGTGTGTTTACCACCCCTAGATGGGAGTAGAGAGTGTCAACTCTAATTGGATGGGTAGTTAACTCAACCTTGATGAAGTTGATACTTTGGGGCATTGTCAAGGGATGATTACCTTTGAAAATGACAAGATTTCATTATTTACTCTTGAGGAGTAAAATTATGCCAAACTACATTCTTAGAAAATTGAACTTGATAATGTTGGCACAACTAGGATAGAATCTAAAGAAGTGTCAAGTTTGGAGTTTTAATATTCTCTTGGAAAGATAAGGGCAAAATTAGGACTATTAATGACTTAGCGATGAATTATTGATACTTAGATAGAGAATTTAAGTATTTTATTTTATGCTAAAATGTCATGATTTGTATGCTCTATCATATGCCATGATATCATATCTCAACATTCATATTTGATTGTGAAAATATCACATGTTATATCATACATGCATCATTTAACTATAATGATTTTTGTCTTTGTAAAATATCTATATAATGCATGCCATGTTCACAATCATGCATTGTTTAATTTATTAAAATTAAGGACATTGACATTAATTGATATCCTAGGTGGATGATCAACGTTTATAATTTCTAGTTAGAAATGCATGATCCCTTAGTTTTAAGGAGAACTCATTTTTACATCTCATAAGATTATAAGTTGACTTGTAATGAGATGTTAGGTGGATGAACAATACTCAATGTGTTGAATTAGTACATGTTATTGAGTTTTTAGTATCATCTAAATAAGTAATTAAGTGAACTCCAATCATTGAAAAAATTAATGTATAAGTCATGTGTATTTAGCCCAAATAACATGATTAGAAATTATTTTTGAAAATCATTTCAAAACTATTTTGGAAAACCTTGACGATGTCTATCTTTTGATAGGTGTCATCATTGATAAATTGGATACAAAATAGAGTGAGACATTGAAATGTTTCAATAGTTTCCAATTTTTGTGTGAATTTCTAAAAATGGAAGTTATTTTTATAAAAGATTATTTTTCCATGACAGTATATGTCAATGCCTACACAAAATTTCACGATTTTTAAGATTTTATAGTATTATTTAGGAGTTTCTGAAATTTGAATCTGAAATTATTTTCAGAAATCAGAAACTCTCAATCGATCAGGTGATCGATTGGGACATACACCAATCGATTAGGCAATTGATTGGTGAAAGTTTTCTGTGAGCACAGAAGCTCACATAATCAATCAAATAATTCATTAAGATCGATTAAGGAGTTACTTAATCGATTAGCACGGATGAATTTGATTGAAATTGTTTGATTTCAGTCTATTAACCCAATTTTGAGTAACCCAAAAATCTTTAACCCTCTTGAATACTTTTATAAGTATATTAGGTAATTTTCATGATGAAAACAAAAAGAGAGAGGTTTATGGTGCAAAATTTGATGTTAAGGAGAGGTTTAGATTTAAGATTTAATTTTTAAAACCTCATAACTTCGCTTTGAGCTTCCTTAAAGATTTAGAAACTCAAAAATCATTGTTGGTACAATGATAGAAGTTTATGGCATGTTTTGATGGGGAGGTTTTCCTTAAATGCATGATTTTCTTTTCTTTGATAAATTCAATGAGACAATAAGAATTGAGAATCTTCATTGTGATGGATATATGCTCAAGGTTAAGCATTGAAAATAATGAAATGTATGGGACTTTCTGTTAGGACCAAAAGAAATTTAGATATCTCCATAATGATATGATATTGTCCACTTTGGGTTTAAGCCCTCACAGTTTTGCTCCTGGGCTTTCCCCAAAAAACCTCATACTAATGGAGATATCTTTCCTTTATAGGCCTATGATTTTTCTCATGTATTTTTAATGTGGGACTATGTTTGCAACCTTACAACCCCAACACTTTCATTGGGTACCTTTGAACAAATTGACTCTCGAGGAGAGAGCTTTTGATGTGTGTCAAAATGGGAGAAAATGTAGGGTTTAAGTTAGAGAAACCATCATTTATGTTTTGGCAAGGGATGAAGAAGCAAGTTAGGTGAATATGAGTTAGCCTAACATAAACATATTATCAAATATCAAAAAAAGAAAGATTGTTGGTGCAATCTTCTTTAGGTAAAGGTTGACCAATTCGACTAAGTTTAGGTGAGCTTGAGTTTTGATATTTGACAATGATATTTGAACGTTGTGTGAAAAGTGGGTCAAGATTGATTGGAGACTTGACTAGTAAAGATCTAACTGTGGTTAGGCAAGGTGAAATCCTAGTAGGACTAGGCAGACCTAGTTGGGAACTAGGTGAAGTCTAAGTGGATCTAGGCGATCATATGGTGGCAAGGTGGAAGTTTACCTAGAGACTATACCTAACTGCGGTTAGGCAAGGTGAAGTCCTAGTAAGACTAGGAAGACCTAGTAGGGAACTAGGTGAAGTCCAAGTGGATCTAGAAGATCATACGTTGGTAAGGTAGAAGTCTACCGAGAGACTAGATATAATTGCGGTTCAGCAAAGGGAAGCCCTAGTGGGACTAGGCAAACCTAGTAGGAACTAGGTGAAGACCAAATGGATATGGGGATCGCACATTGGCAAGGTAGAAGTCTACCTAGAGACTAGACCTAACTGTGTTCTGCGGTTAGGCAAATGAAAATCCTAGTGAGACCATGCAAACCAAGTTAGGAACTAGGTGAAGTCCAAGGTGGGTTAGTGGAGAGTTAAACACTTGGCATAAGAGAAGTCCTAGTTAGGAACTAGGCAAGAGAAAATCCAAGTCGCTCAAGGCCTGACCTAACACTTGGTGAGGAAGTCCCAAACAAGTCATGGAAGGCTTGGGTTGGGCAAAGCAACCCTAGGCTTGGAGGCTTAGGGTAATGCTTAGGCAATCGATCTTCGATTGACTAAGGTTTCTCGCGAGAACAAAAAGGCGCTTGATCGATTGGGTAATCGATTAACGTCAATCCCAATCAATCAGGTGATCGATTGGAAAACTTTTGCTGCGAGAATAGAACTAGTCTTAATCGATCAGGTGATCCATTAAGAATGCTCTTAATCGATTGGGTGATCGATTAAGGCAATTTCGCGAAGTGCATAGTAAAGTGCTTAATCAATTTGGCAATCGATTAAGGCTATGTTGCGTGAGAGTACATAAACGTGCTGAATCGATTGAGCAATTCTCAATCGATTGACCAATAGATTAAGTTTCAAAAACTAGTCATTGAACAGCTAGATCTGACATGGTAATTGATTGGTAACCAGTCACGAGTATATAGGGTTTTCATGCAGGTTGAAACTGAAACTTCCTCTCCTCGTTCTTCGCCCATTCTTGTGAGCTCTTGGGGACAAAGTGTAAGTGCCCTAGGTTGGTTTTGATGTGGTCAACCGAGTCAAGTTAGGTCCTATTAGTTTTTAATCTCTGTGTCTAAGTGTGCAGGAGCTTAGGAGCGTAGGAAATCGAGCAAAAAACGCAACGGTCAAGAAGGATGACACAGGAAGGGAGTCGACGGGCTCGATGCATTCGAGGGACGCGGAGATTTACGGAAGAGTACGCCGATGGAGCGAGAAGGACGCACGCAAAGTCCGAGGGACGAGAAGCCAGGAGGAAGCTCGCTCAAGGAGAAGGCCAGAGGAGGGTTCGAGTAAGCCTAACTCTGGAAGGCCCGAAAATCACCCAAGAAGACCCGTCGTAAAATTGGTCAGCAAGGTGTTGACTAAAAAGCACTCGAGCGCCCCTATGCATACAGGCACCTGAGATTCAAAAATTCATCCAAACTTAACCGTTTGCGAACGTCGCGCATCGGATAACACACAAGCCACGTGTCAGGCACTCTCAACCAATCGGGGACCCCTATAGTGCCACATCAGCATTCGAATAAAGTTGACCGGGGCTATAAATAGGCATCTAGAGTTCAGTTCCAAATCACTCATTCACTACAAACAAATTTTTTATAATTTTTCACTATTTTTCTGAGCTTTTATTGTGTAAGCGGCTTCTCCGCCCAAAGAAATTTATTCAGGAGAATCGAGTTATATTCTGCCTTGGATTAGCAATCTCCCTGGTTGCAAACCAAGTAAAATTCGTTCACCTCTTTCTTTTCAATATTGCTTTATTTTTTTATGTTATTTATTATTGCTTGAACTAACTAACATCTTTGTTTAAGAAAAACAAAAGATAGAGTCTTAATTTTCAGGAGCAATTCACCCCCCCCCTCTTGCCGACATACGATCACCTTCTATTGGTATTAGAGCAGGGACACTTCAGAAAGACTAATCGCCGACTGAAGTAATTAACAAAATGGTCAGGCCGGTCATCTACTCGCCAAAGTTTGAGGTGGAGTTCACAAGTTGGAAGCGCAAGATGCAGGGATTCTTTAAAATAGATTTTGATTTACTTTTAATTATGAAACATGATTTTATAGATCCCAAGGACGCCGACGACAAACCCAAAGATGAAAGCCTGTGGATAAAGGAGCAAGCGGACTTTGTGGCGAACGGGAAAGCATAATTCCATCTGCTAACCGTACTACCTGCACAAGAAATCAACCGAATCGAGAACTACCAATCTGCAAAGGAACTTTGGAAAAAGTTCTTTGAACTTCACGAAGGTACCTCCGAAGCCAAACTAACAAAACTTAAGGAGAGTCAGTAGCTCAACGACACGCTAAACTTAAGGAGCTAATTACGGAACTCAATAATCTCGGAGAGTCGGTAAGCAATCGGGATGCTCAAATGTATGCATTAAATGCCTTCCTGAGGACCCCGAACTGGACTTCGATAATTGGTGCCTATTACATCTTTAAGAATCTTAAGGTAAGTATCTTAGAGCAACTCTTTTCAACTTTAAAACTTCACGAATCTAGATAGGTAGGACAGAGTAAAGTGAACAATATCGCCTTAAGCTCGAGGAAGATCCAACATGAAGACAAATCTTCTGAACATGAAGAAAACACAGCATACATGGTAAGGAAATTATCCAAATATTTTAAAGCTAAAAGATTTAATAAAGTGCAGGGTAAAAAGCAAAAGAAAATCTGCTGCTACAACTGCAACGAAGAGGGATACGTGAAGGAAAACTATCCCAAATTTAAGAACAAAGGAAAAAGGGCAACAAAGGCAAAAGTCCACAACCTAAAAGTAACATGGGACGAGTCCTCATCAGAAGATTCAAATCTCGAGAAACACATCGGACTTGCACTGATGGCTTTACACCAGGAAGATGAAAACATCGATGAAGGGGGAGCCACGTCAGAATCTAGCAACGACGAAGGGGAAGCTTTCGATTTCAGAAAGGATATGGTAAAAGATGTATGTTTTCTACCTCCTGATCAATTATATTTTTGTATTAAGCAAATGACAAAATCTATGTGTAAATTGAAAAATAAGAATGTTGAATTAATAAAAATTATCTTCTTCATGTCCATTAGAAATGTATGATAAATTGAGATTGGAAAATAAAATTTTAAAAATTTAAATTAAAAATTTGAAAAATAACTATTCATGTTCAAGTTATTTTCAAAATTCAAAAAATAGATATTATGGAAAACTTAACTGGTATTTCAAATTTCACAGGAGCCAAATTGTAATAATTCCTAAATCATATATTTCATCTAAGTTTCTGATAAATCATGTTGGAAAAAATTTATATTGGGTCCCTAAATTTGTCTTAAACTGTTAGATTTTTTAAGTAGAGATTTTTCTTGGTAATTAATGATGGAGCAATCTATGGTCCGGAGTGACCATATGTTTTGATGTTTGGGCAAAGGATTTAAGTTAGGTTCACCCTTGTATTTGATATGTGTATGTGAGTATGCAGGTTTGCAGGATACACATATGCTTAGCTGAACGACTTTGGGTCCAGTGAAGGATGACATGAGGAGACAAGACGTGGGCTTGTATGCATCCGAGGGACCGTGGACAAAGCAGGAACGATGAGCCGAGGGAAGCGCACTTCGAGGTATATGCGAACGATAGCATGAGAACAAGCAGTAGGCTTGTATGCATCTGAGGGACGAGAGCCAAAGTCGAAGAAGGCAACAAGTCAAGGCTGCTAGGTGAAGAGTCAGCTGAGTTGTGAGGGTCTGAGTGCTGAGAGAATTATACTCAGGAAGGGAAATCCTAGGTTTAGGGTTTGGGCAATCGACTGATGCTTGGATCAGTCGATGGTAGTTGGCATAAAAAGATCAGTCGACTGATCTTCTATGCAATCGATTAGCGTCGGCTGGGAATTCGAACGTTGAGTTGCAACGTTCGGATTCGGTTGGAACCAGTCGATTGGTGTGGGAACCAGTCGACTGGTGTTGACACCAATCGACTAGTAACGACTAGTTCAGCCACGAGCTCTATTTAAGGGAGCTCGGTTTGGCTGGCTAGGGTTAACGAAATTGACTTTGGTCAAAGGCCAATTAGTAGTCTTGGTGCTCAGGGTTTGTTGCAAGGATTGTGGTGAGGTTTCTCCACCCACAAGGAGTGACAAGAGCTAGCCGGAGGTCTTCCAGGGTCTAATCCACCGACGGATAGGGATCATCCACCTCAAGGATACGCCGTGGAGTAGGAGTCTTATCTCCGAACCACATAAATTGTTTGTGTTGTAGTTTATATTTCCGCTTACGCTTCCTAACACTTGTAGGAAGAAACGATCGAATTGGAGCGACCAGCTATTCACCCCCCTCTAGCCGGCGCATCGATCCCCAACAATTAATGTTTGATCTTGTTGATATATTTTTTATTACCTCCAGAAAAAATTGATTAATATTTTTCGTTGATAGAATTTGCTTTATTTTATTTATAAATTTTTTTCAAAATTTTTAACAGATAAAAGATTTCATTATGATTTTTCATTCAAAAATATATTTAAAATTTTAATAATATTTAAAAAATTAATTTAGCCGATTTCGATTTTTTGGAATATGTTAATTATCTTCTAAGCTTTGAGAAAAATTTTCAAAATTATTTGATGTCGAAATCAAAACTTAAATTTATTTTTTAAAATTATCATCATTGAATTCAAAATTGATTTTCAAAAAGTTAGAAAATCGTTTTCACTTTGACAATTTTTCTAGAGATAATTCTATGAAAATTCTAACTTATATAAAAATTTGATAAATTTTTAAATAAAAATAAATTTTTGAAAATTATTTTTCTAAAAATTAAACTTTACATTTTAAAAAATTAATTTTTGAGTAAAATTTGAAAACTTGGATTTTCTGAAAACTATTTATTGTGTTAAAATTTTTCTCAAAAAGTTTCGATTTTGGATTAAGTTTTTATAAATTATTGTGAGTGTTAGTATTTCTCTTAACATGTTTTAAGTTTTTCATATGATGGGGGGAGAAATAAGATTAAGTTAAGGGATAGGATTGATTTCAATTTTTTTTTTTTGGTACTTACATTGTTAGTTATTCATTTCTATTGTTTTATGCTTGTTTATCCTAACTTAACTCGGGTTGATGCACATCAAAAAGGGGAGATTGTAAGCACCCAAAGATGGTTTTGATGTGGTCAACTGAGTCATGTTTGGTCCTGTTGGATTTTAATCTCTGTGTCTAATTATGCAGGAGCTCATGATCACAGAAAGTTGAACGAACAACACAGCAGTCGAGAAGGATGGCACGGGAAGGGAGCTGACAGGCTCGGTGCATCCGAAGGACGCGAAGGTCTGCGGAAGAGTACGTTGGTGGAGCGAGAAGGAAGCGTGCGACGTTCGAGGGATGAGAAGCCAGGAGGAAGCTTACTCGAGGAGAAGGTTGGAGAAGGATTCGAGTGAGCCCAACTCTGAAAAGTCCGGAAATCACACAAGAAGATCCGCCGTAAAATTGGTTAGCAATATGCTGACTAAAAAGCACTCAGGCGCCCCTATACTTATAGGCGCCTAAGATTCGAAAATTCATCCAAACTTAGCCGTTGCGAACATCACGCATCGGAGAACGCACAAGCCACGTGTCAAGCGCCCTCAACCACTCAGGCGCCCCTATAGTGTCACGTCAGCATTCGGATAAAGTTGACCAGGGCTATAATAGGCTCCCAGTGCTCATTTCCAAATCACTCATTCACTGCAAATGGATTCTTTGTAATTTTTCACTATTTTTCTGAGCTTTTATTGTGTAAGAGGCTTCTCCGCCCGAAGGAGTTTATTCAGTAGAATTGAGCTACATTCTGCCTTGGGTTAGCAACCTCCTCGGTTGCAAACCAAGTAAAATCCGTTCACCTCTTTCTTTTTAGTATTACTTTATTTACTTTATGTTATTTATTATTGCTTTAACTAACTAACATCTTTGTTTAAGATAAACAAAAGATAGAATCTAATTTTCAGGGGCAATTCACCCCCCTCTTGCTGACCTACGATCACCTTCACAAAGTGCTGCTGCATTTTCAAGCATCAAGGGGTGATTTCAAGCTAGAAGAAAGCAAGACAAGCAAGAGATTTTTCTTGTGAGCTCTTGGCAATCTTGTGTTTCTTGAGTGAGTTTGTACGAGGTTTTTCCACCTTAACAAAGGGGACTTTTAAAGTCAAAAGTGTTAGCATTGCTTCAAGTTTTTGATACAACAAATCTACAACGAAGCGATAGGAGCTAATCACTCCCCTTAGCTCTCCTACCAATTCTAACACTTAATCGATTAGCTAATCAATTTAACACATTACTGTGTCTTTTGCAAAAACGCTTTAATCGATTACCGAATTGATTAACGTTGCCCTGAATCGATTACCCAATTGATTCAGATGCCTTCTATTTCACAAAGAAACGTAGTTAATCGATCACTCGATTGATTGACTTCGATTTCCCAATCGAAAATCGATTTCCAAAGCCTCAATCCCCTAAACTAAGTCTAGAGTTTCTTTGCTCAACTCCTGGTCAATCATGATCTGTTGAAACTTCTTGTTGCCTGGCATCCGGTCAATCTTGGCCTGCTAGGGCTTCCTCACTAAGTATCCAGTCAACCCTTGAGCAACTTGGACTTTCTCATGCTTAGTTCCCAACGATAACTTCTCTCTTGCCAGGTGTTTAGCTCTTAGCTAACCCGTCTTGGTCTTGACTTAGTTCCCAACTAAGTTTGCCTAGTCCCACTAGGACTTCACTTGTGCCAAGTGTTTAGCTCCCAGTTAACACACCTTGGTCTTTACTTAGTTCCCAACTAGGTCTGTCTAGTCCCACTAGAACTTCACTTGTGCCAAGTGTTTAGCTCCTAACTAACCCACTTGGTCTTCACCTAGTTCCCAACTAAGTTTGTCTAATCCCACTAGATCTTTCCTTTGCCTAACCCTCGAATTAGGATTTCACCAGCTTGGTACAATCTTTGTTAGGTCAGGGTTGACCTAGCTTAGTGAGCTTAAGTTTGGATGTTTCGATGTTTGATAATGATGGTTGAATATCGTGTGAGTCAAGTGGGTCAAGGTTGACTGGAGACTTGACTGGAAGAGACCTAGTGGGACTAAGTGAAGTCCAGGTGGATCAGGGAGATCGCACATTGGCACGGGAAAAGTCTTAGTGGGACTAGGTGAAGTCCAGGTGGATCGGGGAGATCGTACGCTAGCTCAGGAAAAGTCCAGCAGGATCGGGGAGATCGCACGTTGGCACGAGGAAAGTCCTAGTGGGACTAGGCACACCTAGTGGGACTAGGTGATGTCCAGGTGGATCGGGGAGATTGCACGCTAGCACGGAAAAAGTCCTAGTGGGACTAGGTAAAGTTCAGGTGGATCGGGGAGATCGGACACTAGCACGGGAAAAGTCCAGGTGGATCGGGGAGATCGCACATTGGCACGAGGAAAGTCCTAGTGGGACTAGGCACACCTAGTAGGACTAGGAGAAGTCCAGGTGGATCGGGGAGATCGCACGCTGGCACGGGAAAAGTCCTAGTGGGACTAGGCACACCTAGTGGTACTAGGTGAAGTCCAGGTGGATCGGGGAGATCGCACGTTGGCAAGGTGGAAGTCTACCGAGAGACTAAACTTAACTCGAGTATTAGGCAAATTTGGTTGGGAACTAGGTTAAGTCCTAGTTGAGAACTCGGCAAGGAAAAATCCAAGTCAGTCAAAGGGATGATCGGGCACTTGGTAAGGAAGTCCTAACAGGTCACGGTTGACCGGGGTTAGGTAAAGGAACCCTAGACTTGAGCTAAGCAAGGTAGGGTTGAGCAATCGATTGGGTAATCGGTTGGGTTGTTGTCTCGCAAGAACAGTAAGCGGACCGTAATCAATTGGGTAATTGATTAAGGCGAACTGTAATCAATTGGGTAATTGATTAAGACAAACCGTAATCGATTGAGTAATCGATTGAAAAAAATGAGTTGCGAGAACAGAAGCTAGCTGAATCGATTGCCCAATCAATTAAGTCTTCTCTTAATCGATTGGTCAATCGATTAAGGTGTCCGGTAATTGATTGGTCAATCGATTAAGGAGTCCGGTAATCGATTGGGCAATCGATTACAACAGTTTTGCGTGCCAGCACAGAAAGGTGCTAAATCGATTCAGCAAATTGGCTAATCAATTAAGCTTCAAAAAATAGTCGTTGAACGGTTAAGTCTGACGTGGTAATCGATTGGGTAATCGATTAGGGAACCCTAGGCGTCGGGTATATAGGGTTTTTATGCATGTTTGAAGCCATTGCTCGCGCAGCTCTTCGACGATTCTCCTCCTCCTTCATCGCCATTTCAAGTGAGGCCTTGGAGCTTAGTGTTGTTGCATTTCCAAGGATTAAGAGGCAATTCCAAGCTCGAAGAAAGCAAGAAAAGCAAAGAGAGCTAAGTTGTCTAAATCTTGTAAGATTTCTATTGTATTTGCTTGAGTTTCTTGTTGTATCTTCTTGTAAGCTTGTAAGAGGTTTCTCCACCTCAAAAAGGAGATCTTTCATAGTGTATGAGAGAGTGAGGAGAGTGGATCCTTGGATTAGTCACCTCAAGGAGGTGGATACCAAGTAAAATCAAGGTGTTAGCGTTGCTCAAGTCTTCCGCCGCAATAAATCATCAACGAGTAAAAATTGGAGCTAATCACCCTCCCCCCTCTAGCTCTCCTACCGGTCCTAACACAGCTAACTCTCCGGTCAACCTTAACCTACTTGACTTGTCATTCATATATTGTTCAAACATCATTGTCAAACATTGAAACTCAAACTCGAGCCAACCTGAGCTTAGTCAAACTGGTCAACCTTGATCCGAAGATGATTGCACCAACATTCCTAAACTAGCAACACACCAAAACATCAACATTTACAGTCAAGTGGTTCACGGGAGTCTAAATGTGTCCTCATTTACTATTTTTAGATTTTCTCAACATTGCTCCAAACGATTTGAATATTTTTATACGTAGTGGCGTTGGTCTAAGAAGATTAGTAACAATATGGTTTGATCTTCGAAAACCAGTACCAGACTTTCTGATTAAAATCCAAGACCACGTTGTTGCTGGTTTAGGAAGACCAGCATCAACGCGATGCTAGTTTTTAAGACCAGCACCAAGGTCTGTTTCACTTGGCACATGGCTATAGTTTCTTGTGAGAGTCTCAAAACTATGGTAAGAGGTCATATATACATTTTAGGCTCTCACTTCTTCCATTGAGTTCCAAAACTTTAAAAATTCAAATCGTAGGTCCATCAATGAATTTCAGTTAAAATTTATTAATGGATTTAAAGAACTCCAATTAAATTAGTTCCAATTCTTATGAATTTCTTTAGTGTTGTTGAGTCTAAATATTTCTTTTTTTTACTTAAAAAAATGAATATAACACCTTAATATATCAAAAAATCAAATTGATGATGAAATTAACTGGTGGTGCTATTTTTTAAAATCAGCAGTGTAATATTTGTTAACGAGAGAGCAGAAAAGTGAAAAGTAAATGTAATTTAATTTAATAGGGATAAGAAAAATTATTGAGGCAAATGAAATAGTAAAGAGAGGAGAGAAAAGTGTTGGAAGAATAAAATGGAAAAAATATATCCAACTCAAATATTAAGTAGGTTTTTTAAGGGTAATACTAAATGGTTAAAATTTGGTCATCCAAAATTTATTTTTTCATAACTTTAATATCATTTTTAAAAAATTATTTTAAAATAAATCATAATATATGTTTTGTAGTTTTAATTTAAAATATACATATTTATATCAAATATATTATCTTTTTAATTATTATAATAATTAACATAAATTAACAATTTAATGGACTCAAATATAATTAAGGGAAAATATCAATTCTTTTAAAATAAATCATAATATGTGTTTTGTAATTTTACTTTAATATATATATATATATATATATATATATATATATAACCTATTTTTTACGGTACTTGATGGGGTTGAGTACCCCATAGTTGACACGTAGACTGAAGAAGCTGTGTGGCAAGATCTAGCGAGTCTGAACGACTCTCTTTCCGGAGCTCCCGAGACCCTCTCGGGCAGGGGATCCCCGAAACCCCCCGCGGGTAGACATGCCCCGGAGATGCACTTCCGAGATCACCTTAGGAAGCAAGGTCCCCGAGACCACCTCAGGAAGGCAAAATGCCCGGGACCCCCGGGCCAGAAGATCCCGAGATCACCTCGGGGAAGCGGAGCCCAAGAAGCATTCAGCCTCAAGTAACGGTCCCCCTTTCTTTGGATCTGTGGATAACCATCGCCAATTATCACGGAGTCATCATGACCCATAATTATCGCAATGGTCCGAACTTAATGACGGTGTGGACCGTTGCAAAAGTTATCCTATAACCGACAATTGGGGGATGTGGCAAAGATCGTGGAGACTCGTGAGACAGCTGCCGCAGGTATAAAAGGTACTCCAATCCCTCCGGTAAGGGGGTTACGCTCTCTCTACTTCTCTCATACTCTTTTCTGCCTTCTCTTCATCTCCTGAATCGAGACACTGACTTGAGCGTCGAAGTGGGCTCCGTCGGACAACCTCCAACGTGTTCCCCTAACGCTCGTGTTAATCTCGCAGGGTGTGAGTTCTTCCTCTAGCGTCAGCATCCGCGTGGGATGAACCCTGGTGATTGGCCGTCGACGTCGATTCCTTCCGGAACAAGTTTGGCGTCGTCTGTGGGAAACTAGTAAAGCACCAGAAGGAGCACCGATGGCAGAACCGGCGAGACAATCCATTGTCCTGACAAAAGAGGAACTGGATCGCTTGGTGGCCAACGCCATCAAAGGGGCACTCGAACAACACCAAATCGAGCAAGCCATCTCACAGCGAGATGTCTCTGTGCGGGAGGAGCTCCCCAGAATCTCCATCTCGGACCCCCAACCGCAAAGATCCATCATACCACCGGGGCGACGCGCCAGAGCAACCCCGGACCACCAACGAGACTCTCCCGGAGACATTGAGAAGGTTAACTCAATAGTCTCTAGCGCGCTGAGACACGAAGATGGACAAGGGAAAGAGGGAGGAACCTAAGGCCTCCCCTGAGGCTCCCTCTACTCCCTTCTCCTCCGAGATTGTAGAAGACCCCATGTCGAAACAGTTTCGCAGGCATGGGATTGATGATTACGACGGGAAGACAGATCCGGAGGATCATGTCTATAAGTTTGAAAATGCAGCACTCCTACACCAGTATACCAACAGTGTAAAGTGCCGGGTGTTTTTGAACACCCTATCCGGAGCAGCCCAACGATGGTTCCAGAGGTTGCCCCCAGGTTCTATAAACACCTTCATGGAGTTTAGAACCGCCTTCCTCCACCACTTCGCCAGTAGCCGTGGCTATCATAAGACGACACTCAATCTATTAACTCTCAAGCAGAAGCCGAAAGAGCCGCTTAAGGAGTACATCCAGCAGTTCAACCGGGTGGCACAAGATGTGCCAAGTGCGACGTTGGAAATCTTCGTCAGCGCTTGTACCCATGGGCTCTCGGAAAGGGATTTTTTTTATCATTGGTGAAGAAGCCACCCGCCTTCTTTGATGAAATGTTGGGGCGTTCGATCAAGCACGTCAACGTGGAGGAGGTGCAATTCACCCGTCGCAAGGAACCAGCCGGAGTCCCCCCTCAAGTCGTTACCTGGTCCGAAAGGAGGGAACCCCCAGCTCTAACCCGAGGAAAAGACTTTCACCCGGGGAAGGACCAGTGGGCTGGCAGACGAAAACTGGTAGAGACAGTGGACACGGAGCAGCCCGAGCCATTGATGAAATACTGCGGCTTTCACGGCAGTACTACACATTCCACCGAGGAGTGTCATGCCTTAAAGAAAATATTGAGTGAAGAGGCAAACTCCAAACTTCGGAGGAAGTAGAAGAAGACGGGGTATCGTCGGAATTCCCCTCGGCGAAGCCTTTCTCCCAGACGGAGGCAGTCGGGAGAAAACGAGACCCAACACTGGTCTCGGTTGCGATCAAGGGGAAGGAGCCAGGGACCTGCTCCCTGCAAGTCTCCCTCCTTGGAAAGAGACCTCAGGAAGGGCAAGGCCCCTGCACGCGACCCTCCCTCTGGGCATGTGGGAGTAATCTCCGAAGGGCCCACCGGAGAAGATTCCCATTGGGCAAAGAAATCCAACACCCGGCGTTTAGAGAACTATGCAATTGGGACAAGCCGGAGCCAGGATCACGACCCTACGATCTCGTTCGGCCCCGAAGACTTGGAAGAGGTGGAAGCTCCCCGTGAAGATGCCCTGGTGATCCTTGCCCGCATCGCCAACTATGAGGTCAAGCGCATCTTCGTGAATACAGGAAGTCTCGTGAACATCCTGTACAAAGTTGCTATGGATCGGATGCAAATCAACGAGGATGAACTACTTCCGGTCTTGACCCCGCTGTTCGGCTTCACCAGGTATCGAGTACAGTCGATAGGGCAAATCACCTTATCGCTATCCTTGGGCAGCGACTTCCTCGAGAGGACCAGGAGGACATCCTTTATGATCGTGGACGCTCCCTCATCCTACAACGCCATCTTGGGTCGCTCGGCGCTCAGTGCCTTTCAGACGGTGGTCTATGTCTACCACCAGAAGATAAAATTCCCGGTGGGTGACCAAGTGGCTGAAGTCAAAGGGGACCAACTGGTGTCTGGCAATGCTACAGTGGGGAAGTCAGATCGGAGTCCCAAAAAAATCTGAGGGTGCAGGAAGGCTAACTGGAGGAAGCAGTCATTCATAGGAGGACAGGACCAAAAAGCTCAAGAGGCCAAAGCTGGCCAACTATCTCCCACCCTGCCACCCCTGGTAAGATTTGTGTAGCATACTATGTACTCGCCTGTGTATCCTTGCTACCTTGCAGTGAATTCATAAAATAAAGGAACGTGTCATCCCAAGAGTACCAGTACATCTGACAAACCCCTAATACCTCGCGGTACTGCGGATGCCGAGGTACTTAAGCTTGGTCTGGGTGGTACGGGCGCCCAACCAAGAAACAAAAACTCTAATACCTCGCGGTGTTGCGGATGCCCGGGGTACTTAGGCTTGGTCTGGGTGCTACGGACGCCCAACTAAGAAACAAAAACCCTAATACCTCATGGTGCTGTGGATGCCCGGGGTACTTTGGCTTAGTCTGGGAGCTACGGACGTCCAACCAAGAACCAAAACCCTAATACCTCGCGGTGTTACAGATACCCGGGGTACTTAGGCTTGGTCTGGGTGCTACGGACGCCCAACCAAGAACCAAACCCCTAATACCTCGCGGTGTTGTGGATGCCCGAGGTACTTAGGCTTGGTCTGGGTGCTACGGATGCCCGACCAAGAAACCAAAACCCTAATACCTCGTGGTGCTGCGGATGCCCGGGGTACTTAGGCTTGGTCTGGGTGGTATGGACACCCAACTAGAGCTGTCAAACGGGCCAATCTGTGGCGGGGCGGGTCGGCCCATGGCGGGCCGGCCATTTGGCGGGGCGGGGCGGGTTAATCCGTTATCTAGGCTGGTTGGAAAATCTCCAACCCAACCCAATCCAAGGCGGGCCGTGGGTTAGGCGGGCCAACTCACGGGCCCATCAAAATATTTTTAAAAAATTAAAAAAATTAAAAAATTCATATATTTAGATTTCATCAATCAAATATATTAAGAAATATATTTTTTAAATATAAATGGATACAAACGAGTACTTATGTGATGAAAAATATTATTTTTTATTTCAAAATAATAACAAAGAAAGATAATAAATTGTCATAAAACTTAACTAACATGTGATTCTCAACCCGCGGGCCAACCCAAGCCCGTCGCGGGCCGACCCGTGCGGGTCGCGGGCCTAGGCGGGTTGGCCCACGGTGGGCTTGGGTTGCTTAAATTCTAACCTAACCCGCTTAAATTGATTGGCGGGACGGGCCAATCCAACGAGCCCACCCCAAATTGACAACTCTACGCCCAACCAAGAACCAAAACCCTAATATCTCGCGGTGTTGCGGATGCCCGAAGTACTTAGGCTTGGTCAGGGTGTTACGGACGCCCAACCAAGAACCAAAACCCTAATACCTCACGGTGCTGAGGATGCCCGGGGTACTTAGACTTAGTCTGGGTGCTACGAACGTCCAACCAACAACCAAAAATCTTACCCCGTGGTGCTGTGAATGCCCAGGGTACTTAGGCTTGGTCTGGGTGCTACGGACGCCCAACCAAGAAACAAAAACCCTAATACCTCGCGATGCTGCGGATGCCCGGAGTACTTAGGCTTGGTCTGGGTGCTATGGATGCCCGATCAAGAAACCAAAACTCTAATACCTCGTGGTGCTACGGATGCCCGGGGTACTTAGGTTTAGTCTGGGTGCTACAAATGCCCGACCAAGAAACCAAAACCCTAATACCTCGTGGTGTTGTGGATGCCCGGGGTACTTAGGCTTGGTCTGGGTGCTACCGACGCCCAACCAAGAACCAAAACCCTAATACCTCGCGGTGCTGCGGATGCCCGGGGTATTTAGGCTTGGTCTGGGTGCTACGGACGCCCAACCAAGACCAAAACCCTAATACCTCGCGGTGCTGCGGATGCCCGGGGTACTTAGGCTTGGTTTGGGGTGCCACGGACGCCCAACCAAAACCAAAACCCTAATACCCCGCGGTGCTGCGGATGCCCGGGGCACTTAGGCTTAGTCTAGGTGTTACGGGCGTCCAACAAAGAAACAAAAACCCTAATACCTCGCGGTGCTATGGATGCCCGGGGTACTTAGGCTTGGTCTGGGTGTTACGGATGCCCGACCAAGAAATCAAAACCCTAATACCTTGCGGTGATGTGGATGCCCGGGGTACTTAGGCTTGGTCT
>JAGFNQ010006296.1:116601-216758 GCA_024364735.1 Boesenbergia rotunda
TGGTGATTTTTCCTTTTGGCCTTGTTTTGGGTAGGTCTACCCTTAAATGATTTAAAATCTTCCCTATCCTTAGATGTGGTAGACTTAGCATGGAAGGCTCTATATTTTTTCTTATGTTTTTCATACCTCCTATTTTCATGATAAATAGCATTAAATAAAATATTTATTTTTAACATTCATATTATCATGAATTAAATAAATATCATTACCTAATGCTACCTTAGTCTTGATCTTGGAGGCTCCCCCTTGATTTGAGCTCCTCCTCTTTGCTTTGGTCGGATTCTTCCCCTTTGGACTTGGTTCCGATAATGCCCCTTTTGTTTGCATGAGAAGTACACAATGTGCTTCTTATCCTTCCATACAATGGGGGCTACCTCCTTTGTTTTCTCCTTGGTCTTGGGTGCCACTTGCACCTTCTTCTTGACCAATTTGGGGCACTTACTCTTATAGTATCCTCTTTCCCTACACTCAAAACAAATAATATGATTTTATTTTTTCCAATTGAAATTTCTATACCTTTGCTTGTAGGGGTGTCACATGACTCTTCACTCGATCCAGAGGTAGAAACTTCTTTCTTTTTCCAGAGTGAATGATCTTTGTTCCCCCTCAATCCTAGAGGTAGTGACTTCTTCTTTTTCCTCCTCGGCCAATGCTTCTTGAATTTCCTCCCCGGATGTTGAGCATCTCTCAACTTCTGAGTCCTCTTCATTTGATGAATCTCCATCTTTGGATTTGTCTTAATACGGTACAGTGGAGGGATCTTCATGAAGCTTTGCCACTTTGCTCCAATGCTCTTTGGCATCTTTGAATTCTCCAATCTTGTCCAAGATGGTGCTTGGCAAAGATTGACCAATAACTTGGTCACTTTGTCGTTGGCCTCACATCTCTTGATTTGCTCCTCATTCCATTTCCTTTTCTTGAGGAGCTTCCTTTGGTGCTTGTTGGAGCTTCAAAACCCTCCATTAGTGCAAACCATTGCTCTATCTCTATCATGAAGAAATTTTCAATCTTTGACTTCCAAAGATCGAAAATTTGCCTTTGTCGAATGGTGGAGGTGCCCGGGTGTCGTATCCAAACTCCATTTTTGAAGTTGAACCCTCATGATGATGACTTCTTGAAATTAGGGTTTCTGCCCACTTCTTCTTCTTCCTCTAGCTCTTGCCCTCTTGGCGATGTGTCCAAAGAAGAGCAACATCGCTCTGATACCAATTGTTGGGACCGGCAGGAGAGCTAGAGGGGAGGGGGTGATTAGCTCCGATTTGCTTGTAGATGATTTGTCTCCGCGGAAGACTTCAAGCAATGCTAACACTAAGGATTTACATGGTATCACCTCCTTGAGGTGACTAATCCAAGGATCCACTCTCCTCACTCTCTCATACACTATGAAAGATCTCCTTCTTGAGGTGGAGAAACCTCTTACAAGCTTCCAAGAAGATACAACAAGAATCAAGCAAATACAAAATGAAATCTTACAAGATTTACAATGATAAGCTCTCTTTGCTTTCCTTGCTATCTTCAAGCTTGATATCGCCTCTAGAACTTTGGAAGTGCAGCAACACTAAGCCCCAAAGCTTCTGTCGAAATGGCGTGGAAGGAGGAGGAGAAGTGGCGCAAGAGCCCGTGAAGGGTGCCGCTTCAAACCTGCGTGAAAACCCTATATACCCGACGCCTAGGGTTTCCTAATCGAATACCACATCAGACTTAGCCGTTCAACGGCTAGTTTTTGAACCTTAATCGATTTGCCAATCAATTAAGAACAGCCTTAATTGATTGCTGAATCGATTCAGCACCCTTCTGTTCTCTCGCATAAACAGCAATAATCGATCACCCGATCGATTACCAGGCCCACTTGACATCATACGATATTCAAACATCATATGCCATTCAAACATCATTATCAAACATCGAAACATCCATCCTTAAACATACCAAGCTTATCAAATATAAGCTCACTCGAGCCTAGTTAAACTAGGTCAACCCTGACCTAACATGATTGCACCAACAATTAGGACATAGCCTAGTCAGCTGGTTGTAGTAGAAAGCAACACTGCGTAGCCTTGTCCACAACCGAAGCAGAATATGTTGCCCTAGGAGAATGTATAGCACAACTTTTGTGGATGATGCACACTCTTAAGGATTTTCAACTTGACTACAATTATACCCAAGTTTTTATTGATAATATTAGCTGAATCAATTTAACTAAGAATCCGATTCAACATTCCCGAACAAAACATATAAAGGTTAAACATCATTTTGTAAGGAATCAAGTAGCCAGGGGTGAAATAGTACTTAACCACGTGGACTTAAAATCCAATTTAGCTGACATTTTCACCAAACCCTTACCTGAATCTGAGTTTAGCTCACTAAGAAGGTAGTTAGGGTTGTGCTTAGTAGAGTAGGATTGTTCTTTATGTTTCAAATTTTTTCCTATTTTGTTTGAAATTAAAGTTTAAATTCAAAATTGCTTGTTAAAATTAGCAATTTGAAAAATCATTCTTTTATCAAAATTTTTAAATTTAAAATGATTTTTGACTTAGTTTTCTTTCAAAAACTTCCCCCTTCAAAACTAAGATTTTTGCGCAAATGAACTTAGCTTAGGCCCTAACCCTAGAACTGCATGCACCTATAGATCTAGAAGCCAGCATCTCACAAACACCTTAGGGTGCTTTGATTGATAACCTAGACTGGCTTGAGATGCTTAGGTATATGCCTTGATTCAAGATGCTTTAAGTCAGTGCATCTGTAATAATTGGGGCAATAAATACAACTTGAATAGCAATCAGATTAATTGTCAAGCTTAGAAAATCTAACTTGATCATATCACTTAACTTGACTAACCCTAGCAAAAGCAACTGTTTTATAACAGTTAATAAGTAGCTAACTTGGTTAGATAGGACCCGAACAAGAACGGTTCAATTTGGTTTGGTCCTTTTTCTTGCTTGAAAATACTAGTTGGTTCAATACATATTTTCAATGTGTTAAACTAGCTCAAATTTAAAATTGAATTACAATAGTCAATTTTTCTTACTTATCATTTTTTTTATATATGGCAAAGGGGGAGAGAAAGGAAAGAAAGGAAAAGAGAAAATTTTTTCTCTTTTGCAAAAAGTAAAGTATGTCTAAGTGCTTAAATTTTTTTTCTAAGTAAAAGTCTAAGTGCTTAAAATTTTTCTAAGTCTAAGTGCTTAAAATTTTTCTAAGTCTAAGTGCTTAAAAATTTTTCTAAGTATGTCTAAGTGCTTAAAATTTTTCTAAGTAGGTCTAAGTGCTTAAAAATGTTTCTAAGAATTTCAAATCTAAGTATTTCAAAACTTTCAGGTACTTTCAAAATTTTTTAAAGCACTTCAAAATTTGTAAATACATTTGCTTTGAAAATTCTTCTTAGTAAACAAAATTTGTTGAAACTCTTCTGAATTTTTTTTGGCAAATGGTTCTAAGTGAATTTTTTTTTCTAAATGTTTTTTGCCAAAGTATTTTCAAGTAAATATGTTTTCTAAGTGTGAAAAACTTGCAAAAACTTTTTCGGAAAAATTTTCTAAGTGTGAAAAACTTTTTTGGAAAATTTTCTAAGTGTGAAAAAAATTACAAAAACTTTTTTGAAAAATTTTCTAAGTGTGAAAAACGTGCAAAAACTTTTACAAAATTAAGTGTAAAAAGCTTGCAAAACTTTTTGAAGTATAGAAAGCTTGAAAAATTTATTATCTAAGGTTGCAAAAGTTTTTATCTAAAATACGAATACTTCTACACCTAGTCAAAAACTAAAGCACTTAGAAGGTTTACAAAAGCCCACATATCATTGAAAAATTTAGGGGCAGAATATTCGTTTCAGGGGGAGAAAACTAGAATTTTGGTTGTTTTGTCAGAAATGCTATATTTTCTTTAAATTAACTTTTTGAACCGTGTTGTCATAAATCAAAAAGGGGGAGATTGTTGGTGACGTAAGCACCAAAGTCAAACCTTTGTTTTGATAATGGCAAAGGGTTCAGAAGTTAAGATTTGGTTGTGATCTAACAAGCTTAAGTGTGCAGGAAAGTCATAGGTACACTAGGCACTATGTCCTGGTTTTACGAATTGGGCACTAAGTCCTGGCCACAGGCTGGGCACGAAGACCTGGTGAGTGAAGCTGGGCACAAAGACCAGCTGAGTAAAGTTGGGCCCAAAGACCTAGTGAGTGAAGCAGGGCACGAATACCTAGTCGAGGACTGGGCACCAAAGACCTGGTGAGTGAAGCTGGGCACGAAAACCTGATCGCAGATTGGGCATGAAGACCTGGTGAGTGAAGTTGGGCAAAAGTCCAACTGGAGATGTAACACCCGAAAATTCTCAACTAATTTTAGAAATATACTAGAATTTATTCCGAATGTATGGATATTTTTATAGAATTTTTCCATGGATAAATAAGTCAAAAATGAATAAAAATAGAATGCGCAGAAAAAAAAAGCTTATGTGGGGTGTGACGCTAGACCTTTAGCATGGGAGGAGAATAGGCTTACCAAGTGGGATGGTTTGTTTTCGTTGAAATAGATAGAGAAAAAGATAAATAAGGTGAAGTTAGTTAAATTTTCCCATAAGTATACAAGCGAAACTTAAGGGTTTTTTAGATTTATTCTTTTCCTCACCTTCTCACCGCCGACCCCCTCTCTCTCGTGGGCGAGTCTTCCTCTCCCTCTCCCGAGTCTCTCTCTCTCCCTCACTCACGGCAAGCCAAGGAGGAGGTCCAAGGGTCTTGTGTTGGGCGGATTCAAGGAGGACACGCTAGGGGATCTTCTCAAGGAGTAGTTCTTCGTTAGAGCCTCTCCGAGACTCTAAGGATCTTCCCTCTCCCTAAACCCTAAGACAAGCGCAGGATGTAAGTACCCCTCACTTGCAGTATAAATAGCTTCGTTCGTATGCATAATCGTCTTAGTTTTATCTATTTGCAAGTTTATGCTCATATGTGTAGATTAACTCCCTCTAAGACTTTAAGGGCACCACTAGATGGGTGGGCGTGCTTCCCCCTTTAGTTTGGGGTTTAGACGCACCGTCGAGTGCCTAGGGAGTGCCCTTAAAAGAAAAGGGGAGTTTTAGGCACGCAAAGTGCTCGAGAAAATATTAAGAAGCTCTAATATGAGTTTTAGCATGTTTATGAAATTAGCTACCCTTGCTTAATGTTTATGGACCCTAGTTCGTCCATTGGGTGGGCTCCTAGATCGACCCTTGGCTCTAGATCGCCTAGTAGATGCAAGGTTAAAGAAAAGAATATTTATGAAAGTATTTTACTTTTTATGGCATGTGCTTGGACTCTAGTTCGTCCATGGGTGGGCTCCTAGATCACCCCTAGGCCCCTAGATCGCCTAGTAGTACCCTAATGGGTTCGGGATTAGCTACCTCGGATCTATTTAGGGATGCGCGCATTAGCAGCACATTGCCGAGTCGACAGCAACATGATTAGTATTTCGCTTACTATATGTATAAGTTTCAAAAGTTCAGTAATAGCTTTAAGTGAAAACAGTGTTAAGATCATGCTTAATTCAGTTAGATTCTATGAATGCCATGTGAATTTAGTTATAAGAGTATGATTTAGTCCATGCGCTTGCCATGATATTTGTTTAGATTATATGTTTCAGTAAGAATAAATGACAAGCATGATATGTTTTCTTACATGTGTTTTCAAAAGCATGATTTTCGAAATATGCATTGTTTTGTGAGTAGGATGGTACTTACTAAGCATTATCCTTATAGTTTCATTTATCCTTATACTGCAGATAAGGGTAAAGGAAAAATAGAATAGCGGAAGCGGCAGGGATGATGTGGAGTGTCTGATGGTGGAACTTGGAATAAAAAGAACCTTGGGAACTTGCATTATGAGGACGCATTATTAAGAATGTTAAATGAATTAGTTTCTTTGACATGTTTATCAACATGTGATATGTTGAGTGATACATTTCAAGTGCATGTTGACTAGTAGTAAAATTCATGGTCTAAGGATATTGAACCATTTCTGATCTTATTGTGCTACTATTGATGCATCTAGACAGAAACATTGCTTAGCTTTAGTAACAAGTTGATACAAAGTTCATGTTTCTAATTTCATGCTTAGAGATGGTTGAAGTATGCCTTATTGTCATGAAAACATGTAGAATATGGCCTACAATCATTGTATACCTGTTAGTAAGCTTAAATATGAGTTTGTAGTGTTTTTGGTATAAAGTAGGTTGAGCTTGGCACGTTTCTGGAATCTGAAAATTCAGATTTCAGAGCTGCCAGTTCACTGCGACAGCTACCAGTCGACTGGGCAGTTGACTGGTGTGCTTCGATTTCAGTTTTGCACGAATGGTTTAGCAATTAACTTCCAACATGTTTATGATTTACAACAGAATGTTTAAGTTATGAATTGTTAGTTCAGTAAATAACAAAATTTTTAAATTCTCCCAGTTGGTTTAGCATCCAGAAATCAGTAATCAGTCAGTCAGTTAGTAGCGATCCATCTTAAAGCTTAGTACCAGAAGGCGGGTCGTTACAGAGAGGTATCAGAGCATGTTCCATCTTTCCTCCACACACACCATCCAGCATCGTACCTGCAGCTTCCAAGTAAGAGTACCTCTCACATTACTTATGTTTTCTTGTTTTTTCATTTCCTACTTAACTGAAGCATGTTTATAACTCATGGCACTTTAATATAGTTATAGTAAATATGTATGTCCTCTGTTATTTAGATAATAGCTAGAAGACGACCAACTAGAAGGGCACAGCTACTGAGCCTCAACAGGAGGCAACTGACACAGTGACTCCACCTAATCTCGAGGAGATAGTGGCTCAGCTCCAGAGACAGATAGCTGAGTAACAGCAAGAGATAGCCACTTTAAGGGCTAATCAGCAGAGCACACCTACTGCTATGCCAGGACCAAATGTGGAAACCCCAATAGTGACAGTGGTTCCACCTAGAGCACCAATCCCACCAATAGCACCAGAAGCCCCAGCAGTAGGGGCTAGAAGAGAAGCATATCTGGTTCAGTGGCAGAAACTCAAACCAGAGACCTTTTCAGGCACTAGTGAACCGTGGGATGCATAAGCCTGGTTCAAAACCCTGGAGAGTACCATGGAGCTTTTGGACTGGCCAGAACATGAGAAAGTAAAGTGTGCTTCCTTTTGCCTAGCGAATGTGGTGGGAAAGGGTGAGGCCAAGCAAGACATAAATCAGATGACGTGGGCCAACTTCGAAGCTGAGTTCTTCGAAGAATTCTTTCATATGCGGATTACTAACCGACATTATGATGAATTCAGTGAATTTCGTCAAGGTAACCTATCAGTAGAGGAAGCCGTGAAGAGATTCAATAGACTGGCTCGCCTGTGCCCTGAACTAGTCAACACTGAACGAGAGCGAGTCAGGCTAATGCTCAAGATGCTAAGGCCAGAAATAGCATTGAATGTGACTAGCGGCGTCCATAGGCCGCAAACCTTAGAAGAACTAGTTAGCAGTGCTTTGATCACCGAGCACTACCTGAACAGCATGCAACCGCAGAAGTCAGTCATGACAGAAAGTAAAGACCAAGGCAGTTCAGGAACTCAGAAACCCCAGGGCCACAACTCTAGCTGGAAAGGAAAGAATCAAGGCAAAAGAAAGCAGTGGAACAATCCGGAAGGGGAGCCAGCCAACAAGCAAGCCAAGTATCCCACTTGTCCCACATATGGGAGACAACACCTAGGGGTCTACCGCAAGGGCACCCGTGGGTGGTACAATTGTGGTCAAGAGGGGCACATGGCCAAGCATTGCCCCACTAAGAACAGTCTGCTACTCCACAGCCTACTCAGTATGGAGGCAAACCTGCACAGCTACATCAGATGCAGGCAGCACTGGATAGTCCCCATATTAGTCAGGGCAGATTAGAAGCTCCATCAGCCACTACCAATGCACGGATCTTCTCACTGACCAGAGAGGATGTAGCAAATGCCTCGACAGTTGTGACAGTTCAGATATATATTTTACAGCAAAATGCAATTGTCATATTCGATATTGGGGCAACCCATTCCTTCATATCCAGGGCGTTCGCAGAGAAGTTAGCTATACCTCCAGATGTACTCAGTGGTCAGTTCTTAACCACCCTACCTTCAGGTGAGATTATGGCATCCACGCACTGGCTCCGTGCAGTGCCAGTCAGTATAGCAGGTAGAGAGCTTTATGGTGATCTGATCGTGCTGGATATGACTGATTATGATGTCATTTTTGGAATGGACTTCCTAATCAAGTACGGTGCCTCCATAGAATGCCGTAAAAGAAAAGTCATATTCCATCCAAAAGTAGGAGTGCAGTTTGAATACATTGGAGAACCCAAGAGAAAGGCCAAGAAATTTCTCTCTACTCTAAAAGCACAGAAACTGCTGGATTCAGGATGTACCAGATTTCTAGCACATGTAGTCAATACCGAACAAGAGAAGGACCAAAAGCTAGAAGAGGTCCCAGTGGTATGTGACTACCCAGCAGTGTTCCCTGACGAGTTACCAGGCTTAGCATCAGATAGGGAGATAAAGTTTAAGATAGATCTCATTCCAGGTACCAACCTCATTTTAAAAGCACCATAACGTATGACTCTAGCAGAATTAAGAGAACTTCAGGAGCAACTATAGGAGCTACTCGACAAGGGCTTCGTACGCCCTAGTTATTCACCTTGGGGAGCTCCCGTATTGTTCGTGAAGAAGAAAGATGGGTCCATGCGCTTGTGTATAGACTACCGGGCCTTGAACCAAGTCACCATCAAGAACAAGTATCCCTTGCCAAGAATTGACGACTTGTTAGATCAACTAAAGGGAGTAGCAGTGTTCTCAAAAATAGACTTGAGATCGGGATATCACCAGGTGAAAGTTAAGGAAGGTGACATCCCCAAGACAGCATTCAGAACAAGATACGGACACTATGAGTTTGTAGTTATGCCTTTTGGTGTAACGAACGCTCCAGAAACTTTCATGGACCTCATGAACAGAGTGTTACGAGAATATTTATATAAGTTTATTATCGTCTTCATCGATGACATTCTAATATATTCCAGGACTCAGAAGAAACACGCAGACCACCTAAAAACAGTATTAGAAATTCTTCAGCGGAGCCAACTCTATGCGAAATTCTCCAAGTATGAGTTGTGGCTCGATCAGGTGTCTTTTCTGGGTCACATCATCTCCAAGGATGGTGTGATGGTAGACCCCAGCAAAATAGAAGCAAAAAGTAACTGGGTTAGATCGAAGAATGCCAGTGAGATCAGAAGTTTTCTGGGTCTAGCCGGTTACTACAGGAAGTTTGTAGAGGATTTCTCCAGAATAGCCTCCCCACTGACAGCTCTTACCAGAAAGAACAGAAAGTTTCAGTGGACAGAGGTCTGCGAGAACAGTTTTACAGAATTAAAGAGAAGATTAACTAGTGCTCCCATCCTAACTCTTCCAGAGACCACTGACAGCTTTGACATATATAGTGATGCTTCTAAATTAGGACTTGGAGCAGTGCTGATGCAGAATGGCAAGGTGATTGCCTATGCCTCTAGACAACTCAAGGATTATGAGAAGAACTTCCTACTCATGACCTTGAGCTAGCTGTAGTAGTGTTCGCTCTCAAGATCTGGAGGCATTACTTATATGGAGCTCAGTGTAGGATTTTCACATATCATCAGAGTCTGAAGTATTTCTTTACTCAGAAGAATCTGAACATGAGGCAACGCAGATGGCTTGAGCTGGTCAATGATTATGACATTGACATCGTCTACCATCCAGGTAAAGCTAATAAGGTGGCAGACGCACTTAGCAGGAAATCTAGTGCCACCCTACTAGCTTTGTCTACGATGTCACAACCCCTTCGGAAGGAAATATTAGAGTTCAGACTGGAAATTATAGTTGGGCAGCTCTCCACTTTAACATTAGTGTCAACCCTACTTGTAGACATCCAGACAGCACAGAATCAAGATCCTGACCTTCAGAAAATCAAGCAGGGGATAGCAGAATCAGAAAATGGGGAGTTTCGCCTATCAGATAGTGGGATACTGTACTGCGGTGACCGCTTATGTGTTCCGAACCAAGAAGAGCTCTGAAGGAAGATCCTAGAGGAAGCACATGAATCTCCTTATGTGATGCATCCTAGTTCCACCAAAATGTACCAAGACCTCAGGGGACGTTTTTGGTGGCCTGGGATGAAGAGAGACATCGCCAGATATGTCAGTACCTCTCTGACATGCCAAAGGGTCAAGGCAGAACATCAGAGACCAGGTGGAGTTCTGCAGCCTATCCAGATTCCAGAATGCAAATGGGAAGATATTTCCATGGAGTTTATAGTGGGACTACCTAGAACAACGAATAGATATGATGCAATCTGGGTAATAGTTGACAGATTTACTAAATCTGCCTACTTCCTAGCTATGAGGATCTCCTATTCCATGGAACAGCTAGCTCAGTTATACCTCAAGGAGGTCGTCAGACTACATGGAGTCCCTAAGACAATCATTTCAGATAGGGACAGTAGGTTCACTTTGCACTTTTGGGAGTGCGTACAGACAGCACTAGGCACCAAACTGAAGTTTAGTACAACTTTCCATCCTTAGACAGATGGTCAAACAGAGAGAGTTAATCAAGTACTAGGACGATTACCCTCGTCCCCAGGGCCCCCACCAGCCGGCCCCACAGCTAACACGAAGGAGGTAAATCACGGTGACTAAGCGGCAAGGGGTAGGTGGAGGGTTGAAATTTTGCCCACGGAGTGCGGGGATTTATTCCTGTCACCACCCGCGAATCGACCCCCAGACCTTGTTGAGTGCACATCATCCCCTTACCAACTTAGCTAAGCCCGTGGGGGCGAGTTAATCAAGTACTAGAAGATATGCTCAGAGCTTGTGCTTTAGATTTCAAGGGCAGTTGGTGCAGATACCTGTGCTTAGCGGAATTCGCCTACAACAATAGTTATCAGGCCACTAACGGCATGGCACCCTATGAGGCTTTATATGGGCGGAGGTGTAGATCACCTATCTGCTGGTACGAGGGTGGTGAGCGACAAGAGTTAGGCCTGTAGACAGATCTTATAACTAATACCACCGTAGCCATACAGCAGATCCGCTAGAGAATAGAAACAGCTCAGAGCTGCCAGAAGAGCTATGCTGATATACGATGCAGACCATTAGAGTTTGAAGTTGGGGATTCAATATTCCTCAGAGTAGCTCCCATGAAGGGAGTAATGCGTTTTGGGAAGAAGGGCAAGCTAAGTCCCAGATATGTAGGACCATAACCCATCACTAGAAGAGTTGGCAAAGTAGCTTATGAGCTAGAGCTACCTCAAGAGATGTCAGCTATCCACAATGTATTTCATGTCTCCATGCTGAAGAAGCATATCCCAGATGCAACCCAGGTGATAGAGCCACAGACGGTACAGGTCCGCGAGGATCTCAGTTATGATAGTCGGCCTATTTAGATAATAGACCGAGCAGTTAAGAAATTGCGGAACAAGGAGGTACCATTAGTGAAAGTCATATGGCAAAATCACAGAGTAGAAGAGGCAACATGGGAACCAGAGGACCGCATGAGACAAAAATACCCAGAATTGTTTTAAGGTCGAGGACGAACTTTTTATAAGGTATGGGGGATTGTAACGTCGGAAAATTCTCAAAACTAATTTTAGAAATATCCTAGAATTTATTCCGAATGTATGGATATTTTTATAAAATTTTTCCATGGACAAATAAGGCAAAAATGAATAAAAATAGAATGCGCAGAAAAAAGGCTTAAGTGGGGTGTGACCCAAGACCTTTAGCATGGGAGGAGAATAGGTTACCAAGTGGGATGGTTTGTTTTCATTGAAATAGAATAGAGGAAAGAATAGAGGAAAAGATAAATAAGGTGAAGTTAGTTAAATTTTCCCATAAGTATAAAAGGGAAACTTAAGGGTTTTTTAGATTTATTTTTTTCCTCACCTTCTCACCGCCGACCCCCTCTTCTCTCGTGGGCGACTCTTCCTCTCCCTCTCCCAAGTCTCGCTCTCTCCCTCGCTCATGGCAAACCAAGGAGGTCCAAAGGTCTTGTGTTGGGCGGATTCAAGAAGGAGGACACGCTAGGGGATCTTCTCAAGGAGTAGTTCTTCGTTAGAGCCTCTCCGAGACTCCAAGGATCTTCCCTCTCCCTAAACCCTACGCATTAGAGTTGTAAGAACAAGCGCAGGATGTAAGTACCCCTCATCTGCAGTATAAGTAGCTTCGTTCGTATGCATAATCTTCTTAGTTTTATCTATTTGCAAGTTTATGCTCATATGTGTAGATTAACTCCCTCTACAGACTTTAAGGGCACCACTAGTTGGGTTGGACGTGCTTCCCCCTTTAGTTTGGGGTTTAGACGCACCGTCGAGGGCCTAGGGAGTGTCCTTAAAAGAAAAGGGGAGTTTTAGGCACGCAAGGTGCTCGAGAAAATGTTAAAAAGCTCTAATATGAGTTTTAGCATGTTTATGAAATTAGCTACCCTTGCTTAATGTTTATGGACCCTAGTTCGTCCATTGGGTGGGCTCCTAGATCGACCCTAGGCTCTAGATCGCCTAGTAGATGCAAGGTTAAAGAAAAGAATATTTATGAAAGTATTTTACTTTTTATGGCATGTGCTTGGACTCTAGTTCGTCCATGGGTGGGCTCCTAGATCACCCCTAGGCCCCTAGATCGCCTAGTAGTACCCTAATGGGTTCGGGATTAGCTACCTTGGATCTATTTAGGGATGTGCGCATTAGCAGCACATTGCCGGGCCCACAACAGCATGATTAGTATTTTCACTTACTATATATATAAGTTTCAAAAGTTCAATAATAGCTTTAAGTGAAAACAGTGTTAAGATCATGCTTAGTTCAGTTAGATTCTATGAATGCCATGTGAATTTAGTTATAAGAGTATGATTTAGTCCATGTGCTTGTAGGGTTTTTCGGGCCACGAAAACCGCTTTTTCGCGTCGCGGAAACCCCGAAAGCCCCAATAGCAAGGATCCGAGCGAAGAAAGCCATTTCAAAAATTACGAGTGCTCATTTACATGCTTCAAAACCCGATCTACTCCTAGATCTAAAGAGGGATAAACATTTTACCTTTGATGCGTGCCCCGTTTAATCCCGTTCGCTCCTTTTGGATGTCGAATCTCTAGGACGTCAAGTGCCGTCCCTCTAGAAGTATCCACGCGAACAAAAGTAGATGGATGAAATCCTTTAGGTGTGCTAGCACCTTGTAGGATTCGGCCAAGAGGAGAAGAAGAAGAAGAAGTCCAACAATTGGAGAGGAAGAAGAGAAGACACCCTTAGAGGAAAAATGAAATAAAACCACATTTTGTTCTCACATGGTGGCCGACCACTTAATGGCCATTAATGGCCATTAAGTGGCCGGCCATAATGGCCACTAATGGCCATTAGGTGGCCTTCCTTAACCCCCTTTCAATTTGAATTCAAATTCAAATGGGGGGGGGGGGGGGGGGGGGAAACCAAGCCAAGTCATCACTTGGTCAAGTCAAGGTGAGGTGGCCTTTTGGTCAAGTCAAACTTACCTTTTATGGAATTTCCATATTTAGTCAAGTCAAACTTGACTCCATTTCTTCTCCCATGTCAAGTCTAACTTGAAGTGGAACCAAGTCAAGTCAAACTTGATTTGGATTTGGGTCAAGTCAAACTTGCCTTTTATGGACTTTCCATATTTAGTCAAGTTGACTCCATTTCTTCTCCCATGTCAAGTCTAACTTGAAGTGGAACCAAGTCAAGTCAAACTTGATTTGGATTTGGGTCAAGTCAAACTTACCTTTTATGGACTTTCCATATTTAGCCAAGTCAAACTTGACTTCAATTTTTCTCCATCTATTTGTTCTTTGCGTGTGACCCTATAGGTTCTTGTAACATTGGCAATGCTTCTAACCTCTTAGAAACATAAGCAATGAGCGGTATCTAGCAACACATCATTGCTACCCAAGTTACAAGAATGTTGAGATCCAACATCACCAATGTGACTAAGAATTGTGACCATCACAATATGTGACAACGTCCTTCTATCCTTGATATCTAGATTGATCTTTCATGAGGCATAGACCGTGTCATCCTCCAATCAATCTATGTGTCTTGAACTCCAAGTAGACTCACTATAATCAAATAAGCTCAATATCTCATATTGTCTTATTTGGGCATGGCCATGCACTTAGTGATCTTACTCTATCAAGACTATGATATCTCTCCGGTCATATAGGAGGGATAGATCCCATCTACATCACTCACATCCCTCCGCATAATTTGTTACATACCCAGTAATCGCCTTTATAGTCCACCCAGTTACGGGTGACGTTTGACGAAACCAAAGTACATAACTCCTTATGTAGGGAACTATGGTGACTTCAGGTCTAAGGACTAATAGTCATACTAATAGTCACATGAGAAAGTATATGACACTCATATAACGATCCATGATACTTTCTCATGGTGGGTCATTCAGTATACATTCTCTAATGTATACCCATGTGTCAACTTGATATCTCATATCCATGACTTGTAAGATCAAGTCATCATGTTGACCTACATGCTAGTCTCTATGCATTAACATTGTCCTTGAATGTTGATACTTGACTAGGAATAATTAAGAGTAGTGTTCTCTATATCATCTCACTATCGATTCAACTAATCGATTGATATAGATAAGAACCTTCTACTCAAGGACGTTATTATACTAAGTTATTTGGCACCAATACACATAAGTACAATAACCATAAGAAATGCCTTTATATATAAGAAATATATATACAAGAATATGATACAATGAGTCCAAAAAGTAATCATCATATGATTGACTCTAGGGCTCTCACTAACAGTGCTTAGTATGATGAGTATGTCATGATATCTGTTTAGATTATATGTTTCAGTAAGAATAAATGACAAGCATGATATGTTTTCTTACATGTGTTTTCAAAAGCATGATTTTCGAAATATGCATTGTTTTGTGAGTAGGATGGTAGTTACTAAGCTTTATGCTTATAGTTTCATTTATCCTTATACTGCAGATAAGGGCAAAGGAAAAATAGAGTAGCGGACGCGGCAGGGATGATGTGGAGTGTGTGATGGTGGAACTCGGAATAAAAAGAACCTTGGGAACTTGCACTTTCATTTTGATGACGGGTAAGTTTGGTTTTCTTATTTTACCAAAATTTATGATATTTTATTTACATATATGATACTGCTTTTTGTTGGTGCAAAAAGCATCAGGCAAGAATAGTCAACCTCTAGTGTTTTGATGTTTGACAATATACCAAGGTCTGGTTAGTCTGATCAAGGGTTAAGCAAAATAGGACTTGATGTTTGGTAAGATAAACCTAGGTTTGATCAGCATGATCAAAGGGTTAGCCAAACAGGACTTGGTGTTTGGCAGAGTGATTAGCACCCAGGGTTGGTCCAAGGGTTAGCCAAACAGGACCTGATGTTTGGCAGAATCATTAGCACCCAGGGTTAAAGAAGTCTAGTCAGGATCAGATGACTAAGAAAGAAGTCCTTGTTAAGGCATCGAAGACGTGCTGAGTAAAGCTGGGCATGAAGTCCTGGTTTAGGGAATTGGGCATGAAGACCTGGCCGATGGTTGGGCATCAAAGTCCTGGTTTGAGGAATTGGACACGATGACGTGGTCGAGGGTTGGACGCCAAAGTCCTAGTTCGAGGAATTGAGCCCGAAGTCCTAGTTGAGGATCGGGCATGAAATTCTGGTGAGTGAAGTTAGGTAAAAGTCCTGGTGAGCGAAGCCAGGCAAAGTAAAGTCCTAGTGAGGAGTTGACGTTAGGTAGTAAAGTCTTGGAGATTTGACTCCAAGCAAAGCCTAGTAGGTCAGGTAGACTTACATAAGTTGGGCTAGGATGTTCACCTACATTTTGTGTTTGCTAGTCTTGCAGGAACATGAAGCTGGAGGCAAGAAAGGAGAGAAAAGTAAAGCGGAAAGCAAACTACAACCTAGGACCATTCCTAGGCGCTCGGAAAGACCCGTGCACCCGAGAGGCTCCCGGGCGCCCATGTGACTTGGGTGCCCAAGAGTCATAAGGGTGCCCCATACCCAAGCGCCCTAAAGGGTCCCGAGCACCCTCAACCTCCTAAGCACCCTCAACACAATTCTTATCCCTGCGATGTGTGCTCCGATACAGATTAGATTTGGAACACATTGAGGGCACCCCTAAAGGCATACGGGCGCCCGAGTGACCTATTTATATAGAGATTCGAGCCAAGGTTTTAGAACATCAAATTCTTGATCCTACTACTCATTCACTGTGAAGTTAAATGCTAAGGTGAAGCTCTGCCACCAAGGAGGCTCCAAGAAGAACTAAGCGACGCTTCAGACTTCCAGAGTTGGCCGAGAGATTCTCGACATTGATTTTGCTTGTTAATAAGTTGTAAAGCATTATTTTCTTTATTTGTGCTTGTACTTAAAACTGTAAGATGAGTTTCTCCGTCTTTAGAAAGCTTCTGGAAAGGAAACCACTAGTGGACGGACGCTTCCTGTGATGGGGCCTTGGACGTAGTATCCCTAGGGGGTTGGGAACTAAGTAAAATCCCACGTGTTTACTATGTCTATTGTTTTTATTTATTATTCCACTGTGCTACTAACGACTCTATTACGAAGTTGAATGAACGAACAACTCGAAGATTTCAAAGTAAGCGAAAGTCGATATTCACCCCCCCTCTATCGACGCCACCGATCCCACACTTTTTTATGAGTAAATTTAGTTTTAATCTGCAAATTTATAAAACTTGTAATTCAATTAGATCATCTGTATCAATTTGTCACAAAAGTGTTTATATAGTGTCCCATTTTTAAATTTATATAGTTTATTTGACAATGCTCTATAGGGAACATCTTGTCATCCCAGGATTCACGCACTATCTCTTATTTCATACCAAATATGGTCAATTTTTTCGTATTATTCATTATGCATCAAATTTGTATTTACCTAATCCTATTTTTAAAATTTCAAAATCTCTGTTGGCAGGGTGGCCATAGACAAAGGTCAGATTCTCATTCAGATACAACACCAGACAATGTACCTATGCCCCCCTATCAGGTAGGATCGTTATATACACCTTTGCTAGTACGATCTTATGCACTAATGCTAGTACCTTCCCATTCACCTTCGTTAGTACCTTCGTTGATTGCCTTCCAAACACTTGGTGGTTGAGTGATCAGACACTTGAGAGTGTATAATATCTTATAGAGATTAGTAAGTAAAATCAAAATATTTTACTTTTTAAGTATCTTAATTATTTAACATTTTTTGTTTGTAACTTTATTATAGGTTTGATAATTCTATGTGTTATTCATGAGATTAATAGAATTATGAATAACTATTGTAGAGGGGACTCGATGATTTATACAAGCACTCCAGCACCAATAAGAGAGCTCTAGTGGAGCAAGTTTAGGGTATATCTCATTCATTTATATCTTAAATAAAAATGAATATATAATTAATTATTTTTTCCATCGCAGTGTTCATTCACTTGGGACCCTCTTGATGAGTTGGAAAGTAAGAGGGATTTCAAGATGAAATGTGAAATGTGGTGATCACATACAACATACACTTAATAAAGATAAGACTAGTGGAAAACCCACCATTCATCATTGACGAAAATTATACTAGGATCTCCAATTTTTGGGCAATCGAGGAGTCTAAACAAGGGAGTCACCAGAATAAAACAAATCAATCTTTTAATTTTGGAGACATGTCTGTGATATATGCAAGAGGCTCTATTAATATCGATGAGCATAGACATAGATTGATAATTTTTTAACTCTTCCACTATTTTTTTTACATGTCATGTTTTAGTTGCTTTTATTTTTTTATTTTGCCTTGACACTTTACATGTTATGTCATGTTTTGCATATTTTTGACTTGTCAACTCTAATCCATGCAAAGTTAGCTATATAGATTTCTATACTTTTATTATGTCATGCAACATTTGATACATGTACTTTTTTTATTACATGATCTAGTTCATTTTTTTTTGTTACACATAGTTACAAGTTTCGTGTAGGTATATGTTTCATGCAATTTAGGATGAATGACATTTATTGACAATTAAGGATGTATGTATATGTTACAACTCACAAGAAACATATATCATTGATATGTTAGGTCGAGGGTTTGCGTGCGCATCTGAGGGACGAGAGCCGGTGGAAGAGGACTTCAAGGGGCGAGCCAAGGGAGTGGACTTGAAGGCATATGTGAAGGAGGGTCTTCGGAGTGAGGGAGAGTGAAATTGTAAGCTGGGCAGTCGACTGGAGATGGATCAGTCGACTGCCAGCGGAGAACTCAAACTCACAAAAATATCAGTCGACTGGTCGATCAGGTCAAAAATCTAACCGTTGAGTTAGCCGTTGGCTGGCTGTTGCGGTGGGATCAGTTGACTGGTAGCGACTAGTTCAGCCGTAGGCTCTATTTAAGAGAGCTTCGTTTTGGCTGAGAGTCTTGATGAATTTGGCTTGTGGCGAGCTTTCTCCACCCACAAGGAGCTACACGAGCTAGCCGGAGGGCATCTGAGGAGTCATCCACCGACGGATCGTCCACCTTACAGACAACTGTGGAGTAGGAGCGTCATCTCCGAACCACGTAAACGGTAACGTGTTAGCGATTGTTTGTTTTCATATTTAGTATTTCCACTTGTGCACGCTAACATTGTAGGAAAACAAAATCGAGAAAAGCTATTCACATCCCCCCCCTTCTAGCTTAACGGTCACGGTCCTAACAAGTGGTATCAAAGCGAAGGTCGCTCGTCTACGGACTAACCGCCGGGAGAGCAAAGGTGCTAGAGGAAGATGGGCTTAGAAGGTCCGCTAGGAAGGGATATTCGGATCCTACCTCCATATGATCAAGATGACTTCGGTTATTGGAGGAAGCGGTTGGAGACATCGTTCCATTTGGATTGGGATCATTGGACCACATTAGAGGTTCCATTTGAAGCTCCAACAAACAAGAAGGGAAAGCGCCTCCGACCTCGGTCTTGGACCAAGAGTCAAACAGAAGAAGCGGAGGCGGATAAGGAGGTAACTAGAATTGTATTGAATTTATTACCTTCACATATTGTGTCAAATGTAGGAGAGTACAAGAATCCATATGAGCTATGGAGGAACATAATAGCTCTACATGAGAATTCGACACAAGGACAAGAAGAAGAAGAGTCCAAGGAAAAGGACCAATCGGAAGTTTAGTCGGGTTCAACATCCGAAGAGGAGGAGAGAATGGATCGTCAACATCCTCAAGTGAGGAATAAATAGCAGAAGTCTCCACTTCGAGGATTAAGGGGGAGGAAGAGCCATCCTCAATATCGGAGCAAGAAGAAGCTCCCGCCTCCACCAAAGCAGAGGCAAAAGATCACATTATTTACTTTGGGTGCAATGAAAAATGACACTACAAGGACAAGTGTCCATTGGGTAAGAAAAAGGAGGTATACTTTAAACTCAATTCAAATAATTTACAAACTAACATAAGTGGTGGGATGGAGCAAAGAAGGATAAGAAGCATATAATTTGTTTCACGTGTTGTGAGCGTGGACACTACCACACCAAGTGCCCAAAGAAAGGAAAAGTCAAGATGTTGGCGCACATGAAGAAATTGGTAAAGAAAAGGAGCTCAAGTCAAGAGGGAGCTTCAAAGGTAAAAGGAAAGGTAATTCCTTGTTTAAAATTAAATATAATTTAAATTTCTTATACGCTTGTTAAAAATAATCATAGATTTAGGTATAATGATAGAAATAGGGTTAATAAACCTAAGACCTTTGTGCCTAATGATCAAGGCATTAATCCCAAGAATGGGAGATATATGCCTAGGAAGGTGAGTAGGTCTGAGAATGTCCAAGGAGGACATGTTGATTCTAGGTTTGAGAACCTAGAAAGGGAAAATCAAGCATTGAGGGAAAAGCTTGATAGGTTGGTGAAAACCCTAGATAGATTCACTATGGATCTATGGGTTTAGGTATGGCGTTGGGTGGTCTAAAACCAAATAATGATAGATCGGGTCTAGGATACCGATATAAGGTCTCCAATGCCAATGAAAAGAAATATGCTAGGGGAGCATATAATTATGGCAAGGAGTGAAAATCCAAGAATGACAAGGGGATGTCATTTAAAAGCAAAAAGAAGGTGTTAACTAAGGACAAGGGGTCCAAAGTTAAGAAGGTTAAGTTTGTAGGTCAAGATTCACCGGAGGTATACCGGTGTGGCCTTGTGGTTGTGAATGAGTCACCTAGGGAGGTGGCTAGGGTTAAGAGCTGATGGAGTCAAAGGAAGTGAACAAGTTGCCCAACAAGCTAACGATATGGATCATGCTCAACCCACTCTAGAAGATGTTGATGATCCATTAAGCATCAAAAGAGGCCCAATTACAAGAGCTAAGGCTAAAAAGATGAAAGAAGCACTTAATGTGCTAATTGAAGATGTGAAAGCCAAAGTTACCATTGAAGAAAGGTTTGACCAAGAGCAAGTCATACGACTTAGTCAACCAAATTCAAGCCTTAGATGAGTTTAACTAGTCACTTAAGTGTCTTGTCTATGTAAGAGAGATATGTTAATTTTGTGGGTTCAATTTAGGCCCAATTTCTAGCTTTATTTGGGTTGTAATAGTGCCAAGAGCTCAATATGACTACGTAGACTACATAGGCCTCTACTAAATGGGCTTCCTTTTGGCCTTTTAGGGGTTTTAGGTCACCCTATATGATGAAGACCAAGGAGCTGTTCATCAAGACCAAGTTAAAACCGCAAGAGATCATTTGTCACTTCCTGAAGGGCCAATTACAAAACTTCAAGCAAAGCGTTTCAAGGAAGCACTAAACGAACCATGGCTTGGCTATGAGAAACGAGAAACCAAGTTAAGCCCAAGTACAAATCAAGGCTTAACCCATGTGATCGGTCTTATTCAACCATGACTCATCCCTTGCATGATGGTTGGAAAAGGGAAGGAGAAAAGAAGTATGGAAACTTGGGATTTTGGGGTTTCTAAGTTATTTAATTTCATGCATGCAAAAGTATGGAGACTTGGAGTTGTTTTTTGGGTTTCTAAGTGTTTAAATGCTTGCATGCACCATGGGTACTTGTATTTGTTTGCATGCATGCATGTAGGTACTTTAGTTGCTTGCTCCCATTATATAAGGGAGAGAATTCCGAATTTGTAAGCACTTTGGTTTTGGTAAACATCCTAGTGAGGATTTTGTGATCTCTTGGTTCTTAAGGGAACTTCTGAACTTATCGAGTCTATCTCGTGGCGTTCAACTACCAAAACTTATCACCATACTGGTGTGACGTTTCCTTCTTTCGTAGTCTTTATCGTGCCAGTCTTGGTTGTGGGTCAAACTCTTGTCATCTTGTTCTTGGGGTTCTATCCATCTTTGTCTCGGGTTCTATCACGTCTGTTGGTGGGGTTCGTATCATCATAGCTATAAATTAAGGGGGTGGTGGCCACACATATAACTTTTGGCTTATTTCAAGACTACATGGTGAGGCTCTCACTTGTTGGTTCTTCATTGAACTAGAACTTATCAAGGCATCCCCTTGTGGCGTTCAAGACTTATCAACTTCTATCCCAAGGTTGTGGTGTCTATCTTCTTCTTCTTCTTCTATATCAAGGTTCGTGCTTTCCTAAGCATTGGGTCAAGGTTCTTTCTTTCATTCTCCATCTTTTCGATCTAGACTATCTGTTGTGTCTTCTTGAGACTTCTTCTCTTTGGGTTCACATCATTTGGTATCAGAGTCTTAGTTTTCTAAATCGATTTGGTTATCCTTTTCGTTGTGTTCTTGAGTCTCTATCTTATTTTTGTTCCTTTTCTTTTACTTAGCAAGACTTACTTGCTTTGTTGTTCTCCAACAAAAAAAAAGAGGACTATGATTTTCGGCAAAAAAAATGAAGGAAAGAAAGAAAAGCATGACAAGCCAAAAAGAAAGCAACAAAAGAGGGTGAAAAAAAAAGTAGAGACTTTGTTTGCAAACTTATTTACCCCATTTCCTTTAATGCTTGCCTAGATTCAATTCTGGTAGACTAGATTAAGTTCTGACTACTTTTCTTTCAGCTCTTATCTAAAGTTCTTCATTTCCTTTAACGTTTCCTAGATTCAATTCTGGCAGCCTAGATTAACTTCTGGCATCTTTCCTTTATGCTCTTATTTCAAGTACTCGCATTTCCTTTAAAGTTTGCCTAGATTCAATTCTGGCAGCCTAGATTAAGTTCTGGCAACTTTCCTTTCAGCTCTTATTTCAAGTACAATTTTCTTTAAAGTTTGCCTAGATTCAATTCTGGCAGCCTAGAATAAGTTCTGGCAACTTTCCTTTCAGCTCTTTAATTCAAGTTTTGCTATCTTTCAATTCCGCATTATTCTCAATATTGCCTAGATTCAATTCTGGCAAATTTCCTTTCAGCACTTACTTCACGTTTTTCAATTTTGCAAATTGCATCTTTTTGTCTTCAATTCTTATCTTTTGTCCTAACACCCTTGGGAATTCTGATAGTCCACAAACGCTTACAGGGAATTTCCTCAATTCTAAGTTCTTTAAAGAGCTAACATTCATGAGTTTGAGTGAAACAGATTGTTCAATGGCGACAAGTGGAGAAGAAGCAAGACCTAGAGAATCAGTTGATCAACGTGCTTTTAGACAACACTTAGAACGCATGGAAATCCGTTTTACTCAGATTATCGACAAATTAGAGAAACAAGATGTTGTAATTGCTGGATTGCAACATAGCCAAGCTGGTAGAGTTTCTTCACGAAGTGCTAGACCATATAACCGTGGTGACCATGATGATGATGATGATGGCGTATCTGAGGACATTGATGATAGAGCTTCAAGTGGCAGATCGGATCATGCTCGAGTTGGTGGTAGAAGAGGAAGGATGGATGATCATATCGATAGAAACTTGGGAAATATCAAGATGAAGATTTCTTCATTTCAAGGCAAAAGTGATCCTAAAACCTATTTGGAGTGGGAATAGAAATTGGAATTAATATTTGATTGTCACAACTATTCTGATGGGAAGAAGGTAAAAGTCGCTGTCGTTGAATATTTTGATTATGCAATTATTTATTGGGATCAAGTTATTCTAAGCAGGAGAAGAAACAAAGAGAGACCCGTTAGCAGTTGGGAGGAGATGAAAACTATTATGAGAAAGAGATTCATCCCAACACATTACTATCGGGATTTCTATCAACGATTACAAAGACTCACACAAGGATCCAAGACTGTGGAGGGATACACAAAGAGATGCAAATTGCGATGATTCAAGCCAATGTGGAGGAGGACCGAGAAGCAACCATGGCACGATTTTTACAAGGTTTAAATCACGAAATTGCAAATGTAGTGGAGTTGCAACATTATATGGAACTTGAAGACGTGGTGCATATGTCCATGAAAGTTGAAAGACAACTCAAAAAGAAGGGACCAAACAAGCATGGGGGGCAAAGTTCTCATTCGTCAACTTGGAAATCTAGCTGGAACAAAAGAGATGATAAAGTTGAATCAAAGATAAAGCCTGATTTTTCAAAGAATAATGATGCAAGCTCTCCATTGGTAAAGGGAAAGGAACCCTCCAACCTTCAAGAAATAGAGATATTAAATACTTTATGTTCTTAGGAAGGGGACATATCGCATCACAATGCCCAAACAAAAGAATTATAATTTTGAATGAAAATAGTGACATCGAGACTGAAAGTTAGTCCGAAGATGATAGTGTCTTGCCCCCATTATTGGAACGTGATGAAGAGGTTCCCGTCAAAGGTGAAGCCTATGTCATTAGGCATGCTCTAAATGTGCACTAATGTAGCTAGTACTATCTTGGTTGAGAAATTATGTTTACCTACCACTAAGCATCCTAAACCTTACAAACTACAATGGTTGAATGATTGCGGGAATGTCAAGGTCAACAAACATGTATTGGTTTCATTTTTCATTGGTAGATATCACAATGAGATACTTTGTGACGTAGTACCAATGCATGCAAGTCATCTACTTTTAGGTAGACCACGGCAATTTGATAGGAAGGTCATGCATGATGGGTTTAAAAATAAGTATTCTTTTATGATGTATGGTAAAATTGTAACTCTTGTACCACTGACTCCTAAGCAAGTATATGAAGATCAATTGAGGATCCAAAATGAGAGTGAAAAAAGAAAAGCTTGTGAGAGAAAAGAAAATGAGAAAAGAAAAAAGAATGGAAAAGAAAAAGAGTGTGAGAAAATAAAAGGTGAGGATGAGATGAGTGGAAAAAAGAATGAAAGGGGAAAAGAAATTCAAGAGCAAGAGAGTAAAAAAGGGAGCTTTTATACTAAAAAAAGAGAGGTTAAGAGAGCATTTAATGCTTCACAGCCAACGATTGTACTTTTGTACAAGGAGGCCGATTTTAACACTAACGATCTTGACCCTACTTTTTCTAGTGTTGTTAAATCTCTTTTGCAGAAATTTGATGATGTATTTTTTGATGAGGTTCCTGATGGATTGTCACCACTTAGAGGAATAGAGCACCAAATTGATTTCATCCCTGGAGCCACAATTCCTAATCGGCCAGTCTATAGGTGTAACCCTGCTGAGATAAAAGAACTTCAAAGGCAAGTTGAAGAGTTGATGAGAAAAGGGTATGTCCGAGAAAGTTTGAGTCCAAGTGTCGTCCCCGTTTTGCTAGCACCAACAAGATTACGGTAAAGTTTCGTCATCCTATTCCTAGATTAGATGGTATGCTAGATGAACTACATAATTGATTTGAAGTCGGGCTATCATCAAATTCGCATGCGTGAGGGAGACGAATGGAAAACTGCATTTAAGACTAGGTATGGTTTGTACGAATGGTTAGTAATGTCATTTGGGCTTACTAATGCACCTAGTACTTTCATGAGGTTAATGAACCATATTTTGCATGCTTTTATTGGAAATTTTATCTAGTATATTTTGATTACATCTTGATTTATAGCAAAAATTTAGAGGAGTTGTATGCTAACATTAATGTTAGCATACAACATTTACAGTTGTATGCTAACCTTCAAAAATGTTCTTTTTGCACTTATCAGATTGAGTTTTTTGGTTATATTGTTAGTGCTAAGGGAATAGCAGTTGATGAGAAGAAGGTTAAGGTTATTCATGAATGGCCAACACCTAAAACAATAACTGAGGTACGTAGCTTCTATGGTTTGGCAAGTTTCTACAGAAGGTTTGTTAAGAATTTTAGCACTTTAGCTGCACCCTTGATCGAAATTGTTAAAAAGAATGTTGGATTTCATTGGGATAGTGAACAGGATTCAGCCTTCAACTCACTTAAGGAGAAATTAAGTTCTGCACCATTACTTGCGTTACCTAACTTTGCTAAAACTTTTGAAATTGAGTGTGATTCATCAGCAATAGGTATTGGAGCTGTGCAAATACAAGAAGATCGACCCCTTGCTTATTTTAGTCTTATGACAAAGAGATGTATGCTTTGGTGAGGGCTTTAGTGACTTGGCAGCATTACTTGTGGCCTAAAGAGTTTGTCATTCACACCGATCATGAATCATTGAAGCTCTTGAAGAGCCAAAGTAAGTTGAATAGACGTCATGCGAAATGGGTGGAGTTCATTGAATCATTTCCTTATGTGATCATGTATAAACAAGGTACGGAAAATACTGTCGCAGATGTATTATCTCGAAGGTTTGCTCTCTACTTTGAACACTAAATTGTTAGGATTTTAATACATTAAAGATCTACATTTTAAAGATCCTGACTTTGCAAATGTATTTGAAGGTTGTGAGCATTCTACATTTGGGAAGTTTTACAGGCATGAGGGATTTCTATTTAGAGTTAATAGGGTATGTGTGCCTAACTGATCATTGAGGGAATTATTGGTCCAAGAAGCCCATGGTGGGGGACTAATGGGACATTTTGGAGTGAGAAAAACACTAGATGTTTTGTTGGAGCATTTCTTTTGGCCACATATGAAAGGAGATGTTGTAAAATTTTGTGAGAAGTGTATCACATGTAGGCAAGCAAAATCTAAATCTTTATCTCATGGGTTGTATACCTCTACCAATTCCTAGTGATCCTTGGGTTGATATTTCTATGGACTTTATTGTAGGTTTACCAAGGTCAAAACGAGGTATGGATTCTATTTTTGTAGTCGTGGATAGATTTTCCAAAATGACTCATTTTATTGCTTGTAGGAAAACAGATGATGTTAATAATATTGCTGATCCCTTTTTTAGGGACATTGGACGACTTCATGGTGTGCTGAAAAGTATAGTTTCAGATCGTGATGCAATGTTTCTAAGTTACTTTTGGAAGATACTATGGGGCAAGTTGGGAACAAAGTTGTTGTTTTCTACAACGTGTCATCCACAAACAGATGGACAAACTAAGGTAGTAAATCGAACCTTAGCTACTTTATTAAGAGCTATCATTCAAAAGAATTTAAAAGGATGGAAAGATTGTTTACCACATGTTGAATTTGCATATAAATAGATCTATATATTCTGCTATTAAGTGTTCACCTTTTGAAGTGGTATATGGTTTCTATCCGCCAACTCCTTTGAATTTGTCACCTTTGCCTATCTTTGAGCATGGTAGTTTGGATGGTACAGGGAAAGCTGAATTTGTGAGGCAAATGCACGAGAAAGTAAGAATGCAAATTGAAAAGAAGGCTGAACAATAAGCTGCGCAAGCCAACAAAGGACGAAAGAAAATAATCGTTGAACCCGGTGATTGGGTTTGGATTCATATGAGAGAGATAGATTTCCTGCTAAACGTCGTACTAATTTGCATCCAAGAGACGATGGACCATTTCAAGTCGTTGCGCGAATCAAGCTTGATTTACCGGGTGAGTATAATGTGAGTTCCACATTTAATGTTTTTGATCTCTCTCCCTTTGATGTAGGTAATCAAGATTCGAGAATGAATCCTTTTGAGGAGATTGGGAATGATGGAGTCAAAGATGTGAACAAGTTGCCCAACAAGCTAATGATGTGGATCATGCTCGACCCACTCTAGAAGATGTTGATGATCCATTATGCATCAAAGGAGGCCAATTACAAGGGCTAAGGCTAAAAAGATGAAAGAAGTACTTAATGTGCTAATTGAAGATGTGAAAGCCAAATCTACCATTGAAGAAGGTTTGACCAAGAGAAAGTCATACAGCTTAGTCAAGCCTTAGATGAGCTTAACTAGTCACTTAAGTCTCTTGTCTATGTAATAGAGATATGTTAATTTTGTGGATTCAATTTAGGCCCAATTTCTAGCTTTATTTGGGTTGTAATGGTGCCAAGAGCTCAATACGGTTATGTAGTCTACATAGGCCTCTACTTAATGGGGTTCCTTTTGGCCTTTTAAGGTTTTTAGGTCACCCTATAGCCATAAATTATGGGGGCGGCGACCACACATGTAACTTTTGGCTTATTTCAATCTACTACATGGTGAGGCTCTCACTTGTTGGTTCTTCATTGAACTAGATCTTATCAAGGCATCCCCTTGTGACGTTCAAGACTTATCAACCTCTATCCCAAGGTTGTGGCATTTATCTTCTTCTTCTTCTATACCAAGGTTCGTGCTTTCCTAAGCATTGGGTCAAGGTTCTTTCTTTTATTCTCCATCTTTTCGATCTAGACTATCTTTGTTTCTTTCGTCCATTTGTTGTGTGTTATTGAGGCTTCTTCTCTTTGTGTTCACATCAAGAGCTCATGGGGAAGCTCTAGGAGTCAAGTTGGGACCCATGGTCTATGGATCCTGGGAGGGTTTCTTTCGGAAGTCTAGATAGTGTCATGAAGTCTGCCAAAAGAGTTGGAGACGGACTTGAGTCTCAATTCTTAGGTTTTGGCACATTGGATTTGTGTATCATGCATGAAAATATGACATTGGGATCATGAAGGTTGGTTTTCGATGTGTGAATGCCATATAAACAAATGCTACGGATGCATTGTGGGTTGGTATGGACAAAGACATCAAGAGGAGGTCAAAACTAGGACTTTAGGTCAAGATTCAATTGGATCATTTAGCTAGTGTTGGGTTTTGTGTCAATCTTGTGATTGGCGATAGATACATGGGTGGATGTATTTTTCCCAAGAAGACACAGGTACCAGAAACCTCTCCATAAAATTTGGGAATTTTTGGAGAGTTGTGGAATTTCTAGTGCATTTCAAAAATTGAGTCAGAAATGCTGAAAATTGGTTTTTCAGAGTGCTAGTCGATTGGTCCAGGGGCAGTCGACTGATCTGGGTTGAATTTGTTTTCAGCAATCGAAAAGTGTCCAAATAATGTAAAAAAAGTGTATGGGGGGCTAGTGCACTTTGTATGATCATTAGAGGTTAAATGATCCAATAAGGAGGAAATTGTCAGAGTCTTTTTGATGTATGACAAAGGGGGAGAAGTGTTGGGTTTAAATGGGAAACTAAACACGCCTTTGCAAGAAATCCTAGGTCTAGGGGGAGCTTAGGTAAAGAGGGAGCATTGTTGCTCGATTCATGGCATAATGGGGACCTTGGAGAGGTTCTTAAAAAGACTTTGTAAGTCCAATGTAGGGGGAGTCATGGAGAGGTTCTTAAAAAGCCCGTTTTGGTAAAAATTCTTAACTTGTGGAGGTTAGGTGTGGAATGCCTTCGGGTAGGATCTATGTGTGGATTGCATATGCATTGGCAGTATAAGTCCAAGGTGAAGCCTTGGCAACGTAAGTCCAAATGGTTATTAGCATTGTTTTGCTATTTGTTTTCCCTAACTTAAACGTATTGCGAGATATCAAAAAGGGAGAGATTGTTGGGGCAATCTATGGTCCGGAGTGACCATGTGTTTTGATGTTTGGGCAAAGGGTTTAAGTTAGGTTTAACTTCGTGGTTTGATATGTGTAATTGAGTTTGCAGGACTTGATGAGTCACACATGAAATACGTATCCGAGGGACGAGAGCAGAGGGAAGAGGACTCCAAGGGCAAGCGGGGGGAAGTGGACTTCAAAGGGCGTACGTGAAGGATGGCATGGAGGCAAGCCGTGGGCCCATGGAAGAGGACTTCAAGGGGCGAGCCAAGGGAGTGGACTTGAAGGCATACGTGAAGGAGGGTCTTCGGACTGAGGGAGAGTGAAATTGTAAGTTGGGCAGTCGACTGGGGATGGATCAGTCGATCGATCAAGTCAAACATCTAGCCGTTGAGTTAGCCGTTGGCTGGCTGTTGCAGTGGGATCAGTCGACTGCCCTAGGGGCAGTCGACTAGCAGTGGCTAGTTCAGCCTTAGGCTCTATTTAAGAGAGCTTCGTTTTGGCTGAGAGTCTTGATGAATTGGACATTGGTTATTGTGGTGAGGTTTCTCCACCCACAAGGAGCTACACGAGCTAACCGGAGGGCATCCGAGGAGTCATCCATCGACGGATCAAGGGATCGTCAACCTTACGGACAACCGTGGAGTAGGAGCGTTATCTCCGAACCACGTAAATGGTAACGTGTTAGCGATTTGTTTGTTTTCATATTTAGTATTTCCGCTTGTGCATGCTAACATTGTAGGAAGACGAAATCGAGGAAAACTATTCCCCCCCCCCCTCTTGCTTAACGGTCACGGTCTAACAAATTATACTAGGATCTACAATTTTTTGGCAATCGAGGAGTCTAAACAAGGGAATCACCAGAATAAAACAAATCAATCTTTTAATTTTGGAGACATGTCTGTGATATATGCAAGAGACTCTATTAATATCGATGAGCATAGGCATAGATTGATAATTTTTTTAACTCTTCCACTATTTTTTTACATGTCATGTTTTAGTTGCTTTTATTTTTTTATTTTACCTTGATACTTTACATGTTATGTCATGTTTTGCATATTTTTGACTTGTCTACTCTAATCCATGCAAAGTTAGCTATATAGATTTAGATACTTTTATTATGTCAAGCAGCATTTGATACATGTATTTTTTTTATTACATGACCTAGTTCATTAAAAAAAATTTCATCTCAAAATTTGTTAAAAAATCTTTTTTTTTTTTACTTTTGGGTGCTGAAAAATGAGGAGAGTTGTTTAGATCACATAGGAAAGGATGATATGTGAAGCAAGCTTAGAGAGATATATGCATCTAAATGATTAATAAACTCATAAGATTTCGGTGAACCTATGACATCTCAGAAAATAAACAACTCAAATGCAGAGAGTTTGATGTTAATGTGTGCACTTATGTACCAAGACACTCTTATATATTTATAAATAATTATTTAATAAGGGTAAATATTTACCGTAAATCATTTTTTTTTGTACATATCTAATTAATCATAAAATCTCATAGATTAATTAATCTGAAAATAGTCTTTGATCGAATAGATATCTAGAAGGGACATAGATATCTAGATCAATGCTAAGTATGACTTAGTCGAGAAATACCGAGAGTTGGATATCAAAGTTGTACATGAGATTGCTTTCATTTTAGTGGTACACTAGACATAACCCGTTTAAGAGGAGACCACATATTATGCATCGTTGGTCATTCCTCTTATGAACAAGTGCAACTGATATTTTGTCTTGAGAGCTTCATTTATTATATACATGTTATGTATTTTGACACCATTAAAAACAGTCTTTAATCATAATGTGATTAATATGGCAGTTGGGTGTATGACAAGGTGCAGAGAGAATAGTATTGAGTCAATAGAAGATTAATCGCTCTCTGAGATTATGGAGTTAACTTCCTAGTCGCTTGATAGGGATATTAGTGACTCAAAATCCATAGCTAAGGGAGGAATGATTTTTCATTCAAGAGGAGTCGATTATATCTTAGAAATCAAGTAAAATAATTAATTTAGTGATGATGCATAGTGCACCGAATTAATTGGGACTAGAGGCTAACCTAGTTTGCCTTGGTGTTGGTGGTGCTTCTTGGATGGTGTAACTAGACACAAGCTCAGCCTCAGGATCCGGCTGATCTATGAGTTGTCTAGGCTCACCGTCATCAGATTCATTACCATCAACAACACTCGCACTTCCATCCAAACTTAGTTTCCTATGTTCGAATTGAACTCCTTCTACATCTCCTGATTGATCATTTGCTTTGGGAATTTCCTCGAAAACAACATCAGAAGACTCTTCAACCAATCTAGATCTCTTGTTATAGACTCGGTAAGCTTTGCTGACGAGGGAGTACCCGACCAGTATCCATTCATCAGCTTTTGCAGTGAACTTTCCAAGATGGTCCTTGGTGTTTAGAATGAACACCTTACAACCAAACACCCTATGATGTTTAACTGTAGGTGGTTTTCCAAACCAAAGTTCATGGGGAGTCTTTCCTAAGAATCTATGGATGAGGACTCGGTTTTGCAGGTAGCAAGCTGTGTTTACAGCTTCGGCCCACAAGTAACTCGGTAAGGAGTACTCATTGAGCATGTTTCGTGCAACCTCTTGTAAGACCCGGTTCTTCCTCTCTATAACACCATTTTGTTGTGGTGTTCTAGAAGTGGAGAACTCATGTCTATAACCTTTCTCTTGACAAAACACTAAAAATCATTGATTTTGAAATTCACCTCCATAATCACTCCTTATTGTTTTAATTGTTTATGATTTTTCATTTTCAACTCTTCTACAAAAAGAAAATAAAAACATCTAAAGTTTGGTCCTTATATTTTAGAAAATAGGTCCATGTATATCTAGTAAAATCATCAATGATCACAAAACAATATCTACTACCATTCAAGGATATGATAGTGCTACAATCAAATAAGTCCATGTGAAGTAAATCCAAAGTGGTAGAAGAACTTACAACGCTTTTACCTTTATGTGCAGATTTTGTTTGCTTACCCATTTGACATGCATCACAAAGTTTGTCCTTTTCATACTTGATGCTTGGCAAACCACGAACTAGTCCCTTGTTGGCCAATTTCAGGATATTCTTCATGTTCACGTGAGCTAGTCTCCGGTGCCAAAGGGTGGACTCATCTTCTCTTGACATGAAACACTTAATAAAAGCATTAGTAGCACTTTTAAAAGAAACTTGATAAATGTTATCTATCCTTCTGCCTACTAGTACCGTGTCAAATGTGTCATGTTGTCTAACTAGACATTGACTTGATTGAAAATCAATTGTGTAACCCGTATCACACAATTGACTGACAGTTAGGAGATTAAATGTCATCCCCTTGACTAGAAGGACATTCTTGATCCTAAGATATTCGGATATTTGAATGTCTCCTATCCCTATAACCTTAAGACTACCATTGTTACCAAAGGAAACATTACCTCTACTTTTTCTTTGAAGGGTAGTGAATAAAGATCTATCACCGGTCATATGTTTGGAGCACCCACTATCAACGAACCAAGTTGATAGATGCTCCCCCTCAATCATGACCTACACAATACGAAAAATAGAGGATTTAGGTACCCAAATCTTGGGACCTAAAACAGCTACAATGCAAGACTTAGGCACCCATGCCTTGACCACTTTCTTTTGAAACCTAGGAGTCTTAAGTGGTCTAACATCAGTCCTAGACATCAAAGAAATAAATGATGGTTCTTTAGGTCGGTAACCAATACCGGCCTTGTTGTAAACCGCCCTTTGTGCATTTAGAATCATATCTAAAGATATGGTACGATCGATGATGCGTCAGACAGATCTTCCTACTTCCTTCTAGGAATTCGCTCTAGAGACTACTCTTTTCACACTTAACCGAGCTCCATCAAAAGTCATCATAAAGACACCATCTACGATATGGACTGGGAAGAGTCCCATGATGCCTTTTATGAGGATTTGGGGTTGTGAGGCTTACGTTCGAAGTCAAGCCTCTGATAAACTTGGACCTAATTATGATAAGTGCTATTTTGTAGGATCCCAAGGAAACGAACGGATATTACTTCTACAATCCCACACTAGGCAAAGTGTTTGTCGCTATAAATGACATTTTTCTCGAAAGGGAGTTTATTTCTAGAGGAAATAGTGTGAGTAAAATCCATCTTGAAGAAGTTCAAGATGCAGATGGTACTGAGGCCTTGATGGACATTGAACAGGCACCACAAAGTGTTGTGGATCATGAGATTGTTGCACAAGAAGTTGTGGAGCAACAACCTATTCAAGTAGACCAACATTTTCGTAGATCTGATAGGATACGTCGTCAACCTGAGAGATACCCATTTCTCTTGTCTGACCATGAGGATGTTATGCTTGTTGAGTTAAATGAGCCTACATCCTATCAAGAAGCTGTGATGAGCATAGATTCTGAGAAATGGCTAGAAGCCATGAAGTCCAAAATGAAATCTATCCATGAATGGACTTTGGTTGATCCACCTGAGGTAATTAAACCCATTGGGTGTAAGTGGGTCTTTAAGAGAAAGACTGACATGGATGATCTTATGCATACCTATAAAGGGCGAATGGTAGCTAAAGGTTTCAAGCAGATTCATGGTATCGACTATGATGAAACCTTTTCACCTGTTGCGATGCTTATGTCTATTCAGATCATGCTTGCTATTGCAGCTTACCATGATTAAGAGATCTGGCAGATGGATGTCAAACTCTATTCCTAAATGGGAATCTACTCGAGGATGTGTACATGACACAACCTAAGGGTTTTGTAGATCCAAGGCATGCTGGAATGGTATGTAAGTTACAAAGGTCTATTTATGGGATAAAGCGAGCTTCATGAACAGTAAACCTCTAGTGTTTCGATGTTTGACAATATACCTTGGTCTTGGTCAATGTGATCAAGGGTTAAGCCAAACATGACTTGATGTTTGGTAGGGTAAACCCAGGTTTGATTAGTTTGACAAAGGGTTAGCCAAACAATACCTGATATTTGGCAAAGACAAAATACTAAGGTCTGGTCAAAGTGATTAATGGTTAAGCCAAACAGGACCTGATGTTTGGTAGGGTAAACCCAGGTTCGATCAGTTTGTCCAAGGGTTAGACATATAGGACATGATATTTGGCAGATTGAAAAGAACCCAGGTCATTTTGACCAAGGAATTAAACCAAACTGGACTTGAGGTTTGGTAGAGAGAGAGTGTATACTTACCTGAAATTTGGAAGAAATAAGTATAGTCAGGATTAAGATTACTAGTAAGGAAATCCTGGTGGGTGAAGCTGGGTCCTAATGAGTGAAGGTATGTGGAAGAAGTCCTAGTGAGTGAAGCTAGGTGGAAGAAATCCTGGTGAGTGAAGTTAGGTCATAGTGAGTGAACTAGGTGGACGAAGTCCTGGTGAGTGAAGCTGGGCAAGAAGACTTGTTCCGGGGGACTGAGCACGAAGTCCTTGTTCGGGGAATTGGCCACGAAGTCCTGTTCGAGGGTTGGGCATCAAAGTCTTGGTCCACGGGACTGAGTACGATGTCTTGGTCTGGGATCGGGCAACGAAGCCTTTGCCAAGAAAGGACTACGGACAGAAGTAGAGACGGGTCAAGGATCGGACGTCTCGAGATCCGATAGTCTTGGAGGCCGAGCACGAAGTCTTGGTTCTGGGGATCGAGCAGACGACTTTGCCGAGCGGGGATCGCGGACAGAAGTAGAGATGGTTCGAGGTCGGACGTCTCGAGATCCGGGTTCTCGGAGGCTGAGCAAAAGTCCAACCGGAGGTCCCGGTTGGCAATGGGTAACTTCTCTAGGGTGAAGTATGTGAGGATGCGTTCCCCGAGAAAGGGAACAGTAGGTGTCGGTTCAACCTAGGATTTCAGGTGAAATCCAAAAGTCAGAACTAGACAGCTCTGGCTGTCAATCAACTAAGGCTTAACATTATTTGTCTGCATGTTGTATGTTCTGTTGTCTTGCAGGTACCTGGAGTCGAAGGCAAGATAGAAGAGCAAACGCAAGTAAATACGAACCTGGGAAAAGGCTCCCTTGGTGCCTGATATGAATCAGGCACTCTGTTTGGTGGGCGCCCTAGGTTGAGGGTGTCAATCATAGGCGCCCAAGTTACCAGGCGCCTGAGTGCTACCAAGCGCCTGAGAAGCAAACTTTATCTCAGCGCCGAGTTTGATGGTGCGAATCAGGTTTAACCGCTTGTGAGGTGCCCCATAAGCTATCAGGCGCCCGAGAACCATGTATAAAAGGGGGTTCGACCCCTCAGCTCAGGATATCAAGTTTTCTATCTGCTCATTCATTCTGTGCAAAGCAAAAGTGCTCAGGCGAAGTTCTGCGACCATGGAGGCTCCAGGAGGAAGTGTACGACGCTTTAGAGTTCCAGATTGGTCGAGATCGTCGACTTGTTTGGTTTGCTTTTAGTTTACAAGTTATTTTACTGTTTATCCTTTTGTACTTGCAAGTCCATACTGTAAGACAAATTTTCTTCACCTCCGGAAATTCCGGAAAGGAGACCATTAGTGGACTCATGCCGAGTATATAGGCCTTGGTCGTACTAATCCTGGGGGGACCATGTAAATAAATCTCGCATGTCTGCTGTGTTATGTTCATTACTTTTATTATTTCGTTGTGCTACTAACGTTTTGTTTACGAAGTTAAGCGAAGAAAAGTCGAAACGAAGCAGGAGTCGATATTCACCCCCTCTATTGACGCCACTGATCCTACAATTGGTATCAAAGCAGGTGGGTTTGATCGGACTCACCGCCGAAGGAGGAAGAAGGCTAGGAACTGAGGGGAAGCCATGGGTGCATAATGGTATATTTTACTTATGTCTATTTTTAAGTTTCATATAATTTGTTTTAAGTGCAGGGTGAGAGGACACTACAAAAATAAGTGTCCTATTCGTCATATTCATACTTCACCACCGGAGGCAACGAAGGAATCGACGCCAGGAGTCCAAAGGGACAAACGTCATATTCGATGCTTCAAGAGCAAAAATTATGTGCATTACAAGAACTTGTGTCCAGACTGGAAAATGGTTCGATCCACAATGCCAGAAAATGCGACGAAGGTAATGGAGGTACGAAAAGATAATTTCTGCAAAGGTGTTTTTCAAATTCCTACAAAGTTAGATAATTCTTCTGTTAAGTTAGATAATTCTTATGTTGATCATCCTGTTATGTTATATTACTTACACAATAAATTAAATATGTTACATAATAAATTAGCCGATAACAAATCTAAATCAAATATGGATAATATTAATATATTGAATATCAACTCCTTAATCTTTAATATTAATGCTACAATTTTAGAAATTAATTCTAATATCTTGAATAATTTTACTGATAATTCAGCTAATGTTGAAGATAATAATCAAACTATAATTAATAATTTTGAAGATAATGATTAAATTGTAATTAATAATTCAGAATATAATACTCAATCTATTATTAATATTTTTGAAAATAATGTTCAACCTGTAGTTAATAATGACTCAAATAAGTTTGAAGTTAATGATCAAACCCTAATTAATAATTCTCAAAATAATTCTAATATCTTTGAAGAAAATTGTGAATCCTTAATTAATTATTCTACTTATTTTGAAGATAATGATACAACTATAATTAGCAATCCTAAAAATTATTATATCTATTTTGAAGATAATGATACAACTATTATTAATTATGAATATAACTCTGAGGAATAAGATTCTGAAGATGAAGATCAATATATTAAAATTGAAGCTATAATTAAAAAGGCTTACAAGAATTCAAATAAAACATAAATACTAAATAAAATTAAAAACATAAAATCAAAAGAAATAATAGATGAATCAGAATTTTTTGAATTAATGGAAATGATGCAATTAGATCCAAAATTACTATTCAAATCTAAACAACATAAATTTTAATTCTTAAACAACTTAAATCTTAATTAATTCTTAAATAAATTAATTCTTATTCAATTCTTAAACAACTTAATTCCTAATTTAATTCTTAATTCTTATTTAATTTTTAATTTAACTCTCAATTAATTCTTAACAACTTAATTTTTAATTTAGTTCTTAATTCTTATTTAATTCTTAATAGTCAAAATCTTAATTAACTCTTAACAACTTAAATCTCAATTAATATCAAATCTTTTAATTCTTAAACTTAAATCTCAATTAATAATCAAATCTTTTAATTCTTAAACTTAATTATCAAATCTTTTAATTCTAAACTTAATTATCAAATCTTTTAATTCTTAAACTTAAATCTCTATTAATAATCAAATCTTTTAATTCTTAAAGTTAAATCTTAATTAATAATCAAATCTTTTAATCATTCAAATATTTAAAGCTAACTGAATAAATCTTAATTAATTATTAACATTTCAATTTTAATAACAAACTCAATCCATAATTCAAAATTCAATATTTATACATAATCCACAAACTAAAATTCAAATTAATTACGTTCAGTTATGAACTAACTAAAATTCTATCCAACTGAAACCTTCAACTTAATAATAATAATAAATATGTCAAAGTGGGTTGACATATTCGTGGGTTCACACATTCTGTATCAACTCGAGAATTTGTTACTTTATTAGAAATCTAATTAAAATGATTTGACTTGATTGATATATGCATAACTGTCATGATCATGCATCGATTTATTTTTTTTCATATATATCTGTCATGTCATTCATGCTAGCTTCCTTTTTGCTTAACTTAGAATAGCTAGATAGGAAAAAGATTGGTTCATACTTGCCTAACATAGTACCAGGGTGAGTTAAATGTAATAATGTTTTAATGAATTTCATGCTTGATTGTGTGTACCTATAAATATATTTCAAAAATTATATATCTTTTCGAAAGTTATTTGGCCTACACTTAGACACAAACCTTCTAGGTCAACACTAAAGTCCCTTAAGACACTTAAGTAGAGTTCCTTGTAGTTAACAAGGGTAGCCAGAAGGTGTCAGGTTCAGGGGGAGTCTATTTTTCAATTCTTTTAAAATTTTTTAATTAGTCTTTTCGAAAATTTATCTCTTTCAAAATGGTTTTGCTTAAAATAAATTATCATGTCTTTCAAAATACTTTACGAAAAATATTTTTTTAAAATTTATTATGTTTTTCAAAATATTTTTTGAAAAATACTTCTTAAAAAATTTTCATATTCTTTCAAAAATATTTTTCTAAAATATGCGTTAATTGCTCTTATGATATGGATAAACTCTAAAGACACATAAGACGTTTTTCTTATGATCTGCAAGGATTTCTATGATTGTGTCAGAATTAGGGGTAGTCCCAATCAAAAGAACAATTCGTCCTTTAATTTCTGATTACTTCAAAATATTTCTTAAAATTCTTTTCATTTGAATCAAACCCAAAGACTCAGAGGAAGATCAACTTGTGGTCAACAAGCTTCCTAGGACTGTGTCAGGTTTAGGGGGGTTCAAATTAAAAAAACATTAAACAAAATCCTGAAAGTGGAAGTCAACTCGAGTTCCTTAACCGAGTCAGTTCAAGAAGGAACCTCAACTCAAGTTCAAAAGCTTGAGGAAGAGAATTCCTCCTTGAAAACTCAAGTCAAGGAACTCAGAGTCACGTTAGAACAGTTTACTTCGGGTTCCAAGAATCTTGTCATGATTCTTGGAAAATAGAAGTTAATTCTAAATCGATCCGGACTTGGCTATCAAACCAACTCACGATACAGATCTTATTACTCTGTATTGAACCAAACTAGAACCAGAGTCCAAGCATGGGTCCCTAAGCTGAGTTTGAACAAACAAGCTAGACCAAACCAATATTGGATCCCCAAGGACAAGATTCACATCTTGCCTAGCCCATATCGAGGCTTCAGTCTAGGGGAAGCCAATATAAAAACTATTTTTGTACTTAGATGATTTTTTTCCTTTTCTTGAATTATTGCATGATGGTTGTTTATTTATTTTTTCAATATTATTCTGCTTAGACTTAGGAATGGTTAGTTAAGGATCAGACTTAATTGAAACTTGAACACAATAGTATTAGGATGAGGTGAGATGATAGTACATTAGGGAAGCCTGTATAAGGAGTCAGGTAAGGTAAGATGTACCCTATTTAGTCTGTTTAGTCTAGTGGAACTAGTCGAAGCTATCTCTCCAAACCCTAAGCTAGTTAGACCAGAGTGTCTCAAAAAGTAATTTGAAAATAATCTTTCTTTAAAAGGATTTGTCTAGGAAAGGGTTGTTGATCCAATAAGGCTACGACCAAAGAAGGCCTCTGTGCCTCGCCAAGACCTGGAAGCAAATTATCGAAACTCACTTTTAAATTACTATTTGCTAAACTCAAATCTAACACAAGCTTCAATTAAATCATAGAATTAATATAAAATCAAAGGATAAAAATAATACATCTCACAAAACAGATAAGAAACCTGTTTTGTCACTTAGAATTGGGTGAGATGTCTAGAACCTAATAATGTAGTCCAACCCAACCAACTGAATTAATTCTACCCTTAATATACCATTTAATCAAATTCAACAAATTCCAAAACTGAAATTCAAATTAATATTTAAAAAAAAATTAAATTTCACTTAATATTTTTCAAATTTAAATTTCACCTTAATATTTTTCAAAATTAAATTTCACTTAATATTTTTCAAAATTAAAATTCACCTTAATATTTTTCAAAATTAAATTTCACTTAATATTTTTCAAAATTAAATTTAACTTAATATTTTCAAAATTAAAATTCACCTTAATATTTTCAAAATTAAAATTCACCGTAATATTTTATAAATTAAATTCAAAATTAATTTTTCAAACTTAATTTTCAAAAATTAAAAACTCAAATTTTAAACCTAAGTTGAAAAACTGTCTCACAAATGGAACCTATAAGATCAACATGCTTGATAACCTCAGATATGGGTGAGACAGATTAGGCAGTGAAATTCAATCAATTCATCCTTACTTCTACATAAATGGATCCAAATAAAAAATACTTTTTGTGTAGGAACATAAAGATTTGGACCAATAGATGTTGGATAGTGGATGCTCCAGACACATGACTAGGAATAAATTGAAGTTCACTAAAATCAAGTTCAATGACCTAGGCTGAGTGGAATATGGCAACAATGCCACACTTAAGTGTAATTTCTGGGTCTTGTAGATTCCTAATCAGGCAGTCAGAGTTGGTAAAGGTAACTACATAACTAGTATCACACAGTTGGCTAATGCTAAGTAGGTTAAATTTAAAGTTATCAACTAGCAACACCTTTTTGATAATGAAATCAGAGTTTAGTTTAATATTACCTGACCCAATTACCTTAAGGCTACGTTTGGTAGGGGGTAATGTAATCCGGTCTGTAATGTAATCAAGTTTGTAATGTAATGTAATGTAATCTTGATTACATTGTTATGTTTGGTAATGAGTTGTATGTCATCTTTGATAACCATTACAAGTTGGATTCTTTTGTTCGGTGAGGGGCAATCCATCCTGTAATGTAATCAAGATTGACGACCGACGATCGTCGCCGGACGGCCGGTGACCATTGACCGACCGGCGAACGCCGCCGACCGCAAACTACTAAGGGTAATAGAAAGAACAACGTCTATACAATTAACCTACCTGTGGTTAATATTCGGTGAAGAAAATGTATCCTAGAAAGAACAACCCCTTAAAATTGAAGAAACCACAAACTTAATATTCGGTGAAGAAAATGTAACAAAACCTAAACAACCCACCAAGCCAAAATACTTCAAATCAAGAAGAAATTGAACCATTAATTGAACCATCAATTGAACCAACTACTGAGTCTGAACCAATAGCTTAGCCAATCCAAGTAGTTGAACCGATCCCTGAACCAAACCTACCAGCCGGATCTGAGGCTAAACCAAGTTCTAGGAGAACTAAGAAACCCTGACTAAATCATCCATCTGACCAAATCTTGGGTGATCCAAACTTAGGGGTCAAAACATGGTCTTCCTACAGAAATCATAGTCAAATTGCACTAATTTCAAAAATAAAACCTAAGACTATAGAAGAAGCCCTACCTATCCTAGATTGGATTATTACAATGCAAGAAAAACTAGCCCAATTTTAGAGAAATCAAGTTTGGGACTTAGTACCTAAACCAGAAGGTAAGTCAGTTATAGAGACTAAGTGAGTATTTAGAAACAAGCTAAATGATCACGATGAAATTATGAGAAACCAAGCCCGCTTAGTAGCTAAAGGTTTTAGTCAAGTTGAAGTGTTGGATTATGATAAAACTTATGCCCCGTAGTTAGACTTGAATCAATTAGGATGTTACTAGCTTTTGCAGCCCATAAAGCTTCAAATTATACCAAATGGATGTCAAGTCTGCCTTCCTTAATGGATTCATAAAAGAGGAAGTGAGCCCCCAAGATTTGAGGACTTAGACAATCCCAGGCATGTATTCAAACTTAGGAAAGCCCTTTATGGGCCCAAGCACCTAGGGTCTGGTATGAAAAATTATCCACCTAATCTGATTTCTAAGGGATTTAACCAAGGTCAAATTAACTCAATCATGTTTGTTAAAACCATTGAAAAAGACATTTTTATAGCCCAAATCTACGTAGATGACATAATTTTTGGGTCAACTAATACTAACTTTTTAAAAGATTTTGTTAAGATTATGGAAAGTGAATTTGAAATGAGCCTAGTAGGTGAACTAACCTTTTTCCTAGGTCTCCAAATAAAACAAACCAGGGATGATAACTACGTTCATCAGTCAAAATATGCAAAAGAATTAATCAAAAAATTCAAAATGAAAAACTCCAAGGATTTAGGTACTCCCATGGCCACAAATGCAAAAATAGACATTGACCCTGAAGGTAAGTCAGTTGATTTAAAATAATATAGAAGTATGATAGGTAGTTTACTATACCTAACTGCTAGTAGACTTGATATCCTATTTGTAGTAGGAATGTGCGTGAGATACCAAACCTGTGCACCTAGCTGCCGTAAAAAGAATCCTTATGGTACATAAAGGGTACCCTAAATGTAGGTATTTGGTATCCTAAGACCTCCAACGTTGAATTATTAGAATACTCTGACTCAGACTATGCCGGATGTAAACTAGATAGAAAAAGTACAACTGGGAGTTGTCAATTACTAGGACACAGTCTAGTAAGCTGATGCAGTAGAAAGCAACACTGTGTTGCCTTATCCACAACTGAAGCAGAATATGATGCCCTAGGAGAGTGTGTAGCATAACTATTATGGATGATGCACACCCTTAAGGATTTAAAGCTAGACTATGCCCAAACTAAAGTATTCATTGACAACATAAGCTCGATCAATCTTACAAAAAAAACCCTATTCATTACTCCTGAACCAAACACATTGAAGTAAAACATCATTTTGTTAGGGATCACGTAGCCAGGGGCGAAATTGTACTCACACATGTGGACTCAAAATCTAATCTAGCTGACATGTTTACCAAACCCATACCTGAGTTTGAGTTTAGCTTACTAAGAAGGCAATTAGGGTCGTGCTGAGTAGAGTAGGACTGTTTTCATTTATTTTAATTTTTTTTAAAAAAAATAATATTTCATATTTTTAGAAAAATCATTTTCTTATTACATTTTGAATGTTAAAATTTTTTCTGACTTAGATTGTTCAAAAAATTACTCCCTTCAAAACTAGGGTTTTTTTACGCAATGGACATAGCTTAGGACTTAACCCTAGAATTGCATGCTCCTATAGATCTAGAAGCCAACATCTCACAAGCACATTAGGACACTTTGATTGATAACCTAGACTGGGTTGAGATGCTTAGGTATATGCCTTGACTCAAGATGCTTTAAGTCAGTACATTAAGAGCAGTTGGGGCAATAAATACATTTGAAGAACAATTAAGCTAAGTCTTCAAGCTTAGAAAATCTAACTTGATCAGACCACTTAACTTGACTAACTCTAATAAAAGCTGATGTTATATAACGGTTAGTAAGTAGCTAACTGGACAGGGTCCAAATGAGTACAATTTAATTTGTTTGGTGTTTTTTTTTTGCACTAACTCACAAGGATTGGTTCAATTTGGTTCAATAATGCATTCAAAATTCAATTCTGGAAAATAAATTGGCTCTAATATACTATTTTTTGTTCAAGTATATTTTTAAAAAGGGAGAGAGTAAGAAAAAGTAAAGTTAATTTTTAAAAAAAAGGGCAAGGGGTCGACCTTCTTGTATTAGCACAGCTCCAATACCTATTCCTGATGGATCACACTCAATTTCAAAAGTTTTAGCAAAATTAGGTAACGCAAGTAATGGTGCAGAACTTAATTTCTCTTTAAGTGAGTTGAAGGCTGAATCCTGTTCACTATCCCAATGAAATCCAACATTCATTTTAACAATTTCGGTCAAGGGTGTAGCTAAAGTGCTAAAATTCTTAACAAACCCTCTGTAGAAACTTGTCAAACCATGGAAACTACGTACCTCAGTTATTGTTTTTGGTGTTGGCCATTCACGATTAGCCTTAACCTTCTTCTCATCAACTACTATTCCCTTTGCACTAACATTGTAACCAAGAAACTAAATCTAATTAGTGCAAAAAGAACATTTTTGAAGGTTAGCATACAATTTTTCATTTCGTAAAACAATTAGAACATTTTGTAAATGTTGTAGATGCTCCTCTAGATTTTTGCTATATATCAAGATGTCAACAAATATACTACGACAAAATTTCCAATAAAAACATGCAAAATATGATTCAATAACCTCATGAAAGTACTAGGTGCATTAGTAAGCACAAATGACATTACTAACCAATCGTACAAACCATACCTAGTCTTAAATGCAGTTTTCCATTCGTCTCCCTCACACATGCGAATTTGATGATAGCCCGACTTCAAATCAATTTTATAGAAAATGCAAGAGCCATATAGTTCATCTAGCATATCATCTAATCTAGGAATAGGATGACGATACTTTACCATAAACTTATTGATAGCTCTACAATCAACGCACATTCTCCAAGTTCTATCCTTCTTAGTTACTAGCAAAACAGGGACAGCACATGGACTCAAACTTTCTCAGACATACCTTTTTTTCATCAACTCTTCAACTTGCCTTTGAAGTTCTTTTATCTTAGCAGGGTTACACCTATTGGCCAGCCTATTAGGAATTATGGCTCCAGGGATGAAATCAATTTGTTGCTCTATTCCTCTAAGTGGTGGCAATCCATCAGGAACCTCATAAGGAAATACATCATTAAATTCCTGCAAAAGAGATTTAACAACACTAGGCAAAGTAGGGTTAAGATCGTTAGTGTTAAAATCAGCAGCCTTGTACAAAAGTACAATCATTGGCTGTGAAGCATAAAACGCTCTCTTAACCTCTCTTTCTTTTGTATAAAAGCTCCCTTTTTTATTCTTGCTTTTGAATTTCTTTCCCTTTCCATTCTTTTTTCCGGTCATCTCATCCTCACCTTTTCTTTTCTCACACTCTTTTTTATTTCCATTCTTTTTCCTTTTCTCATTTTCTTTTTTCTCACACTATTTTCTTTTTTCACTCTCATTTTTTATCCTCAATTGATCTTCATATACTTGCATAGGAGTCAATGGTACAAGAGTTACATGTTTACCATGCATCATAAAAGAATACTTATTTTTAAACCCATCATGCATGACCTTCCTATCAAATTGTCATGGTCTACCTAAAAGTAAATGACTTGCATGCATTGGCACTACATCACAAAGTATCTCATCATGATATCTACCAATGGAAAATGAAACCAACACTTGCTTGTTGACCTTGACTTCCCCACAATCATTCACCCATTGTAGTTTATAAGGTCTAGTAAGCATAATTTCTCAACCAAAATAGTACTAGCTACATCAGTGCAACTTCCCCCATCTATAATTATACTACATTCCTTGTCTTTGATATGGCAACGGGTATGAAATATGTTGTCTCGTTGCTCTTCATTATCTTCTTTCACTTGCACATTTAGAGCACGCCTAGTGACAAGGGCATCACCTTCAACGGGATACTCTTCTTCACTTTCCAATAATGGGGGCAAGACACTATCATCATCGGACTAACTTTCAGTCTCGATGTCACCATTTTTATTCAAAATCATAATTCTTTTGTTTGGGCATTGTGATGCGATATGTCCACTTCCCAAGCACTTAAAACATTTAATATCTCTATTTCATGAAAGTTGGAGGGGTTCCTTTCCCTTGACCAATGGAGAGCTTGCAACTTTATTCTTTGAAAAATCGGGCTTTTTCTTTGATTCAAATTTATCATCTCTTTTGTTCCAGCTAGATTTCCAAGTTGACGAATGAGAACTTTGCCCCCCCCCCCCCCATGCTTGTTTGATCCCTTCTTTTTGAGTTGTCTTTCAACTTTCATGGACATTTGCACCATGTCTTCAAGCTCCACATAATGTTGCAACTCCACTACATTTGCAATTTCTTGATTTAAATCTTGTAAAAATCGTGCCATGGTTGCTTCTCGGTCCTCCTCCACATTGGCTCGAATCATGGCAATTTCCATCTCTTTGTGGTATTCCTCCACAGTCTTGGATTCTTGTGTGAGACTTTGTAACTGGTGATACAAATCCCGATAGTAATGTGTTGGAATGAATCTCTTTCTCATAATAGTCTTCATCTCCTCCCAACTGCCAACGGGTCTCTCCTTGTTTCTTCTCCTGCTTAGAAAAATTTGATCCCACCATATAATTGCATAATCTACAAATTCAACGGCAGCGAGTTTTACCTTCTTCTCTTCAGATTAGTTATGACAATCAAATACTAATTCCACTTTCTTTTCCCACTACAAATAGGCATCAGGATCTCTTTTGCCTTGAAATGAAGGAATCTTCATCTTGATATTTCCCAAGTTTCTATCCACATGATCATTCATCCTTCCACTTCTACCACCAACTCGAGCATGATCTAATCTACCACTTGAAGCTCTATCATCAATGTCCTCAGATACGCCATCATCATCATCATCATCATGATCACCACGGTTATATTGTCTAGCACTTCGTGAAGGAACTCTACCAACTCGAGCATGATCTAATCTGCCACTTGACTCACTCTCAGTCTCGAGGTCACCATTTTCTTTCAAAATCATAATTCTTTTGTTTTGGCATTGTGATGCGATATGTCCCCTTCCCAAGCACTTAAAGCATTTAATATCTCTATTTCATGAAGGTTGGAGGGGTTCCTTTCCCTTGACCAATGGAGAGCTTGCATCTTTATTCTTTGGAAAATCGGGCTTTTTCTTTGATTCAACTTTATCATCTCTTTTTCTCCAACTAGATTTTCAAGTTGACGGATTAGACTATTGCCCCCCCCCCCCCATGCTTGATTTATCCCTTCTTTTTGAGTTGTCTTTCAACTTTCATGGACATATGCACCATGTCTTCAAGCTCCACATAATGTTGCAACTCCACTACATTTGCAATTTCTTGATTTAAACCTTGTAAAATCGTGTCATGGTTGCTTCTCGGTCCTCCTCCACATTTGTTCGAATCATGGCAATTTCCATCTCTTTGTGGTATTCTTCCACAGTCTTGGAGCCTTGTGTGAGACATTGTAACCGTTGATACAAATCCCGATAGTAATGTGTTGGAATGAATCTCTTTCTCATAATAGTCTTCATTTCCTCCCAACTGCCAACGGGTCTCTCTTTGTTTCTTCTCCTGCTTAGAATAATTTGATCCCTCCAAATAATTGCATAATCAACAAATTCAACGACAGCGAATTTTACCTTCTTCTCTTCAGAATAGTTGTGACAATCAAATACTAATTCCACTTTCTTTTCCCACTCCAAATAGTCTTCAGGATCACTTTTGCCTTGAAATGAAGGAATCTTCATCTTGATATTTCCCAAGTTTCTATCCACATGATCATTCATCATTCCTCTTCTTCCACCAACTCGAGCATGATCCGATCTGCCACTTTAAGCTCTATCATCAATGTCCTCAGATACGCCATCATCATCATCATGATGGTCACCACGGTTATATCGTCTAGCGCTTCGTGAAGGAACTCTACCAACTTGGCTATGTTGCAACCCTGCAATTACAGCATCTTGTTTCTCTAATCTGTCCATAATCTAACTAAAACGGATTTCCATGCGTTCCAAGTGTTGTCTCAAAGCACGTTGATCAAGGGATTCTCTAGGTCTTGCTTCTTCTCCACTTGTCGCCATTCAACAACCTGTTTCACTCAAACACTCTAACTAACGAATGTTATCTCTTTAAAGAACTTGAACTTAGAATTGAGGCAATTCCCTAAAAGCGTTCGTGGACTATGAAAATTCCCAAGGGTGTTAGGATAAAAGATAGGAATTCAAGACAAAAAAGTGCAAATTGCAGAATTGAAAACTTGAATTAAGTGCTGAAAGGAAATTTGCCAAAATTGAATCTTGGCAAAATTGAGGATAATGCAGAAATGAAAGATAGCAAAACGTGAATTAAAGAGCTGAAAGGAAAATTGCTAGAACTTAATCTAGGCTGCCAGAATTGAATCTAGGCAAATTTAAAGGAAATGAGAGTACTTGAAATAAGAGCTGAAAGGAAAGTTGCCAGAACTTAATAGGCTGCCAGAATTGAATCTAGGTAAACTTTAAAGGAAATGAGAATACTTGAAATAAGAGCTGAAATGAAAGTCGCCAAAATTGAATCTAGGCAAACTTTAAAGGAAATGAGAAAAATAAATTTGCAAAGAAAGTCTCTACTTCCTTTTTTTCCCACCCTCTTTTGCTGTTTTTTTTTGTTTCGGCTTTTCTAGAGTGGGTTGAGATAGCTTGTTGGGCAACTTGTTCACTTCCTTTGACTCCATCAAGAGGAGAGGAGTGGATTGATTCTTCTCTTCTTCTTCCTCATCTTCTCTTCTCTCCATCTTGAGGGCTTGGGCGGCGGTGCCAGTTGGCAAAAAGGTAACTTCTCCAGAGTGGAATAGGTGAGGACGCGTTCCCCGGAAGAGGGAACAGTAGGCGTCGGTTCGACCTAGGATTTCATTTGAAATCCAAAGTCAGAACCAAAATAGCTCCGGTTGTTATTTATGCATATATTTTCATATTATATTATTCTTCGACTAACCTTGGTTGCAGGACTAAAAGGAACCAGCTGTTGCTATCCTAGGAGCATGAAAGGGTTCAGGCGCCTGAGAACCCAGGCGCTTGTAAGGTATATCAGGCGCCCCAGAAGGGGTTTTTCAGCAGATGGAGAAGCTGAGCTGGTAGGTTTGCCATGTCAGCTTCTCAGGCGCCTGTGAGCCATCAGGCGCCTCGGCACTCCTAGGAACCCAAGACAAGGGATAAGGTTTGGCCAAGTCTGCGAATAAACACGCATCAAGTTCGAGTGACGTGGCAGGCGCCCCAGACCCTTATCAAGGGCCCAAGCACGCATCAAGTTCTATAAAAGGGGTTTCACCCCTTTGCTTCCAAAACAACTATTTTCCAACTCAAGCACACAAGCACGCTCCATCATTCTTCCGTGCTCGAGTTTCCCGCGCCAACAACGCTCAACATCGACGACACGCTACTCGAGAATCTTCGCATTTCCTCTGTGTCGTTGATATAATCGTATTTTATTACTTAATTCTGTATTTGAAGCATTTCACTTGTATCATTTTTCGAAAAATAGAATTCCCCAACGAAAATGATCAAGGACCGTGGGCCTTGGGGTAGGAGTCGTTACAGACTCCGAACCAAGTAAAAAGAAAACGAGTTAGCATTGCATTTCTGAAAAATTTTAAGTAATCGATATTCACCCCCTATCGATCACAACGATCCCACAAGTGGTATCAGTGTAGGTTGCTCAATCTTAGTGAAACCATCGAGCAAGTTTTTCGTAGATAATCGTTAATTATTTTCGTTCGTAAGATTTTTATTTTTCGAGGTTGGTGCAACACCACTCGGGAGAAGGCTAAGTCTTGGAACAAGTTAATTATTTTTTCATTTTTTATACCGCACTACTAATCCAAGACTAAGTCTTGGAACAAATTTCTTGCTATTGCAAAATTTCAGGTTCTTTAATGGCCATCTAAGAAGGCTACAACACCGCACAACCACCTCTATTCACGAGAGAAGACTTCTCCTACTAGAAGAGCAGAATGGAGGCCCACCTGAAAAATCAGGTGAATATGTGGATCATAATCCAGTCTTGACTGGAAATCCCTAACAACTCACAAGGTGAAGTTCAGGGATATTCAGAGTGGAACGCTCCACTCAAGAAAAAAATTGAAGCATACGCTAAAGCTACACAGACCCTCCAGTGTAGCTTGACAAATAAGAACTCAACCGTGTCGGCCCCTTTAGCAGTGCAAAGGAACTATAGAACAAACTGATCGAGCTACACAAGGGGACATCAGATACAAGGATCAGCAAGTGTGATCTTCTCAACAAGCTGTACACTATCAAAATGCAAGACGGTGAGACAGCTACACAACTCCATGCAAGGATCCAAGAATTAATGAATGGTCTACATATAATAGGTTACAAGGTAGAAAACCGTGACCTAATAAGGTACACTCTAAACTCGTTCCCAAGAAACTCTTTGTGGGCATCTATGGTAGATGCGTACAAGGTTTCAAGGAACTTATCTGACATTAAGCTTGATGAGTTATTTTCTGAATTAGAGCTGCATGAATAGACTAACGCTGCAAAGGATGAGAAAGGTATAGTATTGTTTGCAGGTAAAGTCCCTCGAAAGCAAAAAAAAAAAAAAAGCTACAACCGATACCCGAGTCCAATTCGGATTCAGAATCTGATGAAAACTCAGGTAAACGAACTTAGAGTTGTGCTAGAACGATTTACCACGAGTTCCAATGATTCTTGGAAAATAAAAATTAGTTCTAAACCGATCGGGACTTAGTTATCAAGCCAACTCACGCTACAGATCATATTACTCAGTATTGAACCAAACCCAAAGTTAAGCTTGACTAATCAAGCTAAACCAAATCAATGTTGGATCCCCAAGGACAAGATTCACATCTTACATAGCCCATATCGAGACTTTAGTCCAGGGGGAGCCAATAGGAAAACCATCTTCATACTTAGATAAGTTTTTTTTTTGTGTTTTTCTGAATTATTGTTTCATGGTTGTCTATTTTCTTTCTGCAAAAATGCCATGCTTAGGATTAGAAATAGTTAGATAAGGATCAGACTTGATTGAAACTGGCACAACCTAGTATCAGGGTGGGCGAGATGATAGTACGTTAGGGAAGCTTGTCTAAAAAATCAGGTAGGGTATGGTGTACCCTATTTGGTCTTTTTTGTCCAGTGGAATTAACCAAAGCTACCTTGCCAAATCCTCAAATAGTTAGACCAGGATTTCTTAAAAAGTAATTTGAGAATAAAATTTTTTAAAAGGATTTTTCTAGGAAAGAGTTGTTGATCCAATAAGGCTACAACCAAAGAAAACCCCTGTGTCTCGCCAAGACCTGGAAGCCAATTATCGAAATTTATTATCTAATACAAGGATCAATCAAATCATAGCATCAACATAAAATCAAATATAAAATTATTGCATCTCACAAAACAGATAAAGATTTCCTGTTTTGTCAATTAGAAATGGGTGAGATGCATAGGACCTATAACATCAATCCAACCCAACTAACCTTACTTTAATAATTTTCAAATTTTAACTTAATAATTTTCAAATTTTAACTTATTAATTTTCAAAATTATCTTTATAATTTTCAAAATTTAACATAATAATTTTCAAATTTTAACTTAATAATTTTTAAAATTTAACTTAATAATTTTCAAAATAATTTTCAAAATTTTACTTAATAATTTTCAAAATTTACCTTAATAATTTTCAAAATTTAACTTAATAATTTTCAAAATATATTTAAAATTTAACTTAATAATTTTCAAAATTTACCTTAATAACTTTCAAAATTTATATAATAATTTTCAAAATTTAAATTATTAATTTTCAAAATTTAACTTAATAATTTTCTAAATTTACTTTAATTATTTTCAAAATTTTAACTTAATCATTTTCAAAATTTAACTTAATAAATTTTCAAAATCCCCGCGGGCATGGCGCGATTGGTATCCCTCATTTCCCAGATTCAATTCCTCCCTGGTAGAGCGTGCAGTATGCTGACGGAAGAAATCGCCACAGGCTGCTGCGTGGTCGGGCCATCGGGCATCGATATCATCAATAGTGAAGTCACCACGTGTCTCCGTCCCGCGATTTACCCTCGTTGACTGGTTTGGACTCTCGTTGAAGGCTGTGGGATAGGGCCGATCAACCAAGTGGATTAGTCGAGCGCAAGCCTAAATATCCCTTGTAAATAAAAAAATGCAACTAAATAATTTTTCAAAATTTAAATTAATAATTTTTTAAAAGTCAACTTATTAATTTTTCAAAATTCAACTTAATAACATTTCAAAATTTAACTTAATAGTTTTTCAAAATTTAAAATTTTAAAATTTAATTTAGTAATTTTCAAAATTCAACTTAATATTTCTTTTCTTTCGTTATCTCAACTTAACATTTTTTTCGCAACTTTATTTTTCAATTTAATATTTTCCCCATAAATTAATTAAAACAAAACTGGTCAAAAGTAAGTCAATCAGGCGCCCGATAGTCTATCGGGCGCCCGAAGCTTTTTCTAACAAATCTAGTTCCCAGGGCAGTTAAACTACCAAATAATTATTGAAATGTGCTCATTAGAATAGGATTAGTTTTCATTAATATATATTTTTTGGATGTTTTTTGTAAAATTTTTTTTTGCTTTTCAAAAATTCAGATTGTTTTGAAAGTGTTTTTCTGACTTAGTTTTTTCAAAAATTTCCCCTTTAAAAAACTAGGGTCTTTCTACGCAATGGACTTAGCTTAGGACTTAACCCTAGTTTATATGTTCCTATAGATTTAGAAGCCAGCATCTCACAAGTACATTAGGATAATTTGATTGATAACCTAGATTGAGTTGAAATGCTTAGGTCTATACCTTAAATCAAGATGTTTTATGTCAGTGCATCAAGAGCAGTTGGGGTGATAAATACAAGTGAATAGTAATCAAGTTAAGTAATCAAACTTAGAAAGTATAACTTGATCAGACTACTTAACTTGACTAACTCAAGTAAAAGTTATTGTTGTATAACAGTTAGTAAGTAGCAAACAAGGTTAGACAGGAACCGAAAAGAATTGATTTGATTCATTTTTCTTTAATTTCTTAAATGCATGAATTTTTTTTCATGCTTGGACGCACTAGGATTATCAACTTGGTTCAAATCTTGTCACTGTTCATTACTACTAATTCATGCTTAGTTCATAATTTAGTTGCATTCTTGATTTATTTTGCAAGACTAAACGGCTTTAATACATAATTTTGTTTCCTTCCCTTAATTAAACTTTTTTTTCAAAATTATGTTTTCTTTCAAAAAGAATGTTTTTTTAGATATATGGGCAAAGGGGGAGAATAGAAAAGTGAAGTTAAAATTAAAGAAAAGTGAAGTTAAAGTTAAAAATTGGCAAAGGGGGAGTAGAAAAATTAGTTTTTCTCAAAGAAGTTTTTCCCTTATTCAAAAGTTTTTCTCGTTAATATGTTTTTTTTCTTTAACTTATAAGTTTCTGTAATGAATTTGTAATACATAGAATTCTTTTCAAAAATTAGAAAAATCATTCAAAAAGGAAAATTGCATGTTTTCAAAAGTTTCAGGGGGAGGATTTCATATCAAGGGGGATCTTTATGCAATTCTTCTATTTTCTAAGATTTTTTCAAAACTTTTGAAATGTCCTAAAAGGAGGAAGTTACTAATCAAGGGGGAGAATAAAAATTTTATCTTAAACTTTATGTTTGACTGTGAATTAACTCTTATTCGTGTTATTTTTAACTTAACTTTTGAACTGGGTTGTCATAAATCAAAAAGGGGAGATTGTTGGTGTCGGAAGCACCAAATCGAACCTGGTTTGATAATGGCAAAGGGTTTAAAGTTAAGTTTATGTTGTGATCGAATGTGTTTCATTGAGTGTGCAGGAAAGACCTAATTGAGTTAGGCATGAAGTCTTGACCTGCAGGGTTGAGCACGAAGTACTAGTCGAGGGTACGAAGACCTGGCCGAGAGTTGGGTACCGAAGACCTGATCGAGAGTTGGGCACGAAGACCTGGTTCATGAATTGGGCAAGAAGTCCTGGTCGTGAACTAGACACCGAAGTCTTAATCCGGAAAATCGGACAAGAGACTTAGGTAAGCGAGGATTGCGGACAGAAGTAGAGGCGAGTCGAGGTACGGACGTCTCGAGATCCGGTAGTCTCGTAGACCGAGCAAAAGTCCAATCGGAGGAGTCGGTTAGTAAAAAGGTAACTTCTCCAGAGTGGAGTAAGTGAGGACGCTTTCCCCGTAAGAGGGAACAGTAGGCGTCGGTTCGACCTAGGATTTCATTTGAAATCCAAAGTCAGAACCAAGACATCTCTAGTTGTTATTTATGCATATATTTTCATATTATATTGTTCTTGGACTAACCCTGGTTGCATGACTGAAAGGAACCAGTTGTTGCTATCCCAGGCACCTGAAATGGTTCAGGCGCCCGAGAACCCAGGCGCCTGAGAGTTATCAGGCGCTCCAGAAGGGGTTTTTCAATGGATGGAGAAGCTGAGCTAGCAGGTTCGCGACATCAGCTTCTCAAGCGTCCGTGAACCATCAAGCACCTCAGCACTCCTAGGCGGCCAAGACCAGGGATAAGGTTTGGCCAAATCTGCGGATAAGCACGCACACAGATTCGGGTGACGTGGCGACGCCCCATACTCTTATCAGGCGCCCAAGAAAGTATTACAACAGGGGTTTCAACCCTTTGCTTCCAGAACAACTGTTTTCCAACTCAAGCACTCAAACATACTCCATTATTTTTTTCCATGCTCGAATTTCCCGCACCGACAATGCTCAAAATCGACGACATGTTGCTCGAGAGTCTTCACCATTTCCTCTATGTCGTCTGTATAATTGTATTTTATTGCTTAATTATGTATCCGAAGCTTTTCACTTGTATCATTTTTCGAAATATAGAATTGTCCAACGAAAATGGTCAAGGATCATGGGTCTTGAAGTAGAAGCCGTTACATACTCTGAATTAAGTAAAAAAAAACAAGTTAGTAGTGTTTTACTTTTCCGCTAGGTATTATCAGCATTTTCGAAAATATTTTAAGTAATTGATATTCACCCCCTATCGATCATAACGATCTCACATCTCGCTCAAACACTGAAGCTGAATATAAAGCTATAGCAAACGCAACGTCCCAAATTATTTGGCTACAATCTCTTTTTCAGAATTACACTTTTCTCAAGCCGCTACGCCCAAAATCTAGTGTGATAATATTGGAGCAACTTTTTTTGCGGCAAAATCAGTCTTTTATGCTCATACCAAGTATATAGAGATTGATTTTCATTTTGTTGGTGAGCGTGTGACGACTCGACGCCTTTTAGTTTTTTACATCTCTACATAAGAATAACTTACTAATATATTTATCAAGCTTTTATTTAAACAACGCTTTACCAAGCTAGCACTCAAAGTCAACGTTCAAACATTCCCGTTGAGTTTGTCAAAGATAATGACAATAATAGATAATAATATCAAATTAACTTCAATCAATTAAATTTTATTATATTTAACAACAGATCAAGATTCACATGAATTGATTCCAATCAATCATAAAAAAATTATTATTCTCTATTTTCTTTCTACCCTTTCATTCATATAAAAATTATTATTTTCTATTTTCTTGCTACCCTTTCATTCATATAAAAATTAAAGAGGCGTTTGGTAGACTTGTTTTCCATTTTCATTTTCTATAGAAAATATAATTTTTTGGAAAATATATTTGATTTGTATTTTCCAATTTTATTTTCCAGAAAAAGATATAGCGTTTTCTGAAAAATTAGAAATGAAAGAAAATCATTTCTAAAAAATGAAAAATATGATTTACTGAAAAAATAAAAATAAAAAATAGAGCAAACCAAACGCCCTCTAATATTATCAATTTCTCTTGCCCTTTCACTCGTCAGAATAAATTAGCAATTGAATATATAATCTCAGCAAACTTAATTTATCAACTTGGATTGAACCGGCCTCTCCATACAATGTATCAACGAGAGCGGCAGGACATACCGCAATTTTTTTTAGTAAATGCCAAAAAAAGTTCATTTCCCTATCCATATGATTCCCAGTCACACGAAGGCCGCCCCCAGGAGGAAGAAGACCGAGGCGGCGGCAGCGACAACACCTGATCCCGCGGACATGGGCGACGGGGCGGCGCTCAGGCTGGATCCCGGAGCCGGGGTGGTGCCGAAGACTATTGGAATGGACTGGTACGCTCCGGGAGGGGCCGCATCGATGACCACGCCCTCGTCTGCCGGGGGCGGGGGGAAGGTGCCGTCTGCAGAGGGTACGGCGACGGCAAGCTTCTGGTTTCTGTCGCAGTGCCCCGCCACGCCGCTGGTGAAGAAGTAGTAGCCGGGGGAGGTGATGTTGAAGAGGGAGTTGCCATCGTTAAGGGTCAGCAGCGGCGTCGCCACGACGCAAGTGTTGAAAGCCCGCGCCGTGACCTGGACGACCGAGTCCTGGCTTGGAGGGTACAAGAACACTGCAACATAACAGTCCACATGATAGATCAGATGCAAAAATGTAGATGAAGGGTGGGAGCTTGTGATTTTATTACTTACGGAGGGAGTCGCCGACGCGGAAGCGGTGGTTGCGTGACCAATAGAGGTAGAGGAGGCGGTTGGAGGGAGGAGGGAGACCCCAGCAGTCGAGATCTCCCACCTTGTACTGGTAGCACCGGCATCCATTGGGCGCTTGAAGCAGAAGCAGCAGGGCCGACGCTAAGATAACTCTAGGTGCTGCCCGAAACATGTGTTGGTTGTTTGGTTCGCTGGAGAATGAGGCGGCCAACTATTATATGTTTTTTTTCCGCCTATTTTTTAAAAAAAAAATACGAGAAGGCAGATGGCGAGGCACACAACAATGAATAGAATATCAGCAATCGAAAGGTTATTGGTGCGAAAAAAAAAATCGTCACTTTAGCCGTCTCTTATCCTGATCCCATAAATATTTAGAAGGAATAAATTACGATTTTATTAGTAGGATAAGACGCTTACGATCGAGAAAATTTAAATCAGTAGATTAGATTTTTATTTCGTGTATAATCGACGATTTTCGAATCTAAGATTTTCGATGTAAATATTCAGATGTCCTATCAACTGAGTCAGGCCACGGCGATAATCGAAAGGTTATTGGGATCGGCGTGTCGGTGGTGAGGCCTGGCACAGCACGTGGGACGAGTAGGAGAAGCACATGGTTCTAGAGCTAATGTCGGTAGAGCTGGAACTGAGCCTGCTCGGCTCCACCTTGTCAACAGCTTCGAAGACGAGAGATGCGATCCGAACCGGTGAAAAATATCTCGAGAGGATCGTTTTGACTTCTCAAATTTCAATTTTGCTGGAATTTTTCGTTAAATTATCTGCAGTAATTTTCTAACGGGCTCATCTAAGATTTCTTAATGCCCAAAAAATCTGTTAAAATTTCATTCTTATTAAGAAAACACACGATTCTCATTTTGTCTCTCCTGTCAGGCTCTCAGCTTTATATAACTTTTTTTTTTGATTTTTTCCGTGTATCGATGGAGTTAATCTATATTAAAATGTTGTTGCCAATAAATCTGGGTGATGTATTCTCAATAGATACGGAGTAATCTATTAATTATTGAGTTGTGATAGGGAGAGTGAAAATGAGAGAGTGAATGATATGACACTTAAGTGAATGATGTGACATTTTATATGCACACGTCCGATTATCGCTTGGACACCATCGGCGATCTTCGGCCGCCGCCTCGAATCAAACTATACCCTGGGGTGCATGGTGAACCCGTCAGAAATCACTACATGTAAAGTGTCACGTCATTCACTCTACCATTCACTCTCCCATTTTCACTCTTCCTATCATTTTTCTTAATTATTTTAAATCCTTCTTCCATATGCTAATAATATTCTTGGGTCGACCTCCCCGTAATTTACCTCGTTTCCAAACAGTGGAGTTACTTTGAAGGGTCGCTGTGGTGACAGTTTCACGTTTGTTGTCAATTTTTTTATCTTTTGTTCTCTCTTTTACACGCAACAATTTTCTTTTCTTCTCTTTCTCTCATTTATTATATTTTATTTTTATATGATATTGATTTTTAAACACTAACACCATTCGGGATCATTGAGAGCGATAGAAGGGGGGGGGGGTAAATATTGCAATTCGAAAATTCTTGAATTTTAGATATACGCAGTAGAAAAAACACAAGTCAAACAAAACGCTAACACGTTTGTTTTTTACTTGGTTCAGAATCTGTGACGACTCCTACTCCAAGGCACACGGTCCTTAACAGTTTACGTTGGGCAATTCTATAAGTCGTAAAATTATTACAAATGATGAGATGTAAAATACAAAAATAGTAAATAGTAAGGTATACCAATAATTTTTCACTGAAATGAAAAAGAAGAACTTCGTTATCGGAGCAGCGTTTCATCGATTTTGAACTATTTTCGGTGCAGCAAACATGAGCACAAATAATGTAGAAAGTTGATTTGAGAAGTAGTGGTTGAAACCCCTCATATATAGGCATATGGATGCCCGAGTGCCTATAGGGGCGGCTCCAAGTCAATGATCCAGCCGCATCCCAATCCTTTGACTGATCAAAACTTTATCTTTCTTAGGCGCCTGAGAGCCTCTGGAGCGCCTGTATTTGCTGATTTGGTGCATCCAATCAGCTTCCGCCAACTTAGTCTTGCCTAGGCTAAGTCACACGCACAGGGGCGCCCAAGACCTCTCGGGTGCCCGTGATCTCGGGCGCCCCATATGCGGCCAGCTTCAATTTCTCCAGCTACAATACAAGTTTAGTCCAAAACAAGAGTAATATATATATATATATATATATATATATATATATATATATATATATATAAACGACAGTCGATGCTGTCCGATTCTGACTTTGGATTTCAAGTGAAATTCTAGGTCAGACCGACGCTTACTGTTCCCTCTTCTGGGGAACGCGTCCTCACCTACTCCACTCTGGAGAAGTTACCTGTTGTTAACTAGCACCTCCGGTTGGACTTTTGCTCGGTCTCTGAAGCTTCTGGATTTCGAGATGTTCGTACCTCGACCCATCATTACTTTTGTCCGTTGTCCTCGCTTGGCTAAGACTCCTGCCCGATCTTCTGGATCACCGGTCAGGTCATTGTAGCCAACCATCAGTCAGGTCTTCATGCCCAGTCCTTGACCAGAACTTCATGCTCAACCATGCTGGTCAAGACTTCGTGTCTAGGTAAATTAAGACTTTCCTGCGTACTTAGTGAAACATGTTAGATCTAAAAACATACTTAACTTTGAACCCTTTTTGATTTATGGTAACCCAGTCCAAAAGGTAAGTTTAAAATAAACAGTTAAGCAAGTAGCAAAAACTTTGAAGAGAACAAAGTTCAATTTTTCCAAAGTATTGTTTCAAAGTTAGAAATATTTACAAAAGAAAGACTTGCAAATTTCTCCCTTGATAAGTTAAATTTTGGAATATTTTCCATTCGAGTTAAAGTTCACTTGCAAATTTAAAGAAATGCATGAAGCTCCCTCTAAGTATAAAATTCTCCTCCTGAAGCTTTTGAAATATATGTATTTTTCAATCTGAAAAACTTTTGAAAAAATAAGTAAATTAAAAAAAATTCTAAGTATAAACTTTGAAAAGCTCTAAGTACAATAGAAATCAAAATTTTAACTATTCCTTTGAAAATCGAATTTTGAAATGTAGAGTACTTTGTACTTACTAACTGTTATAAAATAATAGCTTTCACTTATATTAGTCAAGTTAAGTAGTCTGATCAAGTTAGATTTACTAAGCTTGATTACTTAACTTGATTGATGTTCTATTCTAATGTGTTTGTGAGATGCTGACTTCTAAGTCTATAGGAGCATTAAAACTAGTGGTAAAAACCTAAGTTAAGTTCATAACGAAGAAATCCTTAGTCTTGAAGAGGATAATTTTTTGAAAACAAAGTCAAAAAGTAGAGTAAATAATTTTGACAATGATTAAAAAAACATGAATTTTTGAAAAAACAGTTAAAGACAAAGATTTTAGCATAGAACAATCAAATAAAAACTATTCTACTGAACACAATTAAATAATAAAGATAAGTCAAATATAGAAGTCAACTAGAGTCAATCACATCAACAAAAGAGTCAAAAGTCGATCAATCCCAAATCTAACCAAAGACAAATACAGATCAACTCTATGAAGAAGATGAGCCTGGTTGCCACGAGTGAAGCAGAGCCATAAGCTCTGCGTGCCGGGCCTGGTCTGCCTCTAGCTTCTCCGTATGGTGGGCCACCGCCTCCTTTCGTAAACTATGAATCTCCACTCAATCTGGGTAAGTCGCTCGTTTGTAGTTAGAGGAGGTGGAGGTGGTAGTGTCTCCGCCAACTGTGCCTCGAGCTCGGCAACGAAGTCATCCTCGTCGTCCTCCAGATCGTCCTGCGGCTGAGCTCCCTGTCGTCTCTAAGAGATGAATCCAGTGGCCGAGTGATGCGAACCCAAAGAGAAGAAATCTCAAGAACACACAACAAATGGAAGAAAGAGAGAAAGATAGTCTAAATCGAAAAGATGGAGAATGAGAGAAAGAAACCTCGACCCAATGCTTAAGGAAGCACGAACCTTGGTATAGAAGAAGAAGAAGATAGACGCCACAACCTTGGGATGGAGGTTTATAAGTCTTGAACGCCACAAGGAGATGTCTTGATAAGTTCTAGTTCAATGAAGAACCAACAAGTGAGAGCCTCACCATGTAGTAGATTGCATAAGCCAAAAGTTCCATGTTATGGCCACCACCCCCTTAATTTATAGCTATAGGGTGACTTAAAAACCCTAAAAGACCAAAATGAAGCTCATATAGTAGAGGCCTATGCAGACTACATAGGCATATTGAGCGCTTGGTACCATCACAACCCAAATAAAGCTAGAAATTGAGCCTAAATTTAACCCATAAAATTAACATATCCTTCTTACATAGACAAGAGACTAAGGAGACTAGTTAAGCACATGTAAGGCATGAATTAGGTTGACTAAGCCGTATGACATGCTCTGGTCAAACCTTCTTCAATGGTAGCTTTGGCTTTCACCTCTTCAATTAGCACATTAAGTGTTTGTTTCATCTTTTTAGCATTAGCCCTTGTAATTGGGCCTCCTTTGATGCATAATGGATCATCAACATCTTCTAGATGGGTTGAGCATGATCCGTATCGTTAGCTTGCAATTTGTTCACTTCCATTGTCTCCATCATTCCCCCTCTCCACAAAAGGATTCGTCCTCAAATCTTGATTACCTACATCAAAGGGAGAGAGATCAGAAATATTAAATGTGGAACTCACATTATACTCACCCGGCAAGTCAAGCTTGTAGGCATTATCATTGATTCGCGCCACGACTTGAAATGGTCCATCGCCTCATGGATGAAACTTAGTACGACGTTTAGCAGGAAATCTCTCCTTTCTCATATGAACCCAAACCCAATCATCGGGTTCAAAGATTATTTTCTTTCGTCCATTGTTGACTTGCGTAGCATATTGTTCAGTCTTCTTTTCAATTTGCATCCTTACTTTCTCGTGCATTTGCCTCACAAATTCAACTTTCTTTGTACCATCCAAACTAGCATGCTCAGAGATAGGCAAAGGTGATAAATCCAAAGGAGTTAGCGGATTGAAACCATATACCACTTCAAAAGGTGAACACTTAGTAGCAGAATATATAGATCTATTATATGCAAATTCAACATGTGGTAAACAATCTTCCCAACCTTTTAAATTCTTTTGAATGATAGCTCTTAATAAAGAGCTAAGGTTTGATTTACTACCTCAGTTTGTCCATCTGTTTGCGGAAGAAAACAACAACTTTGTTCCCAACTTGCCCCATAGTGTCTTCCAAAGGTAGCTTAGAAACTTTGCATCACGATCTAAAACTATACTTTTCGGCACTCCATGAAGTCGTGCAATGTCCCTAAAAAAGACATCAGCAATATGGTTAGCATTATCTGTTTTCCAACAAGGAATAAAATGAGCCATTTTGGAAAATCTGTCTACGACCACAAAAATAGAATCCATACCTCGTTTTGACTTTGATAAACCTACAATAAAATCTATAGAAATATCAACCCAAGGTTCACTAAGAATTGGTAGAGGTGTATACAACCCATGACGTAAAGACTTAGATTTTGCTTGCCTACATGTGATACACTTCTCACAAAATTTTACAACATCTCCTTTCATATGTGGCCAAAAGAAATGCTCCAACAAAACATCTAGTGTTTTTTTCAATCCAAAATTTCCCATTAGTCCCCCACCATGGGCTTCTTGGACTAATAATTCCTCAATGAACAGTTAGGCACACATAACCTATTAACTCTAAATAGAAATTCCTCATGTCTATAAAACTTCCCAAATGCAACATGCTCACACAGTTCAAATACCTTTCCAAAGTCAGGATCATTAGAATATAGATCTTTAATGTATACCTTCCCAAATCCAAACAATTTAGTGTTCAAAGTAGAGAGCAAGGTATACCTTCGAGATAAAGCATCTGCAACAGTATTTTCCATACCTCGTTTATACTTGAACACATAAGGAAATGATTCAATGAACTCCACCCATTTCGCATGACGTCTATTCAACTTACTTTGGCTCTTCAAGTGCTTCAATGATTCATGGTCAGTGTGAATGACAAACTCTTTGGGCCACAAGTAATGCTGCCAAGTCTCTAAAGCCCTCACCAAAGCGTACATCTCTTTGTCATAAGTGGGATAGTTCAAAGCTACTCCACTCAATTTCTCACTAAAATAAGCAAGGGGTCGACCTTCTTGCGTTAGCACAGCTCCAATACCTATTCCTGATGCATCACACTCAATTTCAAAAATTTTAGCAAAGTTAGGTAATGCAAGTAATGGTGCAGAACTTAATTTCTCCTTAAGTGAGTTGAAGGCTGAATCCTGTTCACTTTCCCAATGAAATCCAACATTCTTTTTAACAATCTCGGTCAAGGGTGCAGCTAAAGTGCTAAAATTCTTAATAAACCTTCTGTAGAAACTTGCCAAACCATGGAAGCTACGTACCTCAGTTATTGTTTTTGGTGTTGGCCATTCATGAATAGCCTTAACCTTTTTCTCATCAACTGCTATTCCCTTAGCACTAACAATATAACCAAGAAACTCAATTTGATTAGTGCAAAAAGAACATTTTTTAAGGTTAGCATACAACTTTTCATTTCGCAAAACAATTAGAACATTTTGTAAATGTTGTAGATGCTCCTCTAAATTTTTGCTATAAATCAAGATGTCATCAAAATATACTACGACAAAATTTCTAATAAAAGCACGCAAAATATGGTTCATTAACCTCATGAAAGTACTAAGTGCATTAATAAGCCCAAATGACATTACTAACCATTCGTACAAACCATACCTAGTCTTAAATGCAGTTTTCCATTCGTCTCCCTCACGTATGCGAATTTGATGATAGCCCGATTTCAAATCAATTTTAGAGAAAATGCAAGAGTCATGTAGTTCATCTAGCATATCATCTAATCTAGGAATAGGATGACGATACTTTACTGTAATCTTGTTGATAGCTCTACAATCAACGTACATTCTCCAAGTTCCAACCTTCTTAGGTACTAGCAAAACGGGGACAGCACATGGACTTAAACTTTCTCGGACATACCGTTTTTTCATCAACTCTTCAACTTGCCTTTGAAGTTCTTTTATCTCAGCAGGGTTACACCTATAGGCTGGCCGATTAGGAATTACAGCTCCTGGGATGAAATCAATTTGGTGCTCTATTTCTCTAAGTGGTGGCAATCCATTAGGAACCTCATCAGGAAATACATAATCAAATTCCTGCAAAAGTGATTTAACAACACTAGGTAAAGAAGAGTTAGGATCGTTAGTGTTAAAATCAGCCTCCTTGTACAAAAGTACAATCATTGGCTGTGAAGCATAAAACGCTCTCTTAACCTCTCTTTCTTTTGCATAAAAGCTCCCTTTTTTACTCTTTTGCTCCTGAATTTCATTTCCCCTTTCATTTTTTTTTCACTCATCTCATCCTCACTTTTTCTGTTAAAATCAGCCTAGGGGGTAGCAAAGGAATTTCATTTCCCCTTTCATTTCCCCTCCTCATTTTTTTCCCCTTTCAGGATCGTTAGTGTTAAAATCAGCCTCCTTGTATCGAGGGTGATGTGAGAGTAAGGGTCAGAAAAGAAAAGTTCCCTAGGGGGTAGCAAAGGAATGTGGACTCAGAGGGTCACAGTCCTATAATGTGAGTGAGCAAACCAGAGGAAATGGTAATGTTATGGGTCTGGATCTTGGTGTAGTAGGTAAGATCATCAATCTTGACCAGGATGTTATAGAATTCTGCATATAAAGTAGTATTTATTGGACTAGTGCAGTAGACTAGACGGTCAAGTTGATAATGGTTAATGACTTTTATAGCTAAAGGACAAGATAGTGAAGAAGCCTTAAAGATAGTGAATCATAAGGGGTTCATGGGTGGTGGATATAAACTTATTGAATAGAGTGAGTGAGGGAAACCTAGGGTTAGGACTGGGCTCAGCAGAGGGGTGAACCTTAGTAACTCGACGTTTACTATGCAGAATAAAAACATAAGAAATAAAAATTAAATTTGTAAAGTAATGAAAAAGATTTAGATTAGGGTCTTACTGAGGAGGCATAGTCGACTAATAAATAGAAATGACGACCCTCGGTTGATTGCAATCTCTCGAACAAGACTTGGAGTGAAGAGGAGAGAAGGAGGAGTTTTTAGAGTTTGGAAGGCGCTTGAGTTGAGTTTGGGAGGATTTGTCCGGTGACTTTTATAGCCATCAGTCACGGGAGTATAAGGGGACGCCTAGGTGTTGATCTGTGCGGGGCGCCCGAGTGTTATCTCAGGCGCCCATGATTAGTGGGTGCCCCTAGTTTTCCAAAACCAAGGGCGCCTTCGAATGACCTTTGCATACCTTTGGCACGTGCCCTATGCTTATCCCGCTTGTCCGAGGTATGCCTCTATGCGTATCCACACGAACACGATCTCTCAAGTTTCGGATAAGAATCGCCTTTGTGGTGCTAGCCACAAGAGGAGATTCACAAAACAAGAAGGAGAGCGAGAAGAGGGATTTGGGCCAAGAGAAGGAAGGCAAGGAAGAATGACAAGTTTTTCATCCAAATGATATGAAAACTCTTTTATACTCATCTCATGAATATGAAGAGTTATTTTCCCTTTAGCTTCCGTCCATTAATGCAAATAAAAACCCACGTAGAGCACATTTTCTCATGTGACTCTTCAACTTCTCTCATCCAATGAAGAGAAACTTTTTATCTTCCTCTATTATTAATTTATTAAAATGTCCATTCAAATCTGGTTGAGTCTAATCTAAATGAGTCAAACTCAAATTAGATCTCAAATCCATAATCCAATTGGATTCACTTGAGTCTAACTCAATTAATCGAATTCGGATCAAATCATAGTCAAACTAAGATCAGTTAATCTCCGAAGAATCGTGCCCTTAGTGTATGGCCCAATAGGTTCTCGTAACGTTGGCAATATGTTTAAACCGCTTTAGACACATAAGCAATTAGCGGCATCTAGTAATGCATCATTGCTACTCAAGTGACGAGAAAACGAGATTCGATTTAACCTCCGTGACTATGACAATATATGACCTTGTCCTTCCATTCTCAATATCTGGATTGACCAATGAGGGATAGACTATGATGGAGTCAAAGGAAATGAACAAGTTGCCCAACAAGCTAACGATATGGATCGTGCTCAACCCACTCTAGAAGATGTTGATGATCCATTATGCATCAAATGAGGCCCAATTACTTGGCTACGACTAAAAAGATGAGAGAAGCACTTAATGTGCTAATTGAAGATGTGAAAGCCAAAGCTACCATTGAAGAGGGTTTGACCAAGAGCAAGTCATACGGCCTAGTCAACCTAATTCAAGCCTTAGATGAGCTTAACTAGTCACTTAAGTCTCTTGTCTATGTAAGAAGGATATGTTAATTTTTTGGGTTCAATTTATGCCCAATTTCTAGCTTTATTTGGATTGTAATGGTGCCAAGAGCTCAATATGCCTATGTAGTAGGCCTCCACTAAATGAGCTTCCTTTTGGCCTTTTAGGGTTTTTAGGTCACCCTATAGCTATAAATTAAGGGGGTGGCGGCCACAACATGTAACTTGTGGCTTATTCAATCTACTACATGGTGAGGCTCTCACTTGTTGGTTCTTCATTGAACTAGAACTTATCAAGGAATCCCCTTGTGGCGTTCAAGACTTATCAACCTCCATCCTAAGGTTGTGGCGTCTATCTTCTTCTTCTTGTATACCAAGGTTCATGCTTCCTTAAGCATTGGGTCGAGGTTTCTTCCTTTCATTCTCCATCTTTTAGATTTAGACTATCTTTCCCTCTTTCTTCCATTTGTTGTGTATTCTTGAGATTTCTTCTCTTCAGGTTTGCATCATTTGGTATCAGAGCCTTAGTTTCTTTAAATCGATTTGGTTATCCTTTTCTTTGTGTTGTTGAGTCTCTATCTTATTTTTGTTTCTTTTCTTTTGCTTAGCAAGCCTTACTTGCTTTGTTGCTCAAAAAAAAAGGGAGGAAAAAAAATTCGGCCAAAAAAAAGGAAGCAATGAAAGGAAGGAAGAAAGAAAGAAAAAAAAAGAGAAAAGCTGAAACAAAAAAAAAAGACGCAAAAGAGGCTGGAAAAAAATTAGTGACTTTGTTTGCAAATTTAGTTTTCTCATTTCCTTTAAAGTTTGCCTAGATTATGTTCTGGCGACTTTCATTTCAGCTCTTATTTGATGAAAGTCATGGAGGGGTTTCAAGCTTACAAGACAAAGCCGAGGATGAAGAGGCATTGATGGGAATTGGAGGACCCATGACAAGGTCCAAGACTAAAAAAATGAAGCAAGCTTTGGAAGGCTTAATAATGGAGCTCAAGGAAAAGGAGGATCAATGCACAATGGAGGCAACAACTAAATGGATCACATTTCTTCAACTAAAATGAAATTGAGCCAACATTAGGACCATTTTCGTATGTATTTTTGGGGGATTTTTCTAGAGTGACTTTTGAAGTCCTTTGGTGGGTTTTAATGCCTTTTTGAGAGTTACTAAGATATTATTAGGGATTAGTGGTTGCATTAGTGGAAAATAAATGCATGCATTCATGATAATGGTGCATAATTAGTACTTATTGGGAAATGTAGTAGAGGTTGATGTTTCAACTTCCACTAAGTCTATATATAGGAAAACTCTTGTATGGCTAAGTAGTTTTGGATTGGAATGAAATCTGAGTTCTTAGGCTAAGAACTAAATCTGATCTTATCAAGGCAACTTGTGGCGATCAAAACCATGGTGATCATGATGATGATGATGATGTCATATCTGAGGACATTTATGATAGAGCTTCAAGTGGCAGATTTGATCATGCTCGAGTTGGTGGTAGAAGAGGAAGGATGAATGATCATGTGGATAGAAACTTGGGAAATATTAAGATGAAGATTCCTTCATTTCAAGGCAAAATGATCCCGAAGCCTATTTGGAGGGGGAAAAGAAAGTGGAATTAGTATTTGATTGTCACAACTATTCTGAAGAGAAGAAGGTAAAACTCGTTGCCGTTGAATTTGTTGATTATGCAATTATTTGGCGAGATCAAATTATTCTAAGGAGAAAAAGAAACAAAGAGAGACCCGTTGGCAGTTGGGAGGAGATGAAGACTATTATGAGAAAGAGATTCATTCCAACACATTACTATCGGGATTTGTATCAACGGTTACAAAGTCTCACACAAGGATCCAAGACTGTGGAGGAATACCACAAAGAGATGGACATTGCCATGATTCGAGCCATTGTGGAGGACCGAGAAGCAACCATGACCCGATTCTTACAAGGTTTAAAATCAAGAAATTGCAAATCTAGTGGAGATGCAATGTTAAGTGGAGCTTGAAGACATGTTGCATATGTCCATGAAAGTTGTAAGACAACTCAAATAGAAGGGATCAAACAAGCATGGGGGGGGGGCAAAGTTCTCATTTGTCAACTTGGAAATCTAGGTGGAACAAAAGAGATGATAAAATTGAATCAAAGAAAAAGGCCGATTTTTCAAAGAATAAAGATGCAAGCTCTCCATCGGACAAGAGAAAGGAACCCCTCCAACCTTCAAGAAATAGAGATATTAAATGCTTTAAGTGCAAGGGAAGGGGACATATCGCATCAGAATGCCCAAACAAAAGAATTATGATTTTGAAAGAAAATGATGACATCGAGACTGAAAGTGAGTCCGAAGATGATAGTGTCTTGCCCTTATTATTGGAAAGTGAAGAAGAGTATACCGTTGGAAGTGAAGCCCTTGTCACTAGGCATGCTCTAAATGTGCAAGTGAAAGAAGATAATAAAGAGCAACGAGACAACATATTACATACCCGTTGTCATATTAAAGACAAGGTATGTAGTGTGATTATAGATGGGGGAAGTTGCACTAATGTAGGTAGTACTATTTTGTTGAGAAATTATGCTTACCTACCACTAAGCATCCTAGACCTTATAAACTACAATGGTTGAATGATTGCGGGGAAGTCAAGGTCAACAAGCAAGTGTTGGTTTCATTTTCCATTGGTAGATATCATGATGTGATACTTTGAGATGTAGTGCCAATGCATGCAAGTCATTTACTTTTTTAGGTAGACGAAGACAATTTGATAGGAAGGTAATGCATGATGATGGGTTAAAAATAAGTATTCTTTGGTAAACATGTAACTCATGTACCATTGACTCCTAAGCAAGTATTTGAAGATCAATTGAGGATCAAATATGAGAGTGAAATAAGAAAAAAGTGTGAGAAAAAAGAAATTGAGAAAAGGAAAAAGAATGGAAAAGAAAAAGAGTGTCAGAAAAGAAAAGGTGAGGATGAGATGAGTGGAAAAAGAATGAAAGGGGAAAAAAAATTCAAGAGCAAGAGAGAAAAAAAGGGAGCTTTTATGCAAAAGAAAGAGAGGTTAAGAGAGCGTTTTATGCTTCACAGCCAATAATTGTACTTTTGTACAAGGAGGTCGATTTTAACACTAACGATCTTAACCCTACTTTGCCTAATGTTGTTAAATCTCTTTTGTAGGAATTTGATGATGTATTTCCTGATGAGGTTCCTGATGGATTGCAACCACTTAGAGGAATAGAGCACCAAATTGATTTCATCCCTGGAGCCACAATTCCTAATCGGCCAGCCTATATGTGTAACCCTGCTGAGATAAAAGAACTTCAAAGGCAAGTTGAAGAGTTGATGAAAAAACGGTATGTCCGAGAAAGATTGAGTCCATGTGCTGTCCCCGTTTTGCTACTACATAAGAAGGATGGAACTTGGAGAATGTGCCAAGTAGAGCTATCAAAAAGATTACAGTAAAGTATCGTCATCCTATTCCTAGATTAGATGATATGCTAGATGAACTATATGGCTCTTGCATTTTCTCTAAAATTGATTTGAAGTCGGGCTATCATCATTTCGCATGCGTGAGGGAGACAAATGGAAAACTGCATTTAAGACTAGGTACGGTTTGTACGAATGGTTAGTAATGCCATTTGGGCTTACTAATGCACCTAGTACTTTCATGAGGTTAATGAACTATGTTTTGCGTGCTTGTATTGGAAATTTTGTCGTAGTATATTTTGATAACATCTTGATTTATAGCAAAGATTTAGAGGAGCATCTACAACATTTACAAAATGTTCTAATTGTTTTGTGAAATGAAAAGTTGTATGCTAACCTTCAAAAAGTTCTTTTTGCACTAATCAGATTGAGTTTCTTGGTTATATTGTTAGTGCTAAGGGAATGCAGTTGATGAGAAGAAGGTTAAGGCTATTCGTGAACGGCCAACACCAAAAACAATAACTGAGGTACGTAGCTTCCATGGTTTGGCAAGTTTCTACAGAAGGGTTGTTAAAATTTATCACTTTGGTAGCACCCATCACCGAAAGTGTTAAAAAGAATGTTGGATTTCATTGGGATAGTGAATAGGATTCAACCTTTGATGCGAACCCAAAGAGAAGAAGTCTTAAGAACACAGAACAAATGAAAGAACTAGAGAAAGATAGTCTAAATCGAAAAGATACAGAATGAAAGAAAGAAACCCCGACCCAATGCTTAAGGAAGCACGAACCTTGGTATACAAGAAGAAGAAGATAGACGCCACAACCTTGGGATGGAGGTTGATAAGTCTTGAACGCCAAAAGGGGATGCCTTGATAAGTTCTAGTTCAATGAAGAACCAACAAGTGAGAGCCTCATCGTGTAGTAGATTGGATAAGCCAAAGTTACATGTTTGCCTTAAATATGGGACCTAAAATTAAAAAAAAAAAAAAGATAAAAATAAGTTCAATTAAAAAATAAACTAGAAATGGGCCTAAATTGAATGCACAAAATTAACATATCTTTCTTAAATAGACAAGAGACTAAGGAGACTAGTTAAGCTCATCTAAGGCTTGAATTAGGTTGACTAAGCCGTATAACTTGCTCTTGGTCAAACCTTCTTCAATGGTGGCTTTGGCTTTGACATCTTCAATTAGCACATTAATGCTTCTTTCATCTTTTTAGCCTTAGCCCTTGTAATCGGGCCTCCTTTGATGTATAATGGATCATCAACATCTTCTAGAGTGGGTTGAGCATGATCCATATCGTTAGATTGTTGGGCAACTTGTTCACTTCCTTTGCCTCCATCAGAAGTCTTGGTAGAGGATCGGGCACCGAAGTCCTAGTCGAGGATCGGACATGAAATCTTGGTGAGTGAAGCTGGGTCCTAGTGAGTGAAGCTAGGTGGACGTAGTCCTGGTGAGTAAAGCTGGGCATGAAGACCTGACTATGGGTTGGGCATGAAATCCTAGTGAGTGAAGGTTGGTAAAAGTCTTGGTGAGTGAAGCGGGCAAGGTAAAGCCCTAGTGAGTGAGGCTAGGCATTGGGAAACCCTAGAGAGTTGACCTTAGGTAGTAAATTCTTGGAGAGTTGATTCCAAGTAAAGCCTAGTAGATCAGGTAGACTAGGAATGTTTTTTTGTCTTGTGTTTGTTTGTCATGCAGGAACTTAGAGCTGGAGGTAAGATAGCAGAGCAAATGCAAGTAAATAATCTTGGTCAGGGGCTTCCGAGCGCCCCTATTGAACATGGGCGCTTGAGTTACTCGAGCGTCCCCATGACCAGGGCGCCCTCAAGGGCATGGATGCACCCCCAATGGTTTTCGACAGATTTTATACTGCGCGTCGAGTTTGCTGTTTGCATCAAATTCGGACACATAGAGGGTGCCCCTATAGGCTCTCAGGCGCCCGGATGACTTATATATAACGGAATTTGAGCCATGTTTTCAAATCAACAATTTCTTCATCCTACTACTCATTCACAACAAAGCTAAAGTGCTATGGCAAAGTTCTATGGCCAAGGAGTCTTCATGAGGAAGTGTGCGATGCTTCAGACTTCCAGTGTGCGATGCTTCAGACTTCCAGATTGGTCGGGATCGTCATTTCTTGTTGGTTTGCTTTTACTTACAAGTTGTAATCATTTTCTTTATTTGTGCTTGTAATCAAAACTATAAGACGGGTTTCTCTATCTCCAGAAATCATCCTGAAAGGAGGCCTCTAGTGGACGGGTGTTTCCTGTGATTAGGCCTTGGACGTACTGACCATGGGGGTTGGGAACCATGTAAAATCCCACGTGTTGACTGTGTTTGTTGTTTCTTATTATTCCGCTGCATACTAACACACTTGATAGAAAGAATGAATGATAATTTGTTTTTGCATTCAAATTATCTTTGGTTTTTTCTTTGATATCCATCTCTGTATTTATTAGATTTTCTAAAAAAATTCTTTTTAATTTGCTTTGCATGATGATTATGATAATCATATAACTAAATCAATATGGTAAATCCCAAACTATACTTCATTTTGTCCATTTATATGCACTTCCATATTCAAATGTTATACCATGTGGCTCTTCAATAACACATGGAAAGTTCACAACTCGCCACTAAATCTGATCACCTGTTAATCTCAATGGCAGAGGTATTTTTTCAATACTATTCTTAGTGAATTAATTTTTATTCTTTCTGAAAATATGAATTGGTGGTGAAAATTATATATGATAATCAAAATAACTCAGCTTCTTTTCATGTTTGAATCTGATTATCATTGATCTCTATATACACATTGGGCATCCTAAGATCCCAATAGTACTCCAACCCGATAACATACTATAAGCTGGGATGTCATTTATTATCCAAAGAAGAGCAACCTTCATTACAAACATATGATTAGTATAGACATCATATGTAGGAAAACTTTCATCCCCAAATTGTTTCAGTTCTGTAATCAGTTGTTGGATATAATCATCTATTAACTTCTTCAGATTTTGTGTGCAAGGCACAACCAATGTTAAAAACATATAAGGTGTTTTCATTCACATTCCAGGTAGAAGATTATACGTGTTAAAATAACTGGTCAACATGAATAATTTCTTCTTGAATTCCCAAAATGGAGTAAATTCATTAGCATAAAGACCTAATCTAATATTAGAAATCTCCTTTGCAAATTCTGATGGATAACATATTAGCCTCTTTTCTGTTTGATGATTTCATATATTCAATAGTTGCCTTTAATGCATAAAGTATTTGTAATCTAAGAGTTAAAGGCAAATTAAATAACTGACTATATGATTTACATGCACGGTTGACTCCTTTTGGTGCTCTTGTACCTAGCTTGATTACAAAATTTATAAACATCTACATCTACATTATCTCTCTAATATAGCATACAACCATCTCTGTAAATATCAATTCTTTCCACTGAAAAACCTAATTCTTTCACAAGTTTTTTCATACTATAAAAATCATTGGGCAATATGTGATCACATGGGTAATACCTCTCCAATTACATGAACACATTCATTAAAACAATCATACGATATATTATGCATTACCTTGACATTCAACACTCTTGCGGTGAGAGATAATTTAGTGTGACTATCACAATCAACCCATAATAGTTCATCAACACTTCATGAAATTGATGATATGTTTCATTTGCACATGGTACTTCTACCTCCTCCAAGGCGATTTATAAGTAGTAAACATTTGTTTGACTATCAAAGTACTACTAGAACTTGCACCATATGGTTTGGGAATGAATTTCTAATCTATTGCATCAATTACCATCCTCCAATATTGCAAAATTTTCAAAAGTATTATTTCAAAAAGCTTAAGTCAACTAAGTATTTTTACAACTTTTTTCAAAAGTAAACTTAACTTAGTCTCTGAACTTTTTTAATCATATTTGAAAAAGACTAAGTCTATTTTGAAAAATATCATCTCCTCTATAATCACAAATGTCAAATGATCATTAGTCGGGAGCAAGCCTGGATACCCTTGTAAATCAAAAAAGAAAAACAAATGTCAAAAGATCTAGGGGGAGATAACTGATTAAGGGGAGAGCTCAAAAGTAATTTTGTTCCCTATTAAAACTTGTTTAAGCTTAACATTGAACTAGGTTGCGATAATCAAAATGGGGGTGAATATTGGTGTCGGAAGCACCAAATCGAACCTTATTTTGATAAGTGACAAAGGGTTGAGCATGAAGTTGTTGAGATTGTAGGAAAGTCCTAGGTAAGCTAGGCAAGATGTCTTGACCTGTAGGGTTGAGCATGAAGTCCTGGTCGAGGCTCAGGCAACGAAAACTTCGCAAATGAAGCCGAGCATGAAGTCCTGGTTGGGGATCGGGTAACGAAGACCTAGTGAGTGAAGCCGAGCATGAAGACTTGGGGACCGAGCAGAAGACTTTTCTGAGCGGGGATCGCGTATAAGAGTCAAGACGGGTCGAGGTCGAACGTCGTCAAGTTCTGGGTTCTCGGAGGTCAAGCAAACGTCCAACCGGAGGTTCCGGGTGGCAACAGGTAAACTCTCCTGAGAGGAGTAGGTGAGGACGCATTCCCCGGTGAGGGAACAGTAGGTGTCAGTCCGACCTAGGGTTTTGAATGAAACCTGAAATTCAAGACCAAGACAACACTGGCTGTAATTTATACATGTCTTAATTCTATATTTTATTATTGTATGTTTAGAACTGACACTTGTTGCAGCTAAAAAGAGAAAGCAGTTGACTGGGGTGCCTAAATGGGTCTCAGGTGCGTGAGAGCTGGCATCGGGTGGCTGAGCTGGCACAACGGTCTGGCTTACATGGCGAGTGCTGAGTGGACAATCCATGTCATCACTCAGGCGCCTGACCATGATAATGTTTGATCGATCAACGGATAGAGTTTCCGCCATCCCACTTACGTGGCTCTCACTTGTTGGTTCTTCATTGAACTAGAACTTATCAAGGCATCCCCTTAAGGTTAATATGTCCATCAGCAATCAATCTCTGAATCCTACTAAGGTTAATATGTCCATGCATAAGATGCCAAAGATATGCCTGGTTCATTTTAGATGGTTTCTTTCTCTTATTTTGGTTAGATGATGAGCTATTGGCCTCTATTTGCATTGTGGGAACTTTTAGTTCTAGAGAATACAAATCGTCAATCATAGTACCCGAACAGATAATCTCTCTATTTCTCTTTATAACAACTTTGTTATTAAAAGCAATAGAATATCCATTCTTTATTAATCTAGAAACTGAAACTAAGTTCTTTCTAAAAGAGGGTATATATAAGCATTTCTCAAAACCAAAACTTTATTCCAATCAAACGATAAATAAATGTCTCCCTATGCAACAGTCGCCACCTCTATAGCATTGCTCATGTAGACGATAATTTCCCCATCAACTAGCCGTCGGGTTTCCTGGAACCCCTGCAAAGAGTTGCAGACATTTTCAATGACTAAGCACGAAGAAATACCTTTGTTTTGACAACGGGGACAGTTCACCTTCCAATGTCTAGTTTGCTTGCACGTAGTGCCTCTCGGCTTCTTCACGCCAGTCCGAGGTCCCTACGATCTTGCTGCCTTCTTGGACCCACCTTGTTTATTCTTCTTCCTGCCTTTCGGCACAGACATACAAACCCTCGGAGTGACCCAGGCCTGAGAACTCTGACGAAAAAGCCCCTTTGCCACCTGGAGTTCAGCCAGCAGTTCCCCCAACGTATATGTATGTTTGTTCATATTATAGTTGAGTCGGAACTGCTCAAAACTCCTAGGCAGAGACTGGAGTAAGATATCGACCTGGGTTTTCCAGTCGATCTCTGCTCCAAGGACCTCAATCTCATTGAGGTGGGCCATCATCTTAAGGACATGATCCCTTACGGGTGTCCCTTCGACAATAGTGGTCGTCATCAAGTTCTAAATTGCAACCTACCTAGTGGCCCGATTCTGTTGCCCGAAGAGCTCCTTGAGGTTTAGGATCATATCATAAGCAGTGAGCACGACCTGATGCTGAAGTTGCAATACATTTGACATAGATGCCAAAATGTAACACCGCGTCATCTCATCTGCCTTGACCCACTTCTTATAACGCTCCCTATGTTCTTCACCAGAATTCTCGCCAGGCTTTTCAGGACACTCCTCAAAGAGTACATATTTGTACTCTTCAGCAGTAAGGATAATGTCCAGGTGTCTTTTCCGGTCTATGTAATTGGGGTCAGTAAGTTTATTCTCCTTAAGTATGGTTGCTAGTGGGTTAAAGGTCATTTTGAAACTACCTGAGAATCACAAGAATCACAACTTTAGATTTCGAAAATAAATTGATTTCTCAAACAATAAATTTTGAAATCAACCAACACCTCTAAACACCGAAAACTTCGCATGCCATGATGATGTGGACGTATACGAATTTCTACATTCGTAAGAAAAGGTTTTACCTATTACTTTTATTATCTTGTCAACCTAACTTTTTAACAAATAAAATTAATAGTTGGTTCACTTTGGCCCTACAAATAATAGCAGTGACTCCGATGGGGAGGATACTATTATTTGCTTCTAAGTGTTTACCATTACACGATACTAAGAAAATTGCCTCGGATTATGTGTCGTCCGATGGAAGCACACGCTGCTTAACATTTTCTATAATCATGTCCGAACTAGTGATCCGCAGAACAAGCCCATCCGATGGGGAGGAAGGCACTCAGAGTCGACGCGCAGACTTGTTCGCATCACTTGTCAGATTGTAATGGAGGTCACAGGATCATTAGGGTCCCTCTCCCACTTAGTTATTTAATTTGAGGAATTCTCATGCACACACTCAACAAGCACAAATCCAAAGCAACAAATAAGAAAAATCCTAGATTTTTTCAACTATCATGGCCTTGGTCTCCAATGCGCCTCCAGTCGTGTCGTCACCTCGTCCGCTCCTCCCTACACCATGCGCAAGCCACCATTGAAGGGATCTCTGAGTCGGATGACTAGCTAATTATTTACATCAATCGATCCTATAGTCCACGAAGGAGTGTACATAAAATTTAGATCAAAAGTAAATAAAAAGCTCGGCAAAACACGTGCCGTATTGAATTACAAAAAATAAATACTTATCTAGCCATGATAAGTTGGAATCTAGTGCCTGCAACAAAGAGTTAGCCTACACACATCCACATATTATCCGACAAATTAAAATATATGATAATGTGCAAAAGTAACCGAATCCTAAACACACAAAACTGGAAACCTCAGCTCTGATACCAATTGTTGGGTATGGCTTGACGGGTTTCCTAAGCGAATACCTGGTCGTCCTTGAGAGACCACTCCATGTCTACGGATTAAAATTAATCCGAATGGAGAACCATCTCCCAAACGACCGTCTCGTCATCGTATCAATCGATTCGAGTTACAACTTAGCCGATCTCAAAGATCGATCCTTTTAACTCACCTAACTGATTGACCATGGAAAAGACGACGAGCGGATCGCCGGTTTTTGTATTTATTTTCAGGACTAATAATTAATTATCAAACATTAATTAAACGATTAATTAAACATGATAATTAATAAAAGCATCACATGAAATGATATAAATAGTGAAGGAGCCAAGAGAGTGTGGGCGACGGTCTACCAAGATTCGGAATCTTCATGGGCCTCCAATTAATCGCTTCTTCATGCTCTGATCAAAACCCTAGGGTAGGGCTAGCCGCCGGCCACTTCCTCTTCCCTTATCCTTCCGCAGCTGTCCACCAATGGCTTCCCAAGCCCACCTGCCACAAGGAAGCTCCGGAGAGGAAGAAGAAGAAGAAGATAAAGGAATGAAAAGACCTCCTTTCCAACCCAACTAGCCGAAACTTCCTCTTCCTCCCTTACTTTCGGCGCCGCCGGGCACACCCCTTGCATTGCTGCCTACCGGCCACCGACCTCCTCTTCTTCCTTGCGGCACACCACAAAAGGGAGAGGAGAACTCCCCCTTAATCTACTAGAGGCCAGCCACCAAGTGGTTGAGAGGAAGAAGAGAATAGAAGAAGGAGATGGAGCTCCCTCCTTGCGCCGTGACCAAGGAGTGAGAAGGGAGAGAGGGAGAGGAGAAAAGTTATGGGTTGGATGATCAATTGGATTAGCCTTGGTTTCATGATTCCATGGGGTATATATAGGGCTACGATAGGGACCATGAGGAGGAGTTGGGTCTTGCCTGCTAATGGTTCCAAATTCGATCCATTAATGGAGATCCATTCCACTAAAGGATGTCCATTGAACTTCCTCACAAACCCCATGTTTTCATATGGGCTCCACCTATTATGACTAAATCCATTTCCCCGTGTTTAAGATATTGAATGCCCGTCGATAAATTTAAATTATTGACAATTTTAATTAATCAACTTCTAACTCCCTGACTAGTACCACTCATCCTTATCATCATGTTAGATCAAATCCACCTCCAGGGTTTAACATGATGGACCTTATGAGTTCATCAAGGGGGCATCATCATCCTGACTCACCAGGACATGAATTCCATCAATAATCAATGGCACACCGTGTACCTAATATTATTTCCCAACTTTCTGGGCTTGTCAATTTAACAGAATAAATCTCGCCCATTGGTAAATCAAAAAAATAAAATACTAAATACATGTGCCCGTTATTATATCGAGATTTAGAGATTGTACTCCATAATAAACCGATGTATGATCCAATTATTAAGTCAGTACAAATTAATTTAAATTAATGAGGATCCTTTAGTGGAATGAATCTTAAACATAGGGAGATACTTGTACTCATAATAGGTGGAGCCCATATGTAAACATGGGGGTTGGTGAGGTAGATCATTGAGGATCCTTTAGTGGAATGAATCTTCATTAATGGATCAGGCCTTGATCCATTAGGTGGCCAAGACGCAACTCCTCATGGTCCCTATTGTAGCCCTATATATACCCATGGAGTCATAAGACCAAGGCATTCAATCAACCAAAGGCTTGGGGTTTTCTCCTCCCTTCTCTCTCCTAGGGTTCGGCCGGCACCTTCTTTGGCTTGGGCGGCAACACAAGGGGAGGAAGAGAGCCTCTTCTCTCTTTTCTCTTCATTGAAGTGCACGGCTTGGACAAGGAAGAAGAAGAGGATTCTTCTCTCAGTTCCTTGTGGGCGTGCGAGATCTTCAAATGGGAGAGAACCGACGGCGCCACCTTGGTGGTGGACTTTCGGCCGGCGGCGCCTATGGCTTCTCCCGAGGCCCTCGAGCAGCCTGATATCTGCCCGAGAGACAAGTCCAGTTGTAATGATTTTGAGTTAGTTTAATCTTTTCCCCTGCTACTTGTGTATGTGCTTATGCGTGATGTGCTTTCCGCCTTACCTGGCCGTCGATTGTCTTCGAGGTTGATTCTGGTGTTTTTTAAATCAACTCTACATATCCTCTATTTATGTCTGCGGTGGGCCCTCGCCGAGATTTCCTGGTGGAGTACACGGATGGTTTTCGAACCGCCACCTCCGTATGATCCGCGATCTCATTGATGAGACTCATTAGGAGTTGCGAGTTCCTAGGCGCATTATGGGCGCGCCAGTTAAAACGACGCTTCTGCACCTGTTTGTGTGATTGTGTTCTTTCTGCATTAACTGCCCGGATAGACAACCATCTCCATAAATAGAGGGGAGGGTGTAGCGTCTCCTTCATCTCTTCCGCTTGCTTTCTTCTTTCTCCCTCATTGGTATCCTCAATGCCCAACCATGGAGATACCGTATTACTCTTGGTCGAGGGACCCCAAAGAGCGATAGGCATCTGTATTGTGACCCTCCCCGAAGAGCATGGTGGAAATGATGCCCCGAGGTCTCTCTGAAGATTCTCGGGGATGTGAGATTCCCGGGTTATCTGAGGAGTCTAGAAAAGACCTTATGTGGTTCGCTAGGGGCATGGGGGAGATGAACTCCCTTGCTGATCACCAAACCCCTGGTCGGCCTGTGGTGATGTACCCCACGCGCCATCGACTGCTCGTTTCCTCCAAGCTTCGTGCAGATGAAGTTGTCTGTGGGGTACGTCACCACCAAGAGGGGAGGGCTTCAGCCGCTGGTTCTTTGTTGAGAATATTTCCATCTGGTGGTCGTTCCCCTCCTTCGTTAAGGTGATTCTTCTTTGTGTTTTTTCTCGACAGGGAGAGAATTACGACTGCAATAACCTGAGGCTGCATCAATTGCCGACCCGGAGGGAAATTGCAGTGGCCTTTACCCCCTCCACTTTTTTCCGCTTTTTGAATATTATGCTTATCCTTGTCTTTGCGTAAAGGGTGGAGGTGCTTTGATGGGGCTGAGCTGCTCATGTGTTACTTCAGGGATCCACCTTCGCTCCTGACTACTCGGAGGGAGTACCCGAGCTACTCATGTGTTACCTCAAGCGTCCATATTCGTTCCTGACTACTCGGAGGAAGTACCCAAGCTACTCGTGTACCTCAGGCGTCCATCTTTGCTCTTGACTACTCGGAGGGAGTACCCAAGCTACTCATGTGTTACCTCAGGCATCCATATTCGTCAGCTATCAGCGAACGGTTTCAGGCCCCCAGATGGTGGAGGTGGTGAGGAGAGAACCCGTACAGATGCTGAGCGCGTGTCTTAGCGCCCTCCCGAGATGTATATCTTCATGTATCTATTCATGCCAATAAGATAAACAATTCTTTCTAGTACCTTTTATGTGTGTATAACTGCCCTATGTTGACATTTCAATGCTTTGGAACCGATTAAGTTCCTTGTGTAGCGGAATAGTCGAGTCTGGGTTTACTTGGTCGGGCGTGTATGTCCCAGACCAAGCCTAAGTACCCCGGGCATAGGCTGCACCGCGGGGCATTAGGGGTTTGGCTACTTGGTCGGGCGCGTATGTCCCAGACCAAGCCTAAGTACCCCAGGCATAGGCTGCACCGCGGGGCATTAGGGTCTTGGTTACTTAGTCAGGTGCGTATGTCCCAGACCAAGCCTAAGTACCTCGGGCATAGGCTGCACCGCGGGGCATTAGGGTTTTGGTTAATTGGTCGGGCGCGTATGTCCTAGACCAAGCCTAAGTACCCCGGGCATAGGCTGCACCGCGGGACATTAGGGTTTTGTTTACTTGGTCGGGCGCGTATGTCCCAGACCAAGCCTAAGTAGCCCGGGCATTGGCTGCACCGCGGAGCATTAGGGTTTTGGTTATTTGCTCGGGCGTGTATGTCCCAGACCAAGCTTATGCCCGGGACATTAGGGTTTTTGACTTCCTTAGTAGCACACTTGTCATTTTTAAAGAAGCATCCCATTTTATTACTTGATTTTGCTGCAAGAGCATAGAGAGACACAGACAGTTGTTCTTAGCGAATTGTAAATCGTACCAAGGCCCGCGGGGCCCGAGAATGCAGCCGTACCGGGACCTCCTGCGTTTCTACCTTTCCTCTGCAGCTAGTCCTCCTGGCCCTTCGGGTTCTTCCGAGACTCTGTTTTGACCTCTCCACTGTAACACCGTCGGGACCCCAACTGGTCTCCTCGAACTTCCACCATCGGTCGCCCACCGGGAACTTAATTTTCTGGTGGTAAATAGAAACTATAGCCTGGAAAGTACTGAGTGCAGGGCGGTCCAGGATAGCATTATAGGAGGAGGGCGCGTCCACGATTAAGAAAGGAGTCCTCCGGGTTCTTTCGAGCCTGTCGTTGCCCAATTAGAGTGACAAGGTAATTTGGCCAAGCGGCTGTACTCGATACCCCGTGAAGCCGAACTGTGGGGTCGAGACCGGGAGCAGTTCATCCTTGTCTATCTGCATCTGTTCCCAAGCTGCTTTGTACAAAATATTCACGGAACTCCCCGTGTCTATGAAGATTCGCTTCACCTCATAATTGGCAAAGCGGGCCACGATCATTATGGCATCCTCATGGGGAGCTTCTACTTCTTCGAGGTCAGATGGCCCAAACGAGATTCTAGGGCTCAGCACCTGGCTTCGGCTTGTCCCTATGGAGTAGTTTTCCAACCACCGGGTGTACGACTTCCGGGCTCGGTTCACTTCCTTTGTGATGTGGACCAAGGAGGGGATACAAGCTTACAAGACAAAGCCATAGAGGAAGAGGCATTGAAAGGAATTGGAGGACCCATGACAAGATCCAAGACTAAGAGAATGAAGCAAGCTTTGGAAGGCTTAATAATGGAGCTCAAGGAGAAGAAGGATCAATGCACAATGGAGGCAACAACTAAATGGATCACATTCCTTCAAATTGAAAGTGAAATTGAGCCCACATGAAGACAAAACTTGAAGGCCCAAAACCACATGATCCAAGATGCATTCAAGGGCTACAAGTGTCCAATTTTCGTGGGTATTTTTGGGGGAATTTTCTGAAGTTATTTTTGATGTCTTTTGGTGGGTTTTTAATGCTTTTGGGAGTTCCTAAGCTAGTATTAGGGAATTGTGGGAAATAAACATCATGCATGCATGCATGCATGATAATGGTGCATAATTAGTGCTTAGTGGGAAATGTGGTAGAGGTTAATGTTTCAACCTCCACTAAGTCTATATATAGGAGAACTCTTGTATGACCAAGGCATGTTAAGTTTGAATGAAATCAGAGTTTTCTCTATTGTGAGAGCTTCCTTTGGTTCTTAGGCAAAGAACTAATCGTGATCTTATCAAGGCAACTTGTGGCGATCGAAACCCCCATGACTTATCACTCACCCTCTCATCTTTCTTGAGTGTGGCGTCAATATCCTTCCCTACATCTGAATTTCAAGGCGATCCATTCCAAGGTGCTTATCACGTGATCGAAACCCCCATGACTTATCACTCACCCTCTCATCTTTCTTTCATTCTCCATCTTTACGATTTAGACTATATTTCTCTCTTTCTTCCATTTGTTGTGTGTTCTTGAGACTTCTTCTCATTGGGTTCCCATCATTTGGTATCAGAGCCTTAGTTTCTCTAAATCGATTTGGTTATCCTATTCTTTGTTCTTGAGTCTCTATCTTATTTTAGTTTCTTTTCTATTGCTTAGCAAGTCTTACTTGCTTTGTTGCTCAAAAAAAAAGAGGAAGAAAAAAAATCGGCCAAAAAAAACAAAGAAAGGAAGGAAGAAAGAAAGAAAAATAAAGAAGAGAAAAGCCGAAAAAAAAGAAAGAGCAAAAGAGGTTGAAAAAAAACGAAGTAGAGACTTTGTTTGCAAATTTATTTTTCTCATTTCCTTTAAAGTTTGCCTAGATTTAATTCTGGCAGCCTAGATTAAGTTCTGGCGACCTTCATTTCATCTCTTATTTCAAGTATTCTCATTTCATATCAAGTTAGCCTAGATTTAATTCTGGCAGCCTAGATTAAGTTCTAGCAAATTCAACATGTGGTAAACAGTCCTCCTAACCTTTTAAATTCTTTTGAATGATAGCTCTTAATAAAATAGCTATGGTTCGAATTACTACCTCAGTTTGTCCATCTGTTTGTGGATGATACATTGTAGAAAACAATTACTTTGTTCCCAACATGCCCCATTGTGTCTTCCATTAATAGATTAGAAACTTTGCATCACGATCTGAATCTATACTTTTCGACACTCCATGAAGTCGTACAATGTCCCTAAAAAAGTGATTAGCAATATGTTAGCATCATCTGTTTTCTTACAAGGAATAAAATGAGCAATTTTAAAAAATCTGTCTACGACCACAAAAATAGAATCCATACCTCGTTTTGACCTTGGTAAACCTACAATAAAGTCCATAGAAATATCAACTCAAGGTTCACTAGGAATTGGTAGAGGTGTATACAATCCATGAGGTAAGGATTTAAATTTTGTTTGCCTACGTGTGATACACTTCTCACAAAATTGTACAACATCTCCTTTCATATGTGGTCAAAAGAAATGCTCTAACAAAACATCTAGGGGTTTTCTCACTCCAAAATATCCCATTAGTCCCCCACCATGGGCTTCATGGACTAGTAATTCCCTCAATGAACAGTTAGGCACACATAACTTGTTAACTCTAAATAGAAATCCCTCATGCCTATAAAACTTCCCAAATGCAGCATGCTCACAAACTTCAAATACCTTTCCAAAGTCAGGATCTTTAATGTATTCAAATCCTAACAATTTAGTATTCAAAGTAGAGAGCAAGGTATACCTTCGAGATAAAGCATCTGCAACAGTATTTTCCATACCTCGTTTATACTTGATCACATAAGGAAATGATTCAATGAACTCCACCCATTTCGCATGATGTCTATTCAACTTACTTTGGCTCTCCAAGAGCTTCAATGATTCATGATAAGTGTAAATGACCAACTCCTTGTGCCACAAGTAATGTTGCCAAGTCACTAAAGCCCTCACCAATGCATACATCTCTTTGTCATAAGTGGGATAGTTTAAAGCTACTCCACTAAATTTCTCACTAAAATAAGCAAGGGGTCGACCTTCTTGTATTAGCACAGCTCCAATACCTATTCCTGATACATTACACTCAATTTCAAAGGTTTTAGCGAAGTTAGGTAATGCAAGCAATGGCGCAGAACTTAATTTCTCCTTAAGTGAGTTGAAGGCAGAATCTTAACATTCTTTTTAACAATTTCGGTCATGGGAGCAGCTAAAGTGCTAAAATTCTTAACAAACATTCTGTAGAAACTTGCCAAACCATGGAAGCTACGTACCTCAGTTATGGCTAAAATTCTTCTCATCAACTGCTATTCCCTTAGCACTAAAAATATAACCAAGAAACTTAATCTGATTAGTGCAAAAAGAACATTTTTGAAGATTAGCATACAACTTTTCATTTCGCAAAACAATGAGAACATTTTGTAAATGATTCAGATGCTCCTCTAAATTTTTGCTATAAATCAAGATGTGATCAAAATATACTACAACAAAATTTCCAATAAAAGCACGAAAAATATGGTTCATTAACCTCATGAAAGTAATAGGTTCATTAGTAAGCTCAAATGACATTACTAACCATTCGTACAAACCATACCTAGTCTTAAATGCAGTTTTCCATTCGTCTCCCTCACACATGCGAATTTGATGATAGCCCGACTTCACATCAATTTTAGAGAAAATGCAAGATCAATGTAGTTCATCTAGTGATGGAGACAAAGGAAGTGAACAAGTTGCCTAACAAGCTAACGATATGGATCATGCTCAACCCACTCTAGAAGATGTTGATGATCCATTATGCATCAAAGGGGGCCCAATTACAAGGGCTAAGGCTAAAAAGATGAAAGAAGCACTTAATGTGCTAATTGAAGATGTGAAAGCTAAAGCGACCATTGAAGAAGGTTTGACCAAGAGCAAGTCTTACGGCTTAGTCAACCTAATTCAAGCCTTAGATGAGCTTAACTAGTATCCTTAGTCTCTTGTCTATGTAAGAAGGTTGTCTATGTAAGAAGGATATGTTAATTTTGTGGGTTCAATTTAGGCTCAATTTCTAGCTTTATTTGGGTTGTAATGGTGCCAAGAGCTCAATAGGCCTATGTAGTCTATATAAGGCTCTACTAAATGGGCTTCCTTTTGGCCTTTTAGGGTTTTTAGGTCACCCTATAGCTATAAATATAGGAGGTGGCAGCCACGACATGTAACTTTTGGCTTATTCAATCTACTACATGGTGAGGCTCTCACTTGTTTGTTCTTCATTGAACTAGAACTTATCAAGGCATCCCCTTGTGGTGTTCAAGACTTATCAACCTCCATCCCAGGGTTGTGGCGTCTATCTTCTTCTTCTTCTATCCTAAGGTTATGGCGTCTATCTTATCTTTCTCCCATTTGTTGTGTGTTCTTGAGACTTCTTCTCATTGGGTTCGCATCATCTAGCATATCATCTAATCTAGGAATAGGATGAGGATACATTACCGTAATCTTCTAGATAGCTCTACATTCAACGCACATTCTCCATGTTCCATCCTTCCTAGGTACTAGCAAAACGGGGACAGCACATGGACTCAAACTTTCTCGGGCATACCCTTTTCTCATCGACTCTTCGACTTGCCTTTGAAGTTCTTTTATCTCAGCAGGGTTACACCTATAGGCTGTGATGTAGACCAAGGAGCTGTTCATCAAGACCGGGTTAAAACCGCAAGAGATCATTTGTCACTTCCTGAAGGGCCAATTACAAGACTTCAAGCAAAGCGTTTCAAGGAAGCCAAGAACAATGGCTTGGCTATGAGAAACAAGAAACCAAGTTAAGCCCGAGTACAAATCAAGGCTTAATCCATGTGATCGGTCTTATTCAGCCATGACTCATTCCTAGCATGATGGTTGGAAAAGGGAAGGAGAAAAGAAGTATGGAAACTTGGGATTTTGGGGTTTCTAGGTTATTTAATTTCATGCATGCAAAAGTATGGAGACTTGGAGTTTTTATGGGTTTCTAAGTGTTTAAATGCTTGCATGCACCATTGGTACTTGTATGTGTTTGCATGCATGCATGTAGGTACTTTAGTTGCTTGCTCCCATTATATAAGGGAGAGAATTCCGAATTTGTAAGCACTTTTGGTTTTGGTAAACATCCTAGTGAGGATTTTGTGATCTCTTGGTTCTTAAGGGAACTTCTGAACTTATCGAGTTTATCTCGTGGTGTTCAACAATCGAAACTTATCACCATCCTAGTGTGGCGTTTCCTTCTTTCGTAGTCTTTGTTCGTGCCAGTCTTGGTTGCGGGTAAAGGCTCAAACTCTTGTCATCTTGTTCTTGGGGTTCTATCCATCTTTGTCTCGGGTTCCATCACGTTTGTTGGTGGGGTTCGTATCAGGCTGGCCGATTAGGAATTGTGGGTCCAGGGATGAAATCAATTTGGTGCTCTATTCTTCTAAGTGGAGGCAAGGCATCAAGAATCTCATCAGGAAATACATCATCAAATTCCTACAAAAAAGGTTTAACAACACTAGGCAAAGTAGGGTCAAGATCATTAGTGTTAAAATCGGCCTCCTTGTACACAAAAGTACAATCATTGGCTGTGAAGCATAAAATGATCTTTTAACCTCTCTTTCTTTTGTATAAAAGCTCCCTTTTTACTCTCTTGCTCTTGAATTTCTTTTTCTCTTTCATTCTTTTTTTCCACTCATCTCATCCTCACCTTTTCTTTTCTCACACTCTTTCTCTTTTCCATTCCTTTTCTTTTTCTCGTTTTCTTTTCTCTCACAGTCTTTTCATTTTCATTGTCATTTTTGATCCTCAATTGATCTTCATATACTTGCATAGGAGTCAATGGTACAAGATTTACATGTTTACCATGCATCATAAAAGAATACTTATTTTTAAACCAATCATGCATGACCTTCCTATCAAATCGTCATGGTCATCTTAAAAGTAGATTACTTGCATGCATTGGTACTACGTCACAAAGTATCTCATCATGATATTTACCAATGGAAAATGAAACCAACACTTGCTTGTTGACCTTGACTTCCCCGCAATCATTCATCCATTATAGTTTGTAAGGTTTAGGATGCATAGTGGTAGGTAGGCATAATTTTAGTGCAACTTCCTCCATCTATAATCATACTACATACCTTGTCTTTGATGTGGCAACAGGTATAAAATATGTTTTGTCATTGTTCTGCATCATCTTCTTTCACTTGCACATTTAGAGCACGCCTAGTGACAAGGGCTTCACCTTCGACAAGATACTCTTCTGCATCACTTTCCAATAATAGGGGCAAGAAACTATCATCTTTGAGCTCACTCTCAGTATCGATGTCACCATTTTCTATCAAAATCATAATTCTTTTGTTAGGGCATTGTGATCCGATATGTCCCCTTCCCTAGCACTTAAAGCATTTAATATCTCTATTTCTTGAAGGTTGGAGGGGTTCCTTTCCCTTAAAGCATCTTTATTCTTTGAAAAATCGGGTTTTTTCTTTGATTCAACTTTATTGGTCCCTTTCCCTTTACCAATTAGAACTTTGCCCCCCATGCTTGATTTGGTCCCTTTCTTTTGAGTTGTCTTTCAACTTTCATCGACATAACCATGTCTTCAATCTCCACATAATGTTGCAACTCCACTACATTTGCAATTTCGTGATTTAAACCTTGTAAAAATTGTGCCATGGTTGCTTCTCGGTCCTCCTCCCCATTGGCTCGATTCATCGCAATTTCCATCTCTTTGTGGTATTCCTCCACAGTCTTGGATCCTTATGTGAGACTTTGTATCTGCGTTCCAAGTGTTGTCTCAATGCATGTTGATCAATTGATTCTCTAGGCCTTGGTTCTTCTCCACTTGTCGCCATTGCTCATGAATGTTAGCTTTTTAAAGAACCTATAATTAAGGCAATTCCCTGTAAGCGTTCATGGACTATGAAAACACCCATGGGTGTTAGGACAAAAGATGGGAATTGAAGACAAAAAAAATGCAAATTGCATAATTGAAAACTTGAAGTAAGTGCCGAAAGTAAATTTGCCAGCATTGAATCTATGCAAAATCGAGGATAATGCGGAATTGAAAGATAGCAAAACTTGAATTAAAGAGCTGAAAGGAAAGTTGCCAAACTTAATCTAGGCTCCTAGAATTGAATTTAGGCAAACTTTAAAGGAAATGAGAAAACTAAATTTGCTAACAAAGTCTCTACGTCCTTTTTTTCACCGTCTATTGCTTTTTTTTTGTTTCGGCTTTCTCCCTTTTTTTTCTTTCTTTCTTCCTTTCTTTGTTTTTTTTGGCCGAAAATAACAATTGTTTTTGCCTCTTTTTTTTCCGAGAGCAACAAAGCAAGTAAGGCTTGCTAAGCAAAAGAAAAAGAAATAAAATATGATAGAGACTCAAGAACACAAAGAAAAAGATAACCAAATCGATTTAGAAAAACTAAGGCTCTGATACCAAATGATACGAACCCAAAGAGAAGAAGTCTCAAGAACACAACAAATGGAAGAAAGAGAGAAAAATAGTCTAAATCGAAAAGATGGAGAATGAAAGAAAGAACCTCGACCCAATGCTTTGGAAAGCACGAACCTTGGTATAGAAGATGAAGAAGATAGTGTTGGGATCTCCCGGCACCAAAACGCAAAAACGCAGCGGAAACCAGATTCCTCGAGCGATCCATGCGAAAGAAAACTTGTACAAAGTTCATCTATCTAACAGATCTATCTAAAGTGTATACCTTTGGAGCGTGTCCTTCGCTTATCCCGCTCGTCCGCCGGATCTCTTGCACATTCAAGTGTCCGTGCCTCTATTCGTATCCCACACGGACATGATCTCTCAACTTCGGGAAGAACTACCTTAGTTGTGCTAGCAACTTGAGGTGGTTCACAAGATCACCGAGAACCCAACAAGGGTTTCAGCCAAGGAGGAGAAGAGGAATAAGAGAGGAAGGGAAGAAGAGAAAACAATAACTTATCATTCAAAATGACTAGACTAGCTTTTATATTCATTACATGAATATGAAGAGTCTTTTGACTTTTTGACTTCCCTTCATTAAAGCAATAAAGAACACATCTTTCCATGTGACTCTTCACGTTCTCTTTATCCAATGAAGAGAGACCTTTCTCTTTCCTTCATTAATCACTTTAATGAATTTCCTCATGCAATTCCGACCAGGCCTCTCGGGCTTCCGACCAAGTCTCCCGACCAAGTCTACCGAGCAAGTCGCCGAGCTCCTGAACCAGTCTGCCGAGCGCTGAGCTCTCGACCAAGTCCCTGAGCTCTTGACCAAGTCTCCTGAGTTCCCAACTCGAGCTCCCGACCTAGTCTACCGAGTTCCCAACTCGGGCTCCCGACCTAGTCTCCTGAGTTCCCAACTCGGGCACCCGACCTAGTCTCCCGAGTTCCCAACTCGAGCTCCCAATCAGATCTCCTGATCAAATCTCCCGAGTTCCCAACTCGGGCTCACGATCAGATTTCCCGAGTTCCCAACTCGTGTTCCCACTCAGATTTCCCGAAGCATCATGTCTTTAGTGTTTGATCAGGTTCTGGTGACGTTGGCAATGCACTTAAACTCCTTAGACACATAAGCAGTGAGCGGCATCTAGCAATGCATCATTGCTCCCTAAGTAACAAGAAAAGTCGAGATCCGACTAAACCTCCGTGACTATGATAATGTATGACCTTGTCCTTCTATCCTTGATATCTAGATTGACCAATGAGGCATAGACCGTGTCATCCTTGATCAATCTTTGTGTTTCTTGATCCCCTAGTAGATTCACTCAAACAAATGAGCTCAATATCTCATATTGACTCATTTGAGCATGGTCATGCGTTTTAGTAGTCCTACTCGATCAAGGGGCCCACAGATATCACTCCCGTCATATGGGAGGGATAGATCTCATCTACATCACTCACATCCCTCTGCATAATTCATTACATACCCAGTGATCACCTTTATAGTCCACCCTATTACGGGTGACGTTTGACGATACCAAAGTACATAACTCCTTATGTAGGGACCGTAGTGACTTCAGGTCTAAGGACTATTCATACTAATAGTCACATGGGAAGGATTATGACACTCATATGACAATCTATGAAACTTTCTCATGGCAGGTCATTTCAGAACACATTCTCTAATGTGTACCTATGTGTCAACTTGATATCACATATCCATGACTTGTGATCTCAAGTCATCAATTGACCTATATGCTAGTCTTCATGCATGAATATTATCCTTGAGATAATGTAGTATTCTCTACATTATCTCACATTATCTCACTATCGATTCAACCAATCGATATAATGTAGATAAGAACCTAGTACACAAGGACATTATTATCATTAGTTATTTGGCACAAAAGTACAGTAAGTATAATAACCAAACATGTCTTTATTAATGATAGAATATGATACAAAAAGTCCCTAATCAATCATCACATAATTGGCTTTAGGGCTCCTACTAACAGATAGACGCCACAACCTTCGGATGAAGGTTGATAAGACTTGAACGCCACAAGGGGATGCCTTGATAAATTCTAGTTCAATAAAGAACCAACAAGTGAGAGTCTCACCATGTAGTAGATTGAAATAAGCCAAAAGTTACATGTGTGGCTACCACCCCCTTAATTTTATAGCTATAGGGTGTCCTAAAACCCCTAAAAGGCCAAAAGGAAACCCATTTAGTGAGGCCTATGTAGACTACATAGCCATATTGAGCTCTTGGCACCATTACAACCCAAATAAAGCTAGAAATTGGGCCTAAATTGAACCCACAAAATCAACATATCCCTCTTACATAGACAACAGACTTATGTGACTAGTTAAGCTTATCTAAGGCTTGAATTAGGTTGACTAATCCATATAACTTGCTTTTGGTCAAACCTCCTTCAATGGTAGTTTTGGCTTTCGCATCTTCAATTAACACATTAAGTGCTTCTTTCATCTTTTTAGCCTTAGCCCTTGTAATTGGGTCTCCTTTGATGCATAATGGTTCATCAACATCTTCTAGTGTGTGTTGAGCATGGTCCATATCGTTAGCTTGTTGGGCAAACTTCTTCACTTCCTTTGACTCCATCAAAGACTATGTGATGAACCACAAGCCCAAGAGTAGACTTGTGCTTGAAGAATTAAGAGGGTACATTCCGACATTAGTATCAACTGTACAAGAGGATATACCACAAGTCACTGCATCGCGTGTCACAGAAGATACACAGGTGCTACCTCGTCGTAGTGGGAGGGTTGTTAGACAACCTGAATTATTCTTGTTTTTGGGAGAGTCTTCGGACTTGGTCCCTGGTCAACATGAACCGGATCCCTGGACCTATGACGAGGCCCTACAAGATAAAGATGCATATTCTTGGCAAAGGGCAATAAATTCTGAGATAGAATCTATGAATTCTAAACACGTCTGGGAGCTAGTAGAACCACCCAATATTGTAAAAGTCATTGGATGCAAGTGGATCTACAAGAGAAAAAGAGAATCAAACGGGAATGTTGAGACCTTCAAAGCTAGGCTTGTTGCGAAAGGGTATACTCAGAAAGAGGGTAACGATTAAAAAAAAAAAGAGGGTAACGATTATGAGGAGACCATCTACATGAAGCAATCAGAGGGGTTCATTGCAAAGGGCAAAGAGCATCTAGTGTGCAAGCTTAATCGGTCCATTTATGGATTGAAGCAAGCTTCGAGATCTTGGAATATCCGCTTTCATGAAGTAATCCAGTCATATGGATATTCAAAGCCTGGTGTTTCTTGTACTATACGTAGATGACATTTTGCTCATTAGCTACAATGTCATAGTATTGTCAGACGTAAGGGTATGGTGGTCCAAACAGTTCGATATGAAGGACTTGGGAGAAGCAGGGCACATCCTTGGGATCAAGGTTATAAGCGATCGCCAGAAAAGGATGTTGTGCTTGTCCCAAGCTTCATCCATAGACACTGTCCTGGCTAGTTTTAGCATGGAAAACTCGAAGAAAGGTTTTCTACCTTTTAGGCATGAAGTTCCTCTATCTAAGGAGATGTGTCCGAAAACATCAATGGAAATAGAGGAGATGAAGCAGTTCCTTATGCATTGGCTGTAGGAAGTCTCATGTATGCTATGTTGTGCACGAGACCAGATATCTGCTTTGCCGAGGACATGGTTAGCAAATATCAGAGTAACCTTGGACAGGGACATTGGACTACGGTAAAGCATATATTGGTTAGCAAATATCTGCTTTGCCTAGTACCTGAGACGGACTAGGGACTATATGCTGGTTTACCGAGCAGACCAATTAATCCCTGTGGATTATACGGATTCAGATTTCCAATCGGGCAGGGACAAAAGTAAGTCTACCTCGAGGTTTGTGTTTACCTTAGGAGGCGGAGCCATAGTGTGGAGGAGTGTCAAGCAGAAATGCATGGCGGACTGCACCATGGAAGCTGAGTATGTGGCTGCCTCAGAGGCAGCCAAGGAAGCTGTATGGCTTTGGAACTTCATGATGGACTTGGAAGTGATTCCTGGTTTGCACAGATCTATCATAATCTATTGTGATAATAGTGGTGCAGTTGTAAACTCGAAGGAACCACGAGCCCATAAGGCGAGAAATCACATTGAGCGCAAGTACCACCTGAAACGGGAAATCGTAAAGCGAGGAGAAGTAGCTGTCGCCAAGATTGCATCGAAGGACAACCAGGCGGATCCATTCACAAAGGCCCTTCCAGTGAGAGCCTTTGATCGGCATGTGGAGGATATGAGAGTCAGATGTATGGCACTGGGAGGACAGCAGAGTCTTTGAGTATAAGTGCGAGATTGTTAGGATGTATACTAAAAGACTTGTCTTTTTCTATGAACATTTAAATTTTGAAAGAGAATCATAACAACACATTTGAAATTAGTATATGGATAACAATCTGATACTTTGCATTGTAGATAATATGGTGTGTGGTGACACATAGAAGATCATGTTCACAGTCCCTTGCATAGAATAAGTAGGGGCTCACAACCAAGATGAAGTTGGACAAACCATCGGGATGATTGTAGTGTAATTAGGTGTGGTTTATCTTGACCATATAATTACACTAGAGCACTTTGTGTGCACTGAGCAGGAAAAAAATAGGTGATCAAATTTGTACTGACTTAATAATTGAATCATATATCGGTTTATTATGGAGTACAATCTCTATATCTCGATATAATAACGGGCATTTTATTTTTTTGATTTACCAATGTGCAAGATTTATTCTGTTAAATCGACAGTCCCAGAAAGTTGAGAAATAATATTATGTACATGGTGTGCCGTTGATTATTGACGAAATTCATGTCCTGGTGAGTCAGGATGATGATACCCCCTTGATGAACTCATAAGGTTCATCATGTTAAACCCTGGAGGTGGATTTGATCTAACATGATGATAAGGATGAGTGGTACTAGTCAGGGAGTTAGAAGTTGATTTATTAAAATAGTTAGTAATTTAAATTTATTGACTGGCATTCGATATCTTAAACACGGGGAAATGGATATACTCATAATAGGTGGAGCCCATATGAAAACATGGGGTTGGTGAGGATGTTCAATGGACATCCTTTAGTGGAATGGATCTCCATTAATGGATCAAATTTGAATCCATTAGCAGGCAAGACCCAACTCCTCCTGATGGTCCCTATCGTAGCCATATATATACCCCATGGAATTATGAAACCAAGGCTAATCCAATTGATCATCCAACCCATGATTTTTCTCCTCTCCCTCTCTCCCTTCTCACTCCTTGGTCACCGCGCAAGGAGGGAGCTCCATCTCCTTCTTCTTTTCTCTTCTTCCTCTCAACCACTTGGTGGCTGGCCTCTAGTATATATACCCGATGGAATCATGAAACCAAGGCTAATCCAATTGATCATTCAACCCATGATTTTTCTCCTCTCCCTCTCTCCCTTCTCACTCCTTGGTCACCGCACAAGGAGGGAGCTCCATCTCCTTCTTCTATTCTCTTCTTCCTCTCAACCACTTGGTGGCTGGCCTCTAGTAGATTAAGGGGGAGTTCTCCTGTCCCTTTTGTGGTGTGTGGCGAGGAAGAAGAGGAGGTCGGTGGCCAGTAGGCGGGCGGTGCAAGGGGTGTGCCCGGCGGCGCCGAAAGCAAGAGAGGAAGAGGAAGTTTCGGCTGGTTGGGTTGGAAAGGAGGACTTTTCATTCCTTTATCTTCTTCTTCTTCTTCCTCTCCGGAGCTTCCTTGTGGCAGGTGGGCTTGGGAAGCCATTGGTGGCTAGCGGCGGAAGGATAAGGGAAGAGGAAGTGGCCGGCGGCTATCCCTACCCTAGGGTTTTGATCAGAGTGTGAAGAAGCGATTAATTGGAGGCCCTTGAAGATTCCGGATCTATGTAGACCGTCGCCCACACTCTCTTGGCTCCATCACTATTTATATCATTTCATGTGATGCTTTAATTAATTATCATGTTAATTAATCATTTAATTAATGTTTGATAATTAATTATTAGACTCGAAAATAAATACTAAAATCGGCGATCCGCTCGTCGTCTTTTCCGCGGTCAATCGGTTAGGCGAGTTACAAGGATCGATCTTTGAGATTGGCTAAGTTGTAACTCGAATCGATAGATACGATAACGAAACGGTCGTTTGGGAGATGGTTCTCCATTCGGATTAATTTTAATCCGTAGACATGGAGAGGTCTGTCAAGGACGACTAGGTATTCGCTTAGAAAACCCACCAAGCCATACGCAACAATTGGTATCAGAGCTGAGGTTTCCCGGTTTTGTGTGTTTAGGATTCGGTTACTTTTGCACATTATCATATATTTTAATTTATCGGATAATATGTGGATGTGCGTAGGCTAATTCTTTATTGCAGGCACTATATTCCAACTTATCATGGCTAGCTAGGTATTTAATTTTTGTAATTCAATACGGCACGTGTTTTGCCGAGCTTTTTATTTACTTTCGATCTAGATTTTATGTACACTCCTTCGTGGAGTATAGGATCGATTGATGTAAATAATTAGCTAGTCATCCGACTCGGAGATCCCTTCAATGGTGGCTTGCGCATGGTATAGGGAGGAGCGGACGTGGTGACGACACGATTGGAGGCGCATTGGAGACCAAGGCCATGATAGTTGAAAAAATCTAGGATTTTTCTTATTTGTTGATTTGGTTATGTGCTTGTTGAGTGTGTGCACGAGAATTTCTCAAATTAGATAACTAAGTGGGAGAGGGACCCTAAGTGATACGAACCCCACCAACAGACGTGATAGAACCCGAGACAAAGATGGATAGAACCCCAAGAACAAGATGACAAGAGTTTGAGCCTTTACCAACAACCAAGATTGACACGAACAAAGACTACGAAAGAAGGAAACGCCACACCAGGATGGTGATAAGTTTCGGTTGTTGAACGCCACGAGAAGACTCGATAAGTTCAGAAGTTCCCTTAAGAACCAAGAGATCACAAAATCCTCACTAGGATGTTTACCAAAACCAAAAGTCCTTACAAATTCGGAATTCTCTCCCTTATATAATGGGAGCAAGCAACTAAAGTACCTACATGCATGCATGCAAACAAATACAAGTACCCATGAGGCATGCAAGCATTTAAACACTTAAAAACCCAAAAAAAACTCCAAGTCTCATTACTTTTGCATGCATGAAATTAAATAACCTAGAAACCCCAAAATCCCAAGTTTCCATACTTCTTTTCTCCTTCCCTTTTCCAACCATCATGCTAGGGATGAGTCATGGCTGAATAAGACCGATCACATGGGTTAAGCCTTGATTTGTACTTGGGCTTAACTTGGTTTCTCGTTTCTCATAGCCAAGCCATTGTTCTTGGATTAGCCCGTTTAGTGCTTCCTTGAAACGCTTTGCTTGAAGTCTTGTATTGTCCCTTCAGGAAGTGACAAATGATCTCTTGCGGTTTTAACCCGGTCTTGATGAACAGCTCCTTGGTCTACATCATTCTCCCCCTCTTGAAAAGGATTTGCCCTCAAATCATCATCTACATCAAATGGGGACAAATCAGCAACATTAAAAGTAGTATGCACACCATACTCACCTGGTAATTCAAGTTTGTAGGCATTATCATTGATGCGTTCTATCACTTGAAATGGCCCGTCGCCTCGAGGTAGGAGTTTAGAACGTCGTTTCTCTGGAAATCGCTCCTTCCGTAGGTGCAACCAAACCCACTCTCCTGGTTCCAACACAACTTTCTTGCGCCCTTTGTTAGCTTGCTGTATATATTGCTTGGTCCTTCTCTCAATATTCAAGCGTGCTTGTTCATGAATTTGCTTCACAAATTCAGCCTTCTTCTTTCCATCTAAGTTGACATGCTCACTTAAAGGTAGAGGAATCAAATCTATTGGTGACAAAGGATTGAATCCATAAACAACTTCAAATGGAGAAAATTGAGTTGTAGAATGTATGCTTCTATTGTATGCAAACTCAACATGCGGTAGACAATCCTCCCACGTTTTCAAATTCTTCTTTATGATGACACGAAGTAAGAAGGATAAAGTGCGATTAACAACTTCAGTTTGCCCATCGGTCTGGGGATGATAAGTAGTAGAGAATAATAATTTAGTTCCCAATTTTCCCCACAGAGTCTTCCAAAAGTAACTCAAAAAGTTTGCATCTCGATCAGAGACAATGGTCCTAGGCATGCCATGTATCCTAACAACCTCTTTAAAGAACAAATCAGCTATATGGGATGCATCATTGGTTTTAAGACATGGAATGAAATGAGCCATCTTAGAAAACCTATCTACCACAACAAAAATTGAATCCCTTCCCCTCTTAGTCCGGGGTAATCCCAATACAAAGTCCATTGAAATATCAGTCCAAGGTTCATGGGGTATAGGCAAAGGAGTATATAAGCAATGTGGTTTCAACTTAGATTTAGCTTGTTTGCAAGTGATACACTTCTCACAAATCTTCTCTACATCACGTTTCATATGAGGCAAAAAAAAATGATCTTGCAAAACCCCTAAAGTCTTAGTGACACCAAAATGCCCCATCAACCCACCACTATGGGCTTCCCTAGTAAACAATTCACGCAATGAACATAGGGGTACACACAATCTATTTCCTCGAAATAAAAATCCATCATGCCTATAGAATTTTCCAAATGCAACTTGCTCACATGCTTTGAACACATCAGAAAAATCAGTATCATTGGAATATAAGTCCTTGATGTATTCAAATCCAAGTAATTTCGCATCTAACGTGGAAAGTAAAGCATACCTTCGAGATAAAGCATCAGCTATCACATTCTCTTTTCCTTGCTTGTATTTGTCAGATAAGGAAATGTCTCAATGAACTCTACCCATTTTACGTGGCGTCGGTTCAACTTGTGTTGCCCTTTCAAATGTAGCAGTGACTGATGATCCGTGTGTATCACGAATTCCTTTGGCCATAGGTAATGCTGCCACGTCTCCAATGCCCTTTGTCATACGTTGGATAGTTGAGAGTTGCCCCACTCAACTTCTCACTGAAGTAAGCAATGGGTCTCCGTTCTTGCATAAGCACAGCACCTATACCAATACCAGAAGCATCACATTCGATTTCAAATGTTTTAGAAAAGTCAGGTAGAATCAATAAAGGAGCCGAACTTAGCTTTTCTTTCAAGGTGTTGAATGCTTTCTCTTGCTCTTCTCCCCACTTGAAGGACTCATTTTTCTTGATGACGTTAGTAAGAGGAGCTGCAATGTTAGTAAAATCTGGCACAAATCGTCGATAGAAGCTGGCCAATCCATGGAAACTCCTTACTTGGCTGATTGTTGTAGGTGTGGGCCATACTTGGATTGCTTTCACCTTTTCTTCATCCATCTCAACCCCTTTAGCACTAACAACAAACCCAAGAAACATAACCCTCTCCGTACAAAAGGTGCATTTCTTTAGGTTGGCAAAGAGCTTCTCTTCCTTTAGCACACTTAATACAGATGTTAAATGTATAACATGCTCTTCCAGATTTTTGCTATAAATCAAAATATCATCAAAATACACAACTACAAATCTTCCTAAGAAAGCACGTAAAACATGGTTCATTAAACGCATAAAAGTGCTAGGAGCATTAGTTAATCCAAAAGGCATTACTAACCATTCATATAGGCCATGCTTGGTCTTAAAAGCAGTCTTCCATTCATCACCTTCCTTCATCCTAATCTGATGATATCCACTCCTAAGATCTAACTTTGTGAACACACAAGAACCATGCAATTCGTCAAGCATATCATCAAGTCTAGGAATTGGGTGACGATATTTTACCGTTATGTTGTTGACGGATCGGCAATCCACACACATCCTCCAAGTGCCGTCTTTCTTAGGAACTAGTAACACTAGAACAGCACAAGGACTTAGGCTCTCTCGAACATGCCCCTTCTCTAATAGTTTGCCAATTTGCCTTTGGAGTTCCTTTGTTTCCTCCGGGTTGCTTCTATATGCAGGTCGATTTGGAATTGGTGCACCAGGAATAAGGTCGATCTGATGTTCAATGCCTCGAATCGGAGGCAAGCCAGGTGGAACCTCTTCGGGAAAAACATCCACGAAATCCTGTAAAAGAGAAACAACAACACTTGGCAAAGAATTGTTAAGATCGTTAGCGCTCAAAAGTGCCTCCTTATACAAAAGCATAAGAGGTGGCTGATTTGAGAACAAAGCCCTTTTGATCTCACTTTTTTTTGCATAAAAGTTTTCTCTTTCTTTTTTTTCTCATCTCCCTTTGATCTTTCCACTCAATTTCTTTTCCCTCATCTTCCTTGTCTCTCCTTTTCCCACTTTCTTTTTCTCTTTTTTTTTTCATTTGCTATTTCTTTCTTCTTTTCATGGGCTCTTTGTAATTTCAGTTGATCCTCCATAACTTGTCGTGGAGTCAAGGGTACAAGCGAAATAGCCTATCCTTTCAAAGTAAAAGAATACCTATTTGTGAACCCGTCGTGAGTTACCTTCCGATCAAATTGCCAAGGTCTTCCCAACAAAAGATGACATGCATGCATGGGAACCACATCACATAACAACTCGTCTTCATATTTGCCAATAGCAATTGATACGAAGACTTGCTTTGTCACTTTGATTTCCCCGCAATCGTTCAACCACTGTAGTCGATAGGGACATGGATGTTTCAGGGTCGGTAGCGACAATTTCTCCACTAACTCAGTGCTTGCCACATTGGTGCAACTTCCTCCATCAATAATAACACTGCAAACCTTATCATTCACAAAGCAACGAGTATGAAATAAGTTTTCCCGTTGATTAATGTCTTCCTTCTTAGCTTGTAAACTTAGAACTCGCCTCGCCACCAATAAGTCTCCAACAACAGCATGTTGCTCATCATCTCTGTCCTCCATTTGTGGTACTTCTTCAGCAACTTCATTCTCATCTTCTGATTCAAGCTCCCCTTGGGCATTGATAACCATCACCCTTTTGTTCACACATTGGCTAGCAATGTTACCACGCCCCTGACATTTGAAACACTTGATATCACGAGTTTTGTAAGTAGTGGACTCGCTAATACCTAGGGTTGTGGATGTTGTTGGTTTGGGCTTCTTGAAGAGTTCAAATTTTGGCTTGCTTTGTAACTGTTCCTCTTGTTTTGGGGCTGCCCTCCATGTATTTGTTGCTAGTCACTGGTTGTCCCCTTCTAGTAAGCCTCTTCCTCTTTAGTTGTTCCTCTACTTTTACTGCTTGGTGTACCATGTCAGACAACTCAACATAATGTTGCAATTCAACAATATCAGCAATTTCTGGATTTAAACCAAGCAAGAACCTAGCCATTGTGGCTTCTCGATCTTCATCCACATTAGCTCGTATCATGGAAACCTCCATCTCCTTAAAATACTCATCCACACTTTTGGTGCCTTGGGATAACCTTTGCAACTTCTGGTAATGACTGGGTACAAATCTTTTTCTCATGAGCATTTTCATTTCCTCCCAATTGGACACAGGCCGCTCTCCATTTCGTCGCCGGTTCATAACTACTTGATCCCACCACACAATAGCATAATCAGTGAATTCAATGGCAGCTAACTTAACCTTCTTATGTTCTGAAAATTCATGACAATCAAACACCATCTCTATCTTGGTTTCCCACTCCAAATAAATTTCTGGAACATTTTTACCTTGGAAGGATGGAATCTTCAGCTTTACGCCTCCTAAGTCATTAACTCTTCTATTTCCACCAATCCGATCCTCCCTATGCTCAGTGCGATCTCTATAGCCCCTCCTTTCTTCTCTATTACCATTCCAACCCCGATTGTAGTTTTGTTCACCAAATCCTTCCAACTCCTCTTCTTCTTCTATTTCAGCCCTCGGAGCATGTCTTGGCTGTTGCACATTAGCATACCCTTGTTGTGTCTCCTGGGTGTTTCCGCTTCAACTCGATCCAGCCTCTCATGTATTGACTCCAATTCCGCCCTCATCATACGCTGCATTTCTCCCATTAATGCTTGCAATTGAAGATGTGGCAATTGTCTAGCGTTCTCAGTTATACCATCCTCTGGAATGTTGGACATTTTTGCAAAAAAAAAATAGAAGAAACCTCACAAGCACTCCCTCTAGCGTTCTCAAGATTTGGGAACTCTCACTAGTAGTGGTCTCACACACTCTCTTCTCTTTTTTTTTTCACTCAATTGTGTCTCATTAGTTCTTAATCAAACTTCGAGAGCAAATCAGAATATCATGTGACAATTCAGAGTAATCCAACCGAAACTTTAAGAAATGGCAAAAAAAACTTTAAGAGAAAAGAAAGAGCACAAGATGACGAATACAAAGAAATGGAAGGTGAAACTACTTCAAGGGTTCAAAGAAACTTGAGTTGGACCATCAACTTCTTCTTCTTTTTTTTTTGAATATTTTTTTTCCCACAAATTTTTTTTGACTTTTTTTTTTCTGTTTTTATTTCACTATATCAAACAGCAAGAAAAGATAAATTGAACACTTGCCTTTTGAAATGAAGCTCTGATACTAGATGATACGAACCCCACCAACAGACGTTATAGAACCCGAGACAAAGATGGATAGAACCCCAAGAACAAGATGACAAGAGTTTGAGCCTTTACCCGCAACCAAGACTGACACGAACAAAGACTACGAAAGAAGGAAACGCCACACCAAGATGGTGATAAGTTTCGGTTGTTGAACGCCACGAGATAGACTCAATAAGTTCAGAAGTTTCCCTTAAGAACCAAGAGATCACAAAATCCTCACTAGGATGTTTACCAAAACCAAAAGTCCTTACAAATTCGGAATTCTCTCCCTTATATAATGGGAGCAAGCAACTAAAGTACTACATGCATGCATGCAAACAAATACAAGTACCCATGATGCATGCAAGCATTTAAACACTTAGAAACCCAAAAAAAACTCCAAGTCTCCATACTTTTGCATGCATGAAATTAAATAACCTAGAAACCCCAAAATCCCAAGTTTCCATACTTCTTTTCTCCTTCCCTTTTCCAACCATCATGCTAGGGATGAGTCATGGCTGAATAAGACCGATCACATGGGTTAAGCCTTGATTTGTACTTGGGCTTAACTTGGTTTCTCGTTTCTCATAGCCAAGCCATTGTTCTTGGATTAGCCCGTTTAGTGCTTCCTTGAAACGCTTTGCTTGAAGTCTTGTAATTGGCCCTTCAGGAAGTGACAAATGATCTCTTGCGGTTTTAACCCGGTCTTGATGAACAGCTCCTTGGTCTACATCACTAAGGGTCCTGACCTCCATTACAATCTGACAAGTGATGCGAACAAGTCTGCGCGTCGACTCTG
>JAGFNQ010006296.1:217113-248307 GCA_024364735.1 Boesenbergia rotunda
TTGCCATGTATCCTAACAACCTCTTTAAAGAACAAATCAGCTATATGGGATGCATCATTGGTTTTATGACATGGAATGAAATGAGCCATCTTAGAAAACCTATCTACCACAACAAAAATTGAATCCCTTCCCCTCTTAGTCCGGGGTAATCCCAATACAAAGTCCATTGAAATATCAGTCCAAGGTTCATTGGGTATAGGCAAAGGAGTATATAAGCCATGTGGTTTCAACTTAGATTTAGCTTGTTTGCAAGTGATACACTTCTCACAAATCTTCTCTACATCACGTTTCATATGAGGCCAAAAAAAATGATCTTGCAAAACCCCTAAAGTCTTAGTGACACCAAAATGCCCCATCAACCCACCACTATGGGCTTCCCTAGTAAACAATTCACGCAATGAACATAGGGGTACACACAATCTATTTCCTCGAAATAAAAATCCATCATGCCTATAGAATTTTCCAAATGCAACTTGCTCACATGCTTTGAACACATCAGAAAAATCAGTATCATTGGCATATAAGTCCTTGATGTATTTCCAAGTAATTTCATCCAAGTTACCTTCGAGATAAAGCATCAGCTACCACATTCTCTTTTCCTTGCTTGTATTTGATCAGATAAGGAATGTTTCAATGAACTCTACCCATTTTGCGTGGCGTCTGTTCAATTTTGTGCTACCTTTCAAATGTCATAGTGACTGATGATCCGTGTGAATCACGAATTCCTTTGGCCATAGGTAATGTTGTCACGTCTCCAATGCCCTTACCAATGCGTACAACTCTTTGTCATACGTTGGATAGTTGAGAGCTGCCCCACTCAACTTCTCACTGAAGTAAGCAATGGGTCTCCGTTCTTGCATAAGCACAACACCTATACCAATACCAGAAGCATCACATTCGATTTCAAATGTTTTAGAAAAGTCAGGTAGAGTCAATAAAGGAGCCGAACTTACCTTTTCTTTCAAGGTGTTGAATGCTTTCTCTTGCTCCTCTCCCCACTTGAAGGACTCATTTTTCTTGATGACGTTAGTAAGAGGAGCTGCAATGTTACTAAAATCTGGCACAAATCGTCGATAGAAGCTGGCCAATCCATGGAAACTCCTTACTTGGCTGATTGTTGTAGGTGTTGTGTTGGCTTGCTTTCACCTTTTCTTCATCCATCTCAACCCCTTTAGCACTAACAACAAACCCAAGAAACACAACCCTCTCCGTACAAAAGGAGCACTTCTTGAGGTTGGCAAAGAGCTTCTCTTCCTTGAGCACACTTAATACAGATGTTAAATGTATAACAAGCTCTTCCAGATTTTTGCTATAAATCAAAATATCATCAAAATACACAACTACAAATCTTCCTAAGAAAGCACGTAAAACATGGTTCATTAAATGCATAAAAGTGCTAAGAGCATTAGTTAATCCAAAAGGCATTACTAACCATTCATATAGGTCATGCTTGGTCTTAAAAGCAGTCTTCCATTCATCACCTTCCTTCATCCTAATCTGATGATATCCACTCCTAAGATCTATCTTTGTGAACACACAAGAGCCATGCAATTCATCAAGCATATCATCAAGTCTAGGAATTGGGTGACGATATTTTACCGTTATGTTGTTGACGGCTCGGCAATCCACACACATCCTCCATGTGTCGTCCTTCTTAGAAACTAGTAACACTGGAACATCACAAGGACTTAGGCTCTCTCGAACATGCCCCTTCTCTAATAGTTCGCCAATTTGCCTTTGGAGTTCCCTTGTTTCCTCAGGGTTGCTTCTATATGCAGGTCGATTTGGGATTGATGCACCAGGAATAAGGTCGATTTGATGTTCAATGCCTCGAATCGGAGGCAAGTCAGGTGGAACCTCTTCGGGAAAAACATCCGTGAAATCCTGTAAAAGAGAAACAACAACACTTGGCAAAGAATTGTTAAGATCGTTAGTGCTCAAAAGTGCCTCCTTATACAAAAGTATAAGAGGTGGCTGATTTGAGAACAAAGCTCTTTTGATCTCACTTTTTTTTGCATAAAAGTTTTTCTTTCTTTTTTGCAGTTTTCTCAATTCCCTTTGATTCTTTCCACTCAATTTCTTTTCCCACATCTTCCTTGTCTCTCCTTTTCCCACTTTCTTTTTCTCTCTTTTTTTCATTTTCTATTTCTTTCTTCTTTTCATGGGCTCTTTGTAATTTTAGTTGATCCTCCATAACTTGTCGTGGAGTCAAGGGTACAAGCAAAATAGGCTGTCCTTTCAGAGTAAAAGAATACCTATTTGTGAACCCGTCGTGAGTTACCTTCTGATCAAATTGCCAAGGTCTTCCCAACAAAAGATGACATGCATGCATGGGAACCACATCACATAACAACTCGTCTTCATATTTGCCAATAGCAATTGATACCAAGACTTGCTTTGTCACTTTGATTTCCCTGCAATCGTTCAACCACTGTAGTCGATAGGGACATGGATGTTTCAGGGTCGGTAGCGACAATTTCTCCACTAACTCAGTGCTTGCCACATTGGTGCAACTTCCTCCATCAATAATAACACTGCAAACCTTATCATTCACAAAGCAACGAGTATGAGATAAGTTTTCCCGTTGATTACTTCCTCCTTAGCTTGTAAACTTAGAACTCGTCTTGCCACCAATAAGTCTCCAACAACAGCATGTTGCTCATCATCTCTGTCCTCCGTTTGTGGTACTTCTTCAGCAACTTCATCCTCATCTTCTGATTCAAGCTCCCCTTGGGCATTGATAACCATCACCCTTTTGTTCACACATTGGCTAGCAATGTGACCACGCCCCTGACATTTGAAACACTTGATATCACGAGTTTTGTAAGTAGTGGACTCGCTAATACCTGGGGTTGTGGATGTTGTTGGTTTGGGCTTCTTGAAGAGTTCAAATTTTGGCTTGCTTTGTAACTGTTCCTCTTGTTTTGGGGTTGGCCTCCATGTATTGTTGCTAGTCACTGGCTGTCCCCTTCTAATAAGCCTCTTCCTCTTTAGTTGTTCCTCTACTTTTACTGCTTGGTGTACCATGTCAGACAACTCAACATAATGTTGCAATTCAACAATATCAGCAATTTCTGGATTTAAACCATGCAAGAACCTAGCCATTGTGGCTTCTCGATCTTCATCCACATTAGCTCGTATCATGGAAACCTCCATCTCCTTAAAATACTCTCCACACTTTTGGTGCCTTGGGATAACCTTTGCAACTACTGATATAAACTCCTATAGTAATGACTGGGTACAAATCTTTTTCTCATGAGCATCTTCATTTCCTCCCAATTGGACACAGGTGGCTCTCCATTTCGTCGCCGGTTCATAACTACTTGATCCCACCACACAATAGCATAATCAGTGAATTCAATGGCAAAATTCATGACAATCAAACACCATCTCTATCCTGGTTTCCCACTCCAAATAAATTTCTGGATCATTTTTACCTTGGAAGGATGGAATCTTCAGCTTTACACTTCCTAAGTCATTAACTCTTCTATTTCCACCAATCCGATCCTCCCTATGCTCAGTCCGATCTCTATAGCCCCTCCTTTCTTCTCTATTACCATTCCAACCCCGATTGTAGTTTTGTTCACCAAATCCTTCCAACTCCTCTTCTTCTTCTATTTCAGCCCTCGGAGCACGTCTTTGCTATTGCACATTAGGATACCCTTGCTGATGTCTCCTAGGTGTTTCCGCTTCAACTCGATCCAGCCTCTCATGTATTGACTCCAATTCCGCCTCATCATACGCTGCATTTCTCCCATTAATGCTTGCAATTGAAGATTTGGAAGTTGTCTAGCGTTCTCAGTTATACCATCCTCTGGAATGTTGGACATTTTTGCAAAAAAATAGAAGAAACCTCACAAGCACTCCCTCTAGCGTTCTCAAGATTTGGGGACTCTCACTAGTAGTGGTCTCACACACTCTCTTCTCTCTCTTTTTTCACTCAATTGTGTCTCTTTAGTTCTTAATCAAACTTCGAGAGCAAATCAGAATATCATGTGACAATTCAGAGTAATCCAACCGAAACTTTAAGAAATGGCAAAAAAACTTTAAGAGAAAAGAAAGAGCACAAGATGACGAATACAAAGAAATGGAAGGTGAAACTACTTCAAGGGTTCAAAGAAACTTGACTTGCACCATCAACTTCTTCTTCTTCTTTTGAATTTTTTTTTTCTGTTTTGTTTTTTTTTCCCACTATATCAAACAACAAGAAAAGATAAATTGAACACTTGCCTTTTGAAACGAAGCTCTGATACCAGATGATACGAACCCCACCAACAGACGTGATAGAACCCGAGACAAAGATGCATAGAACCCCAAGAACAAGATGACAAGAGTTTGAGCCTTTACCCGCAACCAAGACTGCAACGAACAAAGACTACGAAAGAAGGAAACACCACACCAGGATGGTGATAAGTTTCGGTTGTTGAACGCCACGAGATAGACTCGATAAGTTCAGAAGTTCCCTTAAGAACCAAGAGATCACAAAATCCTCACTAGGATGTTTACCAAAACCCAAGGTGCTTACAAATTCGGAATTCTCTCCCTTATATAATGGGAGCAAGCAACTAAAGTACCTACATGCATGCATGCAAACAAATACAAGTACCCATGGTGCATGCAAGCATTTAAACACTTAGAAACCCAAAAAACCAACTCCAAGTCTCCATACTTTTGCATGCATGAAATTAAATAACTTAGAAATCCAAGTTTTCATACTTCTTTTCTCCTTCCCTTTTCCAACCATCATGCAAGGGATGAGTCATGGTTGAATAAGACCGATCACATGGGTTAAGCCTTGATTTGTACTTGGGCTTAACTTGGTTTCTCGTTTCTCATAGCCAAGCCATTGTTCTTGGATTAGCCCGTTTAGTGCTTCCTTGAAACGCTTTGCTTGAAGTCTTGTAATTGGCCCTTCAGGAAGTGACAAATGATCTCTAGCGGTTTTAACCCGGTCTTGATGAACAGCTCCTTGGTCTACATCATTCTCCCTTCCTCTTCATCGGCTGAAGACACTTCATCATTTTAGGTCTTCCTTGAGTGTAGGTCAATGTTGTCTATTATTGTTTTCTTTCCTGCGCATCGAGACTCGTAAAGTTTTAAAGCGTAAAATAGTTGTTCTAAGGTACTTACCTCGATGTTGTTAGATATGTCATACATGTCGATGATGGATGTCTAGTTTGGAGTCCTTGGGAAGGCGTTGAGAGCATACCTTTGTGTTAGATCATGACCATCAAGCTAGAGGGGGGGGGGTGATGGAGACAAAGAAAGTGAACAAGTTGCCCAACAAGCTAACGATACGGATCATGCTCAACCCACTCTAGAAGATGTTGATGATCCATTATGCATCAAAGGAGGTCCAATTACAAGGGCTAAGGCTAAAAAGATGAAAGAAGCACTTAATGTGCTAATTGAAGATGTGAAAGCCAAAGCTACCATTGAAGAAGGTTTGACCAAGAGCAAGTCATACGGCTTAGTCAACCTAATTCAAGTCTTAGATGAGCTTAACTAGACTCCTTAGTCTCTTGTCCATGTAAGAAGGATATGTTAATTTTGTGGGTTCAATTTAGACCCAATTTCTAGCTTTATTTGGGTTGTAATGGTGCCAAGAGCTCAATAGGCCTATGTAGTCTACATAGGCCTCCACTAAATGGGCTTCCTTTTGGCCTTTTAGGGTTTTTAGGTCACCCTATAGCTATAAATATAGGGGGTGGCGGCCACAACATGTAATTTTGGCTTATTCAATCTACTACATGGTGAGGCTCTCACTTGTTGGTTCTTCATTGAACTAGAACTTATCAAGGCATCTCCTTGTGGCGTTCAAGACTTATCAACCTCCATCCCAAGGTTGTGGCGTCTATCTTCTTCTTCTTCTATACCAAGGTTCGTGCTTCCTTAAGCATTGGGTCAAGGTTTCTTTCTTCCATTCTCCATCTTTTCGATTTAGGCTATCTTTCACCCTTTCTTCCATTTGTTGTGTGTTCTTGAGATTTCTTCTCATTGGGTTCGCATCAGGGGGGGTGAATAGCTTCTTTCGATCTTCTTCCTACAATCGTTAGTGCACAAGCGGAATATACTAAATAAAAACAAAAACTAACGAATAAGAACGACACGCTGATGTACGTAGTTCGGAGATGACGCTCCTACTCCATGGCAGTCCGTAAGGTGGACGATCCCTAATCCTTTGGTGGATGACTCCCCGGAGCACCTCCGGCTAGATCTCGTAGTTCCTTGTGGGTGGACACTACCTGAGCACAATAACTTCTGGACACTACCTGAGCACAATAGACTACTAACCAGCTCTATCCAAGCATGTTTCATCAAGGGTAAACAGCTAGAAACAAGCTCCCTTAAATACAGCTCGAGCTGAAATGTGACTGTTACGAGTCGACTGCCCCTGGGGCAGTGGACTGGTCCTTCCCTAAGCCTAGGATTTCCCTTCCCGAGTACATTTCTCTCCGCACTCGAACCCTCCCGGCTTATTTCCCCTGTAAATAAAGTAAAATAAATAATATAAGTAAAATTATATATAATATGAATAAATAATGAAGTAATAAATATAAAAGAGGAAAAGATAAAGTAAATATGTAAAGAGTTTGTAGAATTGTAGAATTGTACAAACTCTATTTCTTTTATAAAAAAGAAAAAGACTCTATAGAATTGTATATATTAGAAATATATAAAATAGAAATTAAAATAAAATTTATTTGTAAAAATTAAGATAGATTTTATATTATAGAAAAAAATTATTAAAAGTCGATTAAATTTGATTTCAGGACTAAACAGGCCTTGAAATGAATTATTCAACCCTTATTTGGGTCTGAAATCATATCTAATCTTGAAAATATAGACAAAACAAAAATAAAATAAGATATATAAAATATAATAGTTTTGATATATCAAACCCTCTTTAGTTTTTTCAAGACCTGAAACTAGATTAGACACTAGCTTCAAATATAAAATAAAAAAAGTTAAAGTAAAATATAAAAAATAGAGATTTAAATAAAGATATAATAAGAATAAAGTAAAATAAATAATATAAGTAAAAAATATATAATATGAATAAATAATAAAATAATAAATATAAAAGAGAGAAAGATAAAGTAAATATGTAAAGAGAAAAAAATAAAGATATAAATATAAAATATAGAAATACTTAAAGAATAAAAATTAAAGAAAGTATAAAATATAAATAAATAAATAGAGTTTTTATTGATTAAAAACATAATAAATAAATAAAATAAAAAGTAAAATAAAATATAAATGTGAAAAAAGTAAGATAGATAATAAGATATAAAGATAAAAAATAAAGAAATAAAGATAATAGATAAAAAAAATACAGTCTATATATACAAACACTACATGATACATTATTCCGTATCAAGTGGCACGATATAAGAAGATCATTGCTAGTAGTTAGGACTAGTTTGTTAGGATCTTACCGTTAAGCTAGGGGGGGAGGTGAATAACTTTCGTTCGATTTTCTACCTACAACGTTAGCATGCGCAAGCGAAAATACTAAGTGAAAACTAAAACAATGCTAACGCATCACCTTTACGTGGTTCGGAGATGAAGCTCCTACTCCACGGCTGTCCGTAAGATGGACGATCCCTGATCCGTTGGTGGATGACTCCCCGGAAGACCTCCGACTAGCTCGTGTAACTCCTTGTGGGTGGAGAAACTTCGTCACAATCCAAACAACACTCCTAAGCATAAAGGCTACTAATGAGCTCTAACTAAGATCATTTCGTCAAAAACTCTCAGCCAAAACTGAGCCCCTTTAAATAATGCTCAAGGCTGAGCAACCCACTACTAGTCGACTGGTCCATTACCAACCGACTGGTCCCACCTAAATTCGACCGTTGTAAGCCCAACGTTCGAATTTCCAGCCACCACCAATCGACTGCCCCATTAACAGTCGACTGATCTTTCTGTGGCATATACCAGTCGACTGCCCTATTTCCACACCTAAGGTTTCTCTTCCCGAGTACACTTCTCTCAGCACTCAAACCCTAGGATTTCCCGAGTACATTTCCCTCAGCAATCGAACCCTCACGACCCAGCTGACTCTTCACCAGCAGCCTCGATCTGTTGCCTTCACGCCCTCTTCGTCTTTGGCTCCCGTCCCTCAGATGCGCACACAAGCCCTCGACTTGCCTCCATGTCATCCTTCACGCATGCCTCGAAGTCTGCATCCCTCAGCTCATCGTCCCTACTCCAGCAGTCTCGACCTGTTGCCTTCAAGCCCTCTTCGACTTTAGCCCTCGTCCCTCAGATGCGCACACAAGCCCTTGGCTTGTCTCCATGCCATCTTTCACGTACGACTCGAAGTCCGCTTCCCTTGGCTCATCGTCCTTGCTATATCCATGGTCCCTCGGATGTGCACACAAGCCCACGGCTTGCCTCCATGCCATCCTTCACCGTACCCGAAGCCGTCCAGCTAAGTCCATGTGTATCCTGCAAACCTGCACACTCAAATACACATATCAAAACACAAGGGTAAACCTAACTTAAACCCTTTGCCCAAACATTAAAACACATGGTCACTCCGGACCATAGATTGCCCTAACATAGTTTTGACACCATAATTACCTTCTCCTAGCTCAACCATATTTAGTGATATCAAGTATTGAGAAATTAAATATCCTAGTTCCATCAGTGGGTTTTGGCGAAAACTCACTAATAGACCTAAAAATATTCTATTGCAATAATTTCAAATATTATGAGTTTATGGTGTTGCAAAACTCGAATTATGTTATCCAATGTGTATTTAGGGTATTTCAATAGAGATATATAATTCAATTCAATTTACCTTTAAACAAAGCTTAAATGTATCATACTATTGAAGAACATTTGGAAAACCCTTAAATATACATTGGATAGCACAATTCGAGTCTTTGTAATACTATAAACTCATAATATTTGAAATTGTTGAAATCAAACTTTTCTAGATCCATCAGTGAGTTTTCTCCAAAATACACTAATGGACCTAGGATATTTGAATTTCTAAATATTTTTTTTTGAATTTCTAAATACTTGATATTACTATATAGGGTTGAGCTAGGAGAAGGTAATTATGATGTCAAAACTTAGTCTTAATCAATAGCAATGCTCTTCTTGTGTTGTACCACTTGGCACTGAACTATATATCATGTAGCGATTGTAGCATATTTAAACTGTCTTTTTTTATCTCACATCTTTATCCTTTTATTTTTTTTATCTTTATATCTTATTATCTATCTTAATATTTTTTCACATTTATATATTTATTTCTTATATTTTTAATCAATAAAAACTCTATTTATTTATTTATATTTTATACTTTCTTTATTTTTTATTCTTTATGTATTTCTATATTTTATATTTATATCTTTATTTTTTTTGTCTGTTTACATATTTATTTAATCTTTCTCTATTTTATATTTATTGTTTTATTATTTATTCATACTATATATTTTTAGTTATATTATTTATTTTACTTTATTCATTATTCTTATTATATATTTATTTAAATCTCTCTTTTTTATATTTTACTTTATTTTTTTTACTTTGTTTTTTTTTTAATTTTATATTTGATGCTAATGTCTAATCTAGTTTAAGATTTTGAAAAAACTAAAGAGGGCCTAATATATCAAAACTATTATATTTTATATAACTTTTCTTATTTTTATTTTGTCTATATTTTCTATATTAGATTTGATTTCAGACCCAAAGAGGGTCTGAAATGAATTAATTTCAAGACCTCTTTGGGCCTAAAATCAAATTTAATTGATTTTTAATAATTTTTTCTATAAGACATAATACATCTTAAATTTTACAAATAAATTTTATATTAATATCTATTTTATATATTCCTAATATATACAATTTTATAAACTCTATTTTTTATAAAAGAAATAGAGTTTGTACAATTCTACAATTTTACAAACTCTTTACATATTTACTTTATCTTTTTCTCTTTTATATTTATTACTTTATTATTTATTCATATTATATTTTTTTTACTTATATTATTTATTTTACTTTATTCTTTATTCTTATTATATCATTTTTTAAACTACTATTTTTTATATTTTACCTTATCTTTTTTTTTTAATTTTATATATGAAGCTATTGTCTAATCTTGTTTCAGATCTTGAAAAAACTAAAGAAGGTCTGATATATCAAATCTATTATATTTTATATATCTTTTCTTATATTTATTTTGTTTATATTTTTCTAGATTAGATTTGATTTCAGGGTCAAAGATGGTCTGAAATAATATATAATGTATATTGTCTATATAATTTATTTGTAATTATTATGTATGCAATTCATTTGTAAAATAGAGAGGGTCTTATATATCAATTCTTTTATTTTAATTTTTATTGTATATATTTCTAATATATACAATTTTAGAAACTCTATTTCCTTTTTTATATTTATATATCCTTTCTTATTTTTATTTTGTTTATCTATTTTATATTTTACATTTTCAAGACCTATTTGGGTTGAAATAAAATTATTTCCTATCTAAAGAGGGTCTGAAATAAATATTTCATGCTCATGAAATCATATATAATGTATATTGTATATAAATTCATTTGTAATTATTGTGTATACATTATATATTTATAGTTATAATGTATTTTATATTTTGAAAAAAAATCAAATATAATATAATTGATCTATAATGTATTTATTTATATTTTTATCTTCTTTATGTCTTTTATATATTTTCTTTATTTTTATCTCTATTTTATATATTTATTTATAATTATTCTGAAAAAAAAATTAATTTTGAATATCAAAGGGCATGATATTCTTGGATTTGAGGCTTTTGATATCCAAAATCAATTTTTTTTTCAAAATAATTATTAATAAATATATGAAATATATAAAATAGAGCTAAAAGATAAAAGATATATATAAAGAGATAAAGAAGATAAAAATATAAATCAATATATTATAAATGAATTATATTATATATAATTTATTTTTAAAATATAAAATATATTATAACTATAAATATACAATGTATATACAATAATTTTATTGAATTATACTCAAGAATATATAAAATATATAAAATAGAGATATACAATTCATTTATAATTATTGTATATATATATATTATATATTTATAGTTATAATATATTTTATATTTTAAAAAATCATTTATAATATAATTCATTTATAATATATTCATTTATATTTTTATATTTTTTATCTCTTTATATATTTCCTTTATTTTTAGCTCTTATTATATATTTTATATACTTATTTATAATTATTTTTTTAAAAAATTAATTTTGGATATCAAAGGGCCTAAAATCTAAGAATATCATACCTTTTGATATTCAAAATCAATTTTTTTACAAAATAATTAAAAATAAATATATAAAATAGAGATAAAAGATAAAGAAAATATATTAAAGAATAAAGAAGATAAAAATATAAATAAATATATTATAAATGAATTATATTATATATGATTTTTTTTTCAAAATACAAAATACATTATAATTACAAATATATAGTGTATACACAATAATTACAAATGAATTGTATACACTATAATTACAAATAAATTTTATAGACAATATTCATGAGCCTGAAATATTTTATTTCAGACATAAAGAGAGTCTATAATAATTCATTTCAGGCCCTCTTTGGGCTGATAATATAAAATATAAATAAAATAAAAAAAGAAAAGATATATAAAATATAAAAAATAGAGTTTCTAGAATTGTATATATTAGAAATATATATAATAGAAATTAAAATAAAAGTCCGATTAGAACTATCTAAGAATATCATATCTTTTGAAATTAAAAATCGATTTTGGATATCAAAGGGCTTTAAGTCCAAGAATTTCATGCCTTTTTGATATTCAAAATCAATTTTTTTTCAAAATAATCATAAATAAATATATAAAATAGTGATAAAAGATAAAGGGAATATTTAAAGAGATAAAGAATATAGAAATATAAATGAATACATCACAAATGAATTATAATATATACATTGTATATTATTGTATATAATTCAATGTAATTATTGTGTATACATTATATTTTTATCATATATAATATAAATCATTTATAATATATTCATTTATATTTTTATCTTCTTTATATTTTTATATTCTCCCTTTATCTTTTATTTCAATTTTATATATTTTATATATTTATTTATAATTATTTTGAAAAAATTAATTTTGAAGAGATATAAAAGATACACGCAAGAAGAGATAAATTAAATTATGAAAATGTGGTTTGGATGTCTCGAAAAATAAACTACGAAAAGAGGTTATTGGCAAGAAGAATATAAGAGAAATGAGCTAATTTTATATGCGCTCTTTGATAAAGAATAATTCATAAGACATTTTTTTAGTAATTTTGATTTTTTACATTCGCCGTTTAATAAAATATCGTTTGTCCCTCATTTGTAGCACTAAAAAACATAAGAGAGAATGGTTATCAACATGAATCCTTTGACTACATAAACTGTTATATAATTATATTAGTTAGTTCCTATGATAACACAAAAGGGATAAAAAATGAAAAATAAAATATACATAGTCGGATAATAAATGAATTTTTTTTGTCCTTTTTCATATTTTATTTAATTATCGAATAAAATATAATATTCTTAACGTGATAAAAAAATTATTAGGATTTATTCTTCTTATTATTTATTAAGGTGAAAAATTCAGGGTTTTTGGCTAAGGAGGCACACGTCATCCTCAGGTCAAAGAGGACAAATTCTCTATTAAAAAAAAAAATCCTCCCTCCTGTCCTACTCTCCAACGAACAGCCGGCATTTTGGAAGAGCCACGTGGGATAAAACTATTATCGCTATCTCAGTGACATGGCAAAGCAGGTGGCGGCAGCCGACACGATTAATATAACACCGGGGCGCCGGGTCGAGCAGGCGAAGTCGAGAACAGCGAGAGGGCCAGGGGAAGAGGATCGTGAAGCAAAGGAACCCGTAAAGAGGTTCTCCGGCGGCGAGTCGGACGGCGTCGGAGTTGGATGCAGTTGAGGAGTTGACGACGGCTGTCGGATCGGGGTCTGGCGGGGCCGCTGCTTCCATGGTGGCGGCGAGTGAGGACGCGGTGGTCATCCAGCCTGCCAAGCGCGCCGGCGAGCCCACCATCGTCACCGTCAGCTGTCCTGACCAAACTGGACTCGGGTGCGACTTCTGCCGCGCTATCCTCGACTTCGGCCTCTGCATCGCCCGTGGAGGTACTTCGATCTACATGTTATATTCCTCATTTCTTGAATGTTTAGGGTTGATTCAATCTTATTTTTTGTTTACTTATTTCTTCTTCTATGAACAGGAATTTCTAGGCTTTATATATATCTTGAATTGGTTTGTTGGTGCATCTCATCGATTAGGGTTTAGGTATTAGTGTTCATACTTGAGACGTTGCTAAAAAAAAACTGTGTTTAAACTGCAAGGCTCACTTTAAATCGAACATCTATGCCATTCCTGTTGTAGACATGACTATTTTGTATCTAATACTTTGATTTTGATAAAAGATGTATCGACTGATGGGAAATGGTGCTACTTTGTGTTCTGGGTCGTTCCACGATCGGCCTCAAGTAACATTCATTGGCCAAGTTTGAAGAACAGACTATTTTCTCTTTGTCCATCTTCCTTGATTCCATTCTATTCTGATGTGAGCGGGCCAACGACTTCCCAGATCTACCTTCTGAAGTTGTTTTCTATCGACCGGAAAGGATTGTTGCATGGTAACTTATTAGGGCAAATTAATGCAACTCTTCGTTTATGGGTGTATCTTTCTAATGTATCCTTAATCTGATGCAGATGTCACTAAAGTTCTCTGTGAGCTTGAGTTTACAATTCAGAGAGTTAAAGTATCAACAACTCCCGATGGTAGAGTAGTGGACCTTTTCTTTATCACAGATGCCATGTAAGGATAATATCTGTAAGATATAGGTGTATAGATTATTGATTGCTTGTCAGCCTAACTTCAATTATTTGTTCTTGGGTGTTACAATCTTCTAATTCATCACATGCTCTCATATGGTAGTATAATAAGCTAACAACTTCAATTAAAATGAAAGTTGTATTTCTAGACTAATGGGTGTTGACTAATTATGCTAATTACATGGTTAGTTGTATTCTGTGTCCATGAAGCACTTGCAGATTTAGTGTACTGTAAATTCATGTATGCTAATTTGTCCATGGGTCTGGAACCCTTCATCAATCAAATTCAATTATCCTTCTATCATCTCTATGAATAGCTTCACTTTTGGAGCTCTATTGAATACTGATCTTCATGATTTCTTATTGTGATGTTTTAAGAAAGATATGAGCTTTAAAGTTTGTTGCAGTTTAATCATTGTTTGATTCTATCCATTTTTTATGATTTTTCTTGATTAAAACTTTGTCAGCTTAAGAATTCTTTACTTATTTAGGGAGTTGTTGGACACAAAAGCAAGACAAAATGATTTGTGTGAAAAGTTGGATGCAGTTCTACAGGAATCTGTGAATCTTTGTGAGATTGAACTTGTTGAAGATTTTCAGTTTGGATTTTCTTCTCTTCCGGAAGCAGTTTCTGAAGAATTATTCAAGTTGGAGTTGTCAGGTATTGATTCGCATACAGTGAACCCAGACCTGAAGTTGCTGAATAAGGCTGACGTAAAGATTGACAATTCATTAAGTCCTTCCCACACTCTACTTCAAGTTCATTGTGTCGATCAGAAAGGCCTGCTTTACGACATAATGAGGACATTGAAAGACTGTAACATTCAGGTATTGGACATTTCATCTTCAACTGAATTTCTTGAGTATTGTTGTAAAACAGTTTTTGCAACTAAAACAATGTTAATATAATAAATAATTAGAATAATATAAACTGTTAATTAAAATCTACGATACTTATATATTACCGCCTGAGCTTTTAATCTTTTTGTTGATACGAAATAGAATATAATATTTAATGTAACTGCTGTTTTAAAATGTGTTCTAGGAACTATTGTGATCAATGCTTTTGTTCTGAATGTTAATAAATTCTGTCTGTTTTTGATGAGTGTTCATGGCTATGCTTCTTGATTGAATAACATTATTTAGTTTCCTCCTAGATATGATTTTTGTCCTCTGTAATTTGTCACAACAATTTCCACGAGATTGTTGTTTTCACAGGTTTCTTATGGGAGATTCTTGTCTGATCTGAGAGGCTCACGAGAGGTGGACCTTCTCATTCAGCAAAGCGATGGAATCAAAATCGCTGATTCTGAGAAGCAGGGCGTCCTCTGTTCTCGACTGAAGATGGAAATGCTCCACCCCTTGAGAGTGGCAATCACCACCCGTGGACCCGATACTGAACTCCTCGTCGCTAATCCAGTCGAGTTATGCGGGAGGGGGAGGCCTCGTGTCTTCTACGACATCACACTCGCTCTCAAAGTGCTCGGAATCTGCATCTTTTCGGTAAGCTATCTGCAGCTCCATCTCCTCTTACTTCTTTGCTACAAATTAAATGTCTGTTCAATGTTATATGCAGGCTGAGATTGGCAGGCACACGGCTTTCGAAAGGCAATGGGAGGTGTACAGATTCCTGTTGGCTGATAGCAGGGAGTTGCAGCTAGCAAACAGCCACGCTCGAAGTGAAATTGTGGATAGGGTGAGGCGAACACTGATGGGATGGTGAAGTAGTTTGCACTGCAGTAAATGTAGCGTGGTTAGTTCGAAAATGTACAGTATGATGGACCGTTTAAATAATCGTGAGTGATTTCCTCTTTTCCATTTCCTGGGTTTGGTCATGGTGGATATCTAGCAGGTTGATCAGCATTATGTTAGAACTGAATTGATCAAATTAAATCAAATTATTCAGCATTGTCAATCGAATTAAATTATTTAAAATTTAATTTTTTAATATGAATCTATCAAATTTTACTATTAAAATTTAATAAATCAAATCAATATAAAATCTTTTAATTTATTCGCTAATCGAATTAATTGATTTTTAATTTTTTTAAAAAATATTAAAACTTTTAAATAAAAGAAAATTAAATTGATTTAATCAAAATAATTATTTGTTTAAAAAATAAATTTTTGAATAAATCAAATTAAAATTTTCAATTAGTTTGATTTATTAATTATTTCTATTTAATTAAAATTTTGTCCATCCCTCTCCACAAAATGCGAGGATCCACTTAAGGATATAGCTTGTGGGGATACGATTTGCTGTTGGACTGGCAAAAAGGTTGGGCGCTTGGTATATATTCGGCAATGAGAATAGTAATGATTTTTGATTGAGGAGTTTATGGGTTTTGTGATGACCTAGTGGGGTCGGGTTATAAAATTAAGGGTATTATATCCTTATTTTGATTCCGATTCTCGTATACCAAATATTATAAATAAAAATAAAATAGATTTCATTCTCATTCTTATCTTCTAAACCCGCTTATCAAGTGGAGCGATCGGATCACAAATCAATGGGAAGGGATGCCATGGAATGATGCCATGGGATTCAATGTTTTGGAACTTGTGCTGATCAATTCGATTGATTGAAAAGATATGACCAAAAATTTGGCCTGAGCAGATAATATCGCCCACAAGGCTGCAAGGGTGCTATCAAGTTCAATATCTAACTACTACTCTATGGATAATATTGATGTGAATGTTGCAATTTCTCAAACACCAAATATACAAGGACTAACTCAACTTGTTTAATGTCAGAGAATGATATATACAATCATTTAGGAATGTTTAAGTTGGCCTTTTAACAAAATTATCTATTCATACAAAACATAATTACATTATAAGACGAAGCCCTTGATCTAATCAAAACTCATGGAACTAATAAATTTCAAAGAAACTTGAGAATTTTACTTGAATGAAATCCATTTAGAGTTTTATTGGGCAACCCGGAAGTGATGGACTCAATGTGGCTTTATGAGGATTTTCAATCAAAATTGTGTGACACAATGTGGGCTGACAAGATTTGGATGTAGATGGATCACTGATGAGATACTAACAACTTCAATCTAGCGCCTCGACGGTGCTTGGATAAAATTTGTTTGAATCAAGTGGTCGAAAGGAACTCATGCAACATTTGATTTAAGCAATCTAGCATTGGATTTTTTTAGTAAGAATCGAGATTATTGCTGATCCCGGGTCAGCTTGCGTGTAGCCTGGTCCGGCAGTCTGGCGCCTAGCCAGAAGGAGAATGGGTTAATGGGCTGGAGAGACCCATCGGATAGGCGTCGCTTGGATCCAGGTCCCCGACCGGACGCGTGGCAGCCCACGCTCCCCAGGATCGGCCTGACCGGTACTCAGACGCCCATGCTCCAATACCCCTCTAGGTTTGGCTCCCCGCCGACCCGTGGCGGACCACGCTCCGGGGATAAGCCCGAGCCAGAGAGGGCGCTACTTGGTATATCGTTACTCATTGCGCCAGTTGGCACCTTCATTGTAGGCCCTCAGCCGACCTTGCTACTCAGTGCCCCCAATCGGCACCTTCATCACCGGCCCTCAGTCGGTCGCGCTACTCAGTGCCCCAGTCGGCACCTTCATTGTAGGCCCTCAGCCGACCTCGCTACTCAGTGCCCCCAGTCGGCACCTTCATTGTAGGCCCTCAGTCGGCCTCGCTACTCAGTGCCCCCAGTCGGCACCTTCATCACCGACCCTTAGTTGGCCGCGCTACTCAGCGCCTCAGTCGGCACCTTCATTGTAGGCCCTCAGCCGACCTCGCTACTCAGTGCCCCCAGTCGGCACTCTCCCTTCAAGGGTCCCCAGTCGGCCCTAGCATGCCCTAGCAGGCGGAAAAACCACTCCCTGACATCAGATTACCTGAAGCAGTACGGGGTCGGCGCAGGAATGGGGTCACTTTGGCTCTAACAACGGATATCCCGCTGATGGCTTAATCTCCCTGCCATACCCTGTCCCTCCGTACTACGACCACATACATTGGTGTCAGGCCGAGTTGCGCCAGCCATTAAGTTGACAGTGCTCCTTTCCTTAACCCAGTATGCACTACTTTATCTTGCCACCTCTGAGCATGCATCACCTTGTCCTCGCTATATGGCAACAGGTGGCAGGTGGGTCAGGAGCTGTTAGCTTCCCTAGCTATATAAGCCCTTTCACTCCGCATTTCTCAGCTACGCGCAATAGTGCATTGTTTACTGTTCTATTGCTTTCCATTCACTTGCCACCGTCGAGTACTGACTTGACCGTCGGAGTGCTTGGCCGGGGACTTTTTCCGACGGGTTCTAACGGTCTCTGTCTTGTAGGCGAGGAGTGAGCCAGCTCAGCAGTCAGCCTCAGCATTCTCGTGCCCTTTGGCGGACCATCTCACAGGAGGGGCGTCCACCTCGCTTCACGACAGAATCAAATTTGGCCCTAGAAGGAGGGCATCCCGCCTGATCGGAAGCGAAGATGGGAGACCCCAACCCGCTCGTGATGATTGTCATCCGAGAGGAGTATGAGGTTCTGATGGCTACGCGAGCTCGAAGGGCTTCTCAAAAGCCTTCACAAGCTGCTAGCCAGGGGGCCAGAGTCCCGGAGCCAGCAACACATCGACCTTCCGGAGGTCAAGGAAGGCCTGCCCAACCTGAGGGCGGTTCTATGCCCTTCCCTACAACCCCTCACCGAGGTCAAGACGACGAGGCTCACTCCATGTCAACGGAGGCCTCAGTGTCTAACCCGATGCACGCGAGGCGTCCGGATAAGGGAAAGGCCGTAGTCGACCCTGCTCCAGCTATCCTGGTACGCAGTCCTTTTGTTCCATGGCTCCTGGACGACCCGGTTCCCCGTCGGATCATCTGATGAAGTTCGAAAGCGTGGCTCTGCTTCATCAGTACCCAGAGGGAGTCATGTGTCGAGCTTTCTTGACAACCCTCTCCGGCACAGCCCAGAGATGGTTCGACCGACTCCCTAATGGGTCGGTCACAAGCTTCGAAGAGCTCAAGAGAGTTTTTCTGCAGCACTTCGCTAGCAGTAGGAGGCACCACAAAACGAGCCTCAATTTGTTCACTCTGAAGCAGGGCCCGAAGGAAACCCTCCGGGCCTACATCATGAGGTTCAACGGTGTGGCATTGGATGTGCCGAATGCCACACCTGATGTCGTGGTCAGCTTTCTCCCAGGGCTTACAAGAGGGGGAATTCTTCCGCTCGCTGATCAGGAAGCCTCGGCGGACTTCGACAGCCTTCTTGGCAAGGCTGTCAAGTACATCAACGTGGAGGAAGCTCAAGCCGCTCGGAAGAAGGAATCGGCCAATCCGGCGCCTTCCCACCCCGCTCAGGACACCAGGTCCCCAGGTCCCCAGGAGGACCTATTCGCAGCCCCCGCGGACCCATTGACCGAGTAGGGGGAGGAAGGCGGCATGTACAGCAGGTGGACCAAGGGTGCCTCTCGATTCGATGGAGGCCATACCGCGCGTTCCACCAGATCCACGACCATGCCACCGAGGAATGCCGGTAGGCTAGGCAAGGTCGAGCTCCAACTCCCCGAGCGCGAGGACGACAGACACCTCCTGGACGTGGCTTAGGCCGAGGGGTCGGGCCATCGACTCCGTCGCCAAGGAGCTCTGAGGAAATCACCCGGTTGCCCGCAATCTATTCCCTCAGGGGAACCAGGGTGAGGCCGAGAAAAGGGAGGAAGAGCAGGCTAACCAGCAGAACGCCGTCTAAGGAGGCGTAAATGTCATCTCTGGTGGACCGACCGGAGGAGATTCCAACTGCGCCAGGAAGGCGCAGGTGCGCAGACTGGAAATTCATCAGGTCGGCACCAGCTCGGCATAGGCAGAGGAGCCCCAGATCAGTTTCGGGTCGCAAGATCTTCAGGGACTGGAGGTCCCACACGATGACGCGCTGGTCATCACGGCCGTCATCGCCAACTATCAAGTCCACCGCACCATCGTGGACACCGGAAGCTCGGTCAACATCTTATATAAGAAGGCGTTCGACCATCTTCAGATAGAAAGGTCTCAGCTGGACCTAGTAGCCACCCCGTTGTTCGGTTTCACGGGGAATCAGATGCAGCCAATCGGCCAGATTCGGCTGACCATTTCCTTAGGTGAGGAGCCACTCAAGAGGACCAGGTGGTCCACTTTCCTGGTGGTTGACGCTCCCTCCGCCTACAATGCTATATTGGCCCGACCGGCCCTCAACGAGTTTCGGGCCGTCGCCTCCACCTTCGACCTCAAGGTCAAGTTCCCGGTCGGGGACAAGGTGGGCAAAGTCCGGGGTGACCAAAGGGTAGCTCGGAGGTGCTACGTTGATGACGTCCGGGTGGAGAGCCAGAAGGCCCCATGCCCCTTCGCAGATTGCAACATGGTTCAGGCTTCCCAGTGGGCCGAGTTGCATGAAGATAAGGAGGAAGTACAACTCCTTCAAGATCGGGAGGAAGCTCGAGTTAAGATTGCAGCAGGGTTGCCGAGGAGCTGAAGAAACCCTTGCTGGAATGCTTGGCTCGGAATCAAGATGTCTTCGCCTGGTCGGTCAAGGAGCTGAAAGGCGTCCGACCGGAGGTAGACCTGACCACGGTTTGGAACTGCTGGTTTGACGGTTCGTGGGAGGTCGACCCTTAACCTTAACCGCCCAAGCCGGTTACGGTTCACGGTTCGAAACCGCCGGTTCACGGTTCGCCACGGTTCAAGATTATTATATTAAAAAATTAAAAATTAAATTAAAAAAATAAATTTTATTAATAAAATGGCTTGAACTTATATAAGTTGCCTACGTATCCCCTTAGGGTGTAGGGGAATCAAAGCCCATGTAGTTCTTTTACATTTTTACCCTTTTATATTTTTTACATTTTTATCCTTTCTCACTCACTTCCATTTCCTCCCATTCCCGTTGTATTTGTTCCTTCGGTATCAAATTCTTCGACTTCGTCTTCTGAAAGTTGCATTCCTTGGATTCGCTTCTTGGCTCTAGTCCAATCATCAAGTAATGCTTGAGCTTCCAATGAGTCGGGAGACGTAGTTGATCGTCGTTCATCTAATATGTTGCCGCCGACACTGAACGTCTGCTCCACAGCAACAGTTGACACTGGAGAAGCTAAAATTTCTTTTGCGATCACGGAGAGAACGGGAAAGCTTTGAGCCTTCTGTGACCACCACTTCAAGATATCGAAGTCTTCGCTATCTGCTTCATTAAAATCAAAAGAAGTCATAAAATAATTCTCAAGTTCCCGTGTGGAACTTGAGGATCCTCGTGGACGTTTCGTCCGTTCTTTTAATAAAAGTTGTGCTTTTGTAAGTTTTAAATTAGTAATAGTAGGTTGTTGTGTTTTAGAAATATTAGTTTGTGTTCCATATTTAACATAATATTGATTATAAAGATCATATAAATAATTTTTAATATTATATAATATTAGCGGGATCCGGAAAGGAAGAATCTTTAATAGGAATTAAAGCGTCATAATATAAAGTTAACATTTCTAGTAAAACTTCTAATTTAAATCTAGGATCTAAAGCAAATGCAATTAAATAAATTCCAGGAATAAAATAAAAATATTTTTTCCATTTAGTTTTCATAGCTAATATACATAAGTTAAAGCTTCATTATTTATATGTTCATTTAATATTAATACTATACTACAAAAGTTCACTAAAATTAAATGAGCAGTGGGAGAAGAGAAGTTGTGTTGTGTGTGAAAATAATGAAATGAGCTCCCTATTTACAGAGTTCGGATCATAACGGTCACTAAATCATAGCCATTGATAAAAAAAGGTCAAATCATAGCCGCTGACCCGGGCCGGTTCCGGGCAGGGTCCGGCCTGGACCCGGCCCGGGGTCGGGTCTAACCGGAGGTGGCAGAGCATCACTTCCACGTCTACCCCCATGCTCGGTCCGTCAAGCAAAGGAAACGGGACTTTAGTATCGAGCAGGATAAGGTGATTCGGGCCGAGATTGAGAAGCTATTGGAGGCCGGTCACATCAGGGAAGTGCAATTCCCGGTTTGGTTAGCCAACGTCTTGTTGGTGCCAAAGCCTGACAATAAGTGGTGAGTCTGCATTGACTTTCGAGATCTCAACAAGGCCTGCCCGAAGGATTGCTATCCCCTGCCTCAGATCGATCAGATGGTGGACTCGACAGCTGGCAGCGAGTTCATCTCCATGCTGGACACCTACCAGGGGTATCATCAAGTACCCCTGGCTACCGATCAGGAGAAGGTCAGCTTCATCACGGCGGACGGTACTTATTGTTACACCGTCATGCCGTTTGGCCTCAAGAACGCTGGAGCTACCTACCAGCGAATGATGAATAAGGTCTTCCGTCTCTTCGGAGACATCCGATAAAATTGGAACGATACTGAATAAGGTCTTCCGGGCTAAGATAGGAAGAATTATTGAAGTGTACGTGGACGATATCCTCATCAAGTCCGCCCAAGCGAAGGGCCTGATAGCCGATGTTGAGGAGACCTGCTAGACACTACGCAGGTACGAGCTTAAATTGAATCCTGCTACCTCTTCGGCGCCCGGAGCGGGAAATTCCTGGGATACATCGTGATTGAGCGGGGCATCGAAGCCAACCCTAGCAAGGTCAAGGCCTTGTTGGATATGCCCCCACCAAGAAATCTCTGAGAAGCGCAACGTCTCACCGGGCGGATCACAGCCCTGTCCCGATTCATCTCCCGATCGGCCGAACGGGGGTTGCCGTTCTTCAAAACGCTCCGCAAAGCCACCAAGTTTCAGTGGGACGCTGATTGCGATAAGACGTTCGAGGAGCTGAAGATCTATCTCGCCGAGTTGCCCATACTAGCCAAACCGGAGGTGGGGGAAATTCTATACGTGTACCTCGCTGCCTCGGCTGACTCGGTCAGTATGGTGCTGGTCAAACAAGAAGTGGCCGAGCAGCACCCCGTGTATTTCTTTGCACTCCTATTAAAAGGAGCCGAGTGTCGTTATACAAAACTCGAGAAATGGGCATACGTGTTGTTGCTGGGTGCTCGCAGGCTCCGACCTTACTTCTCGGCACACCCCATCGTGGTGTTGACGAATAGCAATTTGGGTCGAGTGGCCTCCAATCCTGAAGCGTCCGGTCGGTTGATCAAATGGACAACCAAGCTAAGCGAGTATGACATTCAGTATCAGCCTCGCCTAGCCATCAAGGCGCAGGCCCTCGCCGATTTTCTGAGTGAATTGTATGCGGACGAGGTTGAGGAAGCATGGCAAATATATGTGGATGGCTCGTCAGCTCGGTCATGAAGTGGAATCGGTATCCTGATGATTTCCCCCAAAGGAGGGCATATGCATTTATCCGTCCGATTGGAGTACCGGGCCACGAATAACGAGGCCGAATATTCGGATTGCAGGCTGCTAAGCATGTAGGGGCAACCCGAGTGGTACTTTATTCCAACTTCCAGTTAGTCACACAGCAAGTGGCTGGGCGATTTGAAGTTAATAGTGACCGGCTGCAGACCTTCATTGAGGCATATGAGAAACTGAAGGCGGAATTCCATGAAGTGCAGGTTCGAAAGATTCCAAGGGAGGATAACTTCAGGGCAGATGAGCTGGCTAAGTTGGCCAGCTCAGTTGGCTCTTGGGTACTTCCCCAACCAGGTGGCCCAGCGCTGCTAATCATGCAAATAGAAAGTCAAGTCGAGCTAGAGCTTAAGTCCGACTGGAGAACCCCGCTCATCGCCTACCTCACGAATGGGGTTGTGCCGGCTGACAGAGAAGAAGCTCGAATGCTTAAAAAGCGGGCAGTCCAATACACCATGGTGGGAGACGTATTATACAAGAGGACATTAGCTCGACCCTTGCTCAAGTGCCTAGGGGAGGAGGATGCAGACTATATGCTGCGGGAGACGGCTTGCAAAGTATTATTGGCAGGCTACTATTGTCCCACCCTGAAAAAGGATGCTCATAAGCTGGTTTCTACATGCCTATCTTGTCAGAAGCACCATTGCCTCCCACACCAACCTATGGAGATGATGAAGGCCTCAGCCACCTCGTGTCCGTTTGATCAGTGGGGCATGGACATTGTGGGGCCTTTCCCGGTCGCCGTGGCTCAGAAGAAGTTCTTGCTCGTGGCCGTGGACTAATTCTCTAAATGGATAGAAGCCGAGGCCCTAGCGCGCATCACTGAGACGGCTGTGATCAAATTCCTGTGGCAGAGTATCCTATGTTGATACGGAATTCCATATAAACTCGTCTCGGACAACGGAAGGCAGTTCCAGGGCGGGAAGATACAAGAGTGGTATTTAGAGTACGACATCAAACAAGGATTCACCTCTGTGGCATATCCACAGAGCAATGGCCAGGCAGAGGTAGCTAACCGAGAAATCCTTAAAGATTAAAGACCAGGCTGGACCATGCAGGGGAACGTGGGTGGATGAGCTCCCCAGTGTCTTATGGGCTCTGCGCACCACACCCAAGGAAGCCACGGGAAGCACACCTTTCCAGCTGGTCTATGCGAGCGAAGCTGTGATCCCAGTCGAGGTCGGATGCGAATTCGACCGAAGGGCAGCTTATGATGAGGACAACTTGGAACGGAGACGGCTGGAGTTGGACCTTGTCGACGAAATTAGAGACAAGACAACCGCTCGGATGTTTGCGTATCGACAAAAAATGAAATAGAAGTATGACTGGAAGGTGCTACCGAGAGCGTTCCAAGTGGGGGACCTGGTCTAGAAAAGAATCAAGCCCGCCGGAGATGTCAGCAAGCTGGAGCCACAGTGGGGAGGACCTTTTAAAGTTGTCCAAAAGCTTGCCTCAGGGGCTTACTATTTAGAGAATGAGGAAGGAAAGAAGTTGGATCGGCCCTGGAGTGCGATCCACCTTTAGCCCTACCGAGTGGCCGAATGAAAACCTGTAATACGAATGTACTACACCAATGATAGTGGAAAAACATGATCCTCACTCTACTTGCAGGTATTCCATACTCTCGTCTTCGAACGAGTTACAATCGGGATCCGCTCCCAACCACCCCTCGGATCGGCTCTCAGTCGAACGCGTGGCAACCCACGCTCCTTGAGTCCTGCCTGACCGAGTGTGCAGACTCTTGCCTCACCAGCAAGTTATAAGCGGACCAACTTCCGCGCCCCACTCGGTTCAGTGTTTCCGATCGGACGCGTGCGGCCCACGCTCCTGAGAATCAACCTGAACCAGTGTCCAGACTCTCGTCTCCGAACGAGTTACAATCGGGATCTGCTCCCAACCACCCCTTGGATTGGCTCTCAGTCGGACGCGTGGCGACCCACGCTCCCTGAGTCCTGCCTGACCGAGTGTCCAGACACTTGCCTCGCTAGCAAGTTATAAGCGGACCAACTTCCGCGCCCCACTCGGTTCAGTGTCTCCGATTGGACGCGTGGCAGCCCACGCTCCTGGGAATCGGCCTGAACCAGTATCCAGACTCTCGTCTCCGAACGAGTTACAATCGGGATCCGCTCCCAACCACCCCTCTGATCGGCTCACAGTAGGACGCGTGGCGACCCACACTCCGTGAGTCCTGCTCGACCGAGTGCCCAGATTCTTACCTCGCCAGCAAGTTATAAGAGAACCAGCTTCCGCGCCCCACTCGGTTCAGTGTCTCCAATCGGACGCGTGGCGGGCCACGCTCCTGAGAATCCGCCTGAACCAGTGTCCAGACTCTCGTCTCCGAAGGAGTTACAATCGGGATCCGCTCCCTACCACCTCTCGGATCGGCTCTTAGTCGGACGCGTGGCGACCCACGCTCCCTGAGTCCTGCCCGACTGAGTGCGCAAACTCTTGCCTCGCCAGCAAGTTATAAGTGGACCAGCTTCCGTGCCCCACTCGGTTCAGTGTCTCCGATCGGATGAGTGGCGGCCCACGCTCCTGAGAATCGGCCTGAACCAGTGTCCAGACTCTCATCTCCAAATGAGTTACAATCGGGATCCGCTCCCAACAACCCCTCGGATCGGCTCTCAGTCGGACGCGTGGCGACCCACGCTTCCTGAGTCCTGCTCGACCGAGTGCATTATTTCTTGCTCAAAAGAGACATGTAGGTGAGTGAGCCTTAAGGGTTTCCTTGCCTCGATTCCTCGGCTGGGTACTTTGGCTACTTACGCTCCCCTAAATCAAATTCGCTCAGCAAAGGAGAGGTAATTAGGTCGACTCAGACATGGTGTGCACTAGCTCCGTCACACTTACTCGAGCAGCCAACACTTTGAAGCTAATACGCTCAAGTGTTCAAATCTGCTGATTATAAATGCCGGATCGTGCACTCGCGCTCTCTCGCGAGTGGCTGATATGGTGAAAATGTCGCGTACGGGTATTTCCAACGTTCACTCAATAGTTTGGGTCGGGCTGGCGGTGCCTCACTCGCATCGCCAACGCCCAAGCCCCAAACATTCATACAAGTACATGCAAGTGCAGAGACACAAATGAAAAAACTGGCATTGATGATATCAAGGCTAGTACAAAATCAAGGCTTGGCCTCTAACCAAATTAACAGAAATAGGAGAAGCGACTATCATAACAATCGCTTATGGCTCACGAACCGACCTCCGGGCTTTGCATTGAAATTTGGCATGGCGCAGAGCCTCGGCGTAAGACTGAGCATACTTTAAATCCCGCTGAGTTGCCTTTAGCACTGACTCCCGGATGGCAAGTTGATGCGAACCCAATGAGAAGAAATCTCAAGAACACACAACAAATGGAAGAAAGGGTGAAAGATAGCCTAAATCGAAAAGATGGAGAATGGAAGAAAGAAACCTTGACCCAATGCTTAAGGAAGCACCAACCTTGGTATAGAAGAAGAAGAAGATAGACGCCACAACCTTGGGATGGAGGTTGATAAGTCTTGAACGCCACAAGGGGATGCCTTGATAAGTTCTAGTTCAATGAAGAACCAACAAGTGAGAGCCTCACCATGTAGTAGATTGAATAAGCCAAAAGTTACATGTTGTGGCCGCCACCCCCTATATTTATAGCTATAGGGTGACCTAAAAACCCTAAAAGGCCAAAAGGAAGCCCATTTAGTAGAGGCCTATATAGACTACGTAGGCCTATTGAGCTCTTGGCACCATTACAACCCAAATAAAGCTAGAAATTAAGCCTAAATTGAACCCACAAAATTAACATAGTCTTCTTACATAGACAAGAGACTAAGGATACTAGTTAAGTCCATCTAAGGCTTGAATTAGGTTGACTAAGCCGTAAGACTTGCTCTTGGTCAAACCTTCTTCAATTGTCGCTTTGACTTTCACATCTTCAATTAGCACATTAAGTGCTTCTTTCATCTTTTTAGCCTTAGCCCTTGTAATTGGGCCTCCTTTGATGCATAATGGATAACCAACATCTTCAAGAGTGGGTTGAGCATGATCCGTATCGTTAACTTGTTGGGCAACTTGTTCACTTCCTTTGTCTTCATCATTCCCCCTCTCCTCAAAAGGATTCGTCCTCGAATCTTGATTACCTACATCAAAGGGAGAGAGATCAGAAACATTAAATGTGGAACTCACATTATACTCACCCGGCAAGTCAAGCTTGTAGGCATTATCATTGATTCGCGCCACGACTCGAAATGGTCCATCTCCTCTTGGATGCAACTTAGTACGACGTTTAGCCGAAAATCTCTCCTTTCTCATATGAACCCAAACCCAATCACCGGGTTCAAAGATTATTTTCTTTCGTCCCTTGTTGGCTTGCGTAGCATATTGTTCCGTCTTCTTTTCAATTTGCATCCTTACTTTCTCGTGCATTTGCCTCACAAATTCAGCTTTCTTTGGACCATCCAAATTAGCATGCTCAGAGATAGGCAAAGGTGATAAATCCAAAGGAGTTAGCGGATTGAAACCATATACCACTTCAAAAGGTGAACACTTAGTAGCAGAATGTATAGATCTATTATATGCAAATTCAACATGTGGTAAACAATCTTCCCAACCTTTAAATTCTTTTGAATGATAGCTCTTAATAAAGTAGCTAAGGTTCGATTTACTACCTCAGTTTGTCCATCTGTTTGTGGATGACACGTTGTAGAAAACAACAACTTTGTTCCCAACTTGCCCCATAGTGTCTTCCAAAAGTAGCTTAGAAACTTTGCATCACGATCTGAAACTATACTTTTTGGCACTCCATGAAGTCGTACAATGTCCCTAAAAAAGAGATCAGCAATATGGTTAGCATCATCTGTTTTCCTACAAGGAATAAAATGAGCCATTTTAGAAAATCTGTCTACGACCATAAAAATAGAATCCATACCTCGTTTTGACCTTGGTAAACCAACAATAAAATCCATAGAAATATCAACCCAAGGTTCACTAGGAATTGGTAGAGGTGTATACAACCCATGAGGTAAAGATTTAGATTTTGCTTGCCTACATGTGATACACTTCTCACAAAATTTTACAACATCTCCTTTCATATGTGGCCAAAAGAAATGCTCCAACAAAACATCTAGTGTTTTTCTCACTCCAAAATGTCCCATTAGCCCCCCACCATGGGCTTCTTTGACTAATAAGTCCCTCAATGAACAGTTAGGCACACATAACCGATTAACTCTAAATAAAAATCCATCATGCCTATAAAACTTCCCAAATGCAGCATGCTCACATACTTCAAATACATTTCCAAAGTCAGGATCCTTAGAATATAGATCTTTAATGTATTCAAATCCTAACAATTTAGTGTTCAAAGTAGAGAGCAAGGTATACCTTCGAGATAAAGCATCTGCTACAGTATTTTCCATACCTCGTTTATACTTGATCACATAAGGAAATGATTCAATAAACTCCACCCATTTTGCATGACGTCGATTCAACTTACTTTGGCTCTTCAAGTGCTTCAATGATTCATGATCAGTGTGAATGACAAACTCTTTGGGCCACAAGTAATGCTGCCAAGTCTCTAAAGCTCTCACCAAAGCATACATCTCTTTGTCATAAGTGGGATAGTTTAAAGCTGCTCCACTCAATTTCTCACTAAAATAAGCAAGAGGTCGACCTTCTTGTATTAGCACAGCCCCAATACCTATTCCTGATGCATCACACTCAATTTCGAAAGTTTTAGCAAAGTTAGGTAATGCAAGTAATGGTGCAGAACTTAATTTCTCCTTAAGTGAGTTGAAGGCTAAATCCTGTTCAGTATTCCAATGAAATCCAACATTCTTTTTAACAATTTCAGTCAAGGGTGCGGCTAAAGTGCTAAAATTCTTGACAAACCTTCTGTAGAAACTTGCCAAACCATGGAAGCTACGTACCTCAGTTATTGTTTTTGGGGTTGGCCATTCACGAATAGCCTTAACCTTCTTCTCATCAACTGCTATTCCCTTAGCACTAACAATATAACCAAGAAACTCAATTTGATTAGTGCAAAAAGAAGATTTTTGAAGGTTAGCATACAACTTTTCATTTCGCAAAACAATTAGAACATTTTGTAAATGTTGTAGATGCTCCTCTAAATTTTTGCTATAAATCAAAATGTCATCAAAATATACTACAACAAAATTTCCAATAAAAGCACGCAAAATATGGTTCATTAACCTCATGAAAGTACTAGGTGCATTAGTAAGTCCAAATGACATTACTAACCATTCATACAAACCATACCTTGTCTTAAATGCAGTTTTCCATTCGTCTCCCTCACGCATGCGAATTTGATGATAGCCCGACTTCAAATCAATTTTAGAGAAAATGCAAGAGCCGTGTAGTTCATCTAGCATATCATCTAATCTAGGAATAAGATGACGATACTTTACCGTAATCTTGTTGATAGCTCTACAATCAACGCACATTCTCCATTTTCCATCCTTCTTATGTACTAGCAAAACAGGGACGGCACATGGACTCAAACTTTCTCGGACATACCCTTTTCTCATCAGCTCTTCAACTTGCCTTTGAAGTTCTTTTATCTCAGCAGGGTTACACCTATAGGCTGACCGGTTAGGAATTGTGGCTCCGGGGATGAAATCAATTTGGTGCTCTATTCCTCTAAGTGGTGGCAATCCATCAGGAACCTCATCAGGAACCTCATCAGGAAATATATCATCAAATTCCTGCAAAAGAGATTTAACAACACTAGGCAAAATAGGGTTAAGATCATTAGTGTTAAAATCGGCCTCCTTGTACAAAAGTACAATCATCAGCTGTGAAGCATAAAACGCTCTCTTAACCTCTCTTTCTTTTGCATAAAAGCTCCCTTTTTTACTCTCTTGCGCTTGAATTTCTTTTCCTCTTTCATTCTTTTTTCCACTCATCTAATCCTCACCTTTTCTTTTCTCACACTCTTTTTCTTTTCCATTCTTTTTCTTTTTCTCATTTTCTTTTTTCTCACACTCTTTTCTTTTTTCACTCTCATTTTTGATCCTCAATTGATCTTCATATACTTGTTTAGGAGTCAATGGTACAAGAGTTACATGTTTACCATGCATCATAAAAGAATACTTATTTTTAAACCCATCATGCATGACCTTCCTATCAAATTGCCATGGTCTTCCTAAAAGTAGATGACTTGCATGCATTGGTACTACGTCACAAAGTATCTCATCATGATATCTACCAATGGAAAATGAAACCAATACTTGCTTGTTGACCTTGACTTCCCCGCAATCATTCAACCATTGTAGTTTATAAGGTCTAGGATGCTTAGTGGTGGGTAAGCATAATTTCTCAACCAAAATAGTACTAGCTACATTAGTGCAACTTCCCCCATCTATAATCATACTACATACCTTGTCTTTGATGTGGCAACGGGTATGAAATATGTTGTCTCGTTGTTCTTCATTATCTTCTTTCACTTGCACATTTAGAGCACGCCTAGTGACAAGGGCTTCACCTTCAACAGGATACTCTTCTTCACTTTCCAATAATGCAGGCAATACACTATCATCTTCGGACTCACTTTCAGTCTCGATATCACCATTGTCTTTCAAAATCATAATTCTTTTGTTTGGGCATTGTGATGCGATATGTCCCCTTCCCAAGCACTTAAAGCATTTAATATCTCTATTTCTTGAAGGTTGGAGGGGTTCCTTTCCCTTGACCAATGGACAGCTTGCATCTTTATTCTTTGAAAAATCGGGCTTTTTCTTTGATTCAACTTTATCATCTCTTTTGTTCCAACTAGATTTCCAAGTTGACGAATGAGAACTTTGCCCCCCATGCTTGTTCGATCCCTTCTTTTTGAGTTGTCTTTCAACTTTCATGGACATATGCACCATGTCTTCAAGTTCCACATAATGTTGCAACTCCACTACATTTGCAATTTCTTGATTTAAACCTTGTAAAAATCGTGCCATGGTTGCTTCTCGGTCCTCCTCCACATTGGCTCG